>CM076981.1:26948836-26968836 GCA_039105355.1 Benthosema pterotum | reverse complement strand
CTCTCTCTCTCTCTCTCTCTCTCTCTGTCTCTCTCTCTCTCTCTCTCTCTCTCTCTCTCTCTCTCTCTCTCTCTCTCTCTCTCTCTCTCTCTCTCTCTCTCTCTCTTGCTGTGTGTTAAACCACATGCATACACAAAGTAACATAAAATGGCAACAGGGCTCTCAACGGTGGGGTGGGGGGGGGGCTTTGAACGGCCAGTTGAAAGAGAGAATCGGGGGAGGTATGGCGGAAGAGGAGGCGGAGAGAGGAGAGAAGAGGGGAGGGAGGTGTAGTATCCCCGCCGTCGTTTCCCCCACGCACACCCTGATACCAGAGGGCTCCAGCCATGCGGCACTTTGATCCATCACTATTGATTTGCTATCAGATGCTCGCTGCTGCTGCTGCTGCTGCTGCTGCTGCTGCTGCTGCTAGCCTCCCACACAGCCAACAACAGACAGATGCAGGGAGGGATGCCTAGTCTTCCCAGGCTCTGGGTTCAGATGCATCCGCAAACAGCATGAATGATTTCCACACCGGCTTTGACCTTAACTCCCACTGGCCACAATAACCCAACCACACACACAGTCGGTTCGGGGTGTGTGTTTCGAGCAAGATAAAAAGGGGGGGACGGATGAGAGCGTTGGAGTTCTCACAACTCAAAACACAAACGTTGGCGGCGGCGGTGGTGGCGGACAGGGCTAGCCCTGCTGGCTGCATGGGGGAAGCAATGGATTGCAGATGTATCCGGGATATGTGAGCTCATGCAGACACACCATGCGTATTGATAACAGAGGGAGTCAGGGGCGGATGTAACATGTCCCATTTGGGGGGGGGGGGGGGGCAAGAGAACATGTTGGAGGGGCAAGAGAAAATGGTATGGGGGCGGCTTCATCGCCCGTGGCGCCAGGGGCGATGAAGTCGCACCCATTTTCGGTTACAGGACTTTTATTAGTCTCGTAAAGCATCTAAAATAACATCAGTTGTTGAAGTTGCAACAGACATATGCAGCAATGCATAAAGCTAAAGGTCTGACTCAGAGAGTTTTCTGTTTTCAATGATGAAATGCTGTTGGTTTAGTGGTGCCAAAATTGTAGTTAGTAGCAGGAGTAGTGTCTCGAATCATTTTAAATATAAGCACTTTAATTTGAAATATCTTGGGTTGTTTTGCATGGCATCGTGTTTGGGGGGGCAGACTGGGTATTTAGGGGGGCATCCGCCCCTGGAGGGAGTTTATGCTAACCCCCACCCCCCCCACCACCACCACCACCACCAGTGCGCGAAACCTGAGTAAACCGGCACGTTCCGATGCCAGGATTTGTACACACACATCCGCGTGCGTGCCGTGTGCACGCGTATAGTATCAGCTGCAGCGAGAACGGATCGCTTTGCAGAGCGCTCTTCTATCCGCAGTACATTCTGTTCCTCCACTGGCTCTGCAGTATATAGTGCATTAAGTAAATCCTCCAGCCCTGCCGACTGCAGCTGAATGGCTTGGTGGTCGCGAAACCTTCAGGTATAAGTGCAGTTTGGCCCCAGTGCTCTTATCGATTTAGGAACAATGCTTTCGCATCAATGCGTTTTTACTATTATAATTTGAACTTAAGGGGGGGATGCAGGCCACTTGTACCGCTGCTCAGATAAGACATAAGAGCACTCTGATTAGCTCCATCTTCTTTGGAAATTGTTCCCGGGAGTTCCACTCGACTTGATTTGTGCTCTGCCTCGTTCATATCGCAAGGCGCCACACTGGGAATTCATGTGTAATTGTGCAGTACTGTTGCCAAGCTGGGGATATACTGTATTATGGGAAACAGTTAAGGGATGCTATAGACTAAAGAGATTCCTCAAGTATGACTTTCCCTGCATTCCAGTCAATAACTAAATCAATGGCTAAATAGATCCATTTGACAAGTACTGAAAGGCAGACTTATTGAGGGTTTGATGGAACATTTTCTCCAGAAATGGTACACTATGCCCCTCCAAATGTCTTTTGTTTATTTCATATCTAATAGAATGCACTTGTTGAGAAGGGATATACTTATCATTTTAGAAGAGGGACCTTATGATACAATATGATGCACTGCCGTAATCGCCTCCATTTCTAGCCGCAGTATAGCATGCATATCCCTTTCCACTGCCACGCTCTGCCAGTGCCGGGAATAATGCATAGGTTTTATCTTTATTGTTGTCAACTGTGATGTTGTTATGAGCTACAAAAGCTTTTATCTAAAAATGAGATATTCACACTCATTTACATCTCAACCTGTCAAATTTCAGGGTCAGGATTCTACTCGCAGCAGCAGCCTGGAGTCAGAATGGAACTATGAAGAAAGACGCGCAATCAAACATAAGTTCCATGTCTGTCTTGCACTGTGTTTATCACGTATTATCACACTGCGCGGCTGTTGCCAGCCGAAAGATGAAAAGTTGAGAGAGAGAGAGAGAGAGAGAGAGAGAGAGAGAGAGAGAGAGAGAGAGAGCGAGAAAGAGAGAGCACTGCAGTAAGGTTCAGACTTTCACTTCAGCTGCAGTACAAGTAAACAATGGTCTCATTTCACAGTGTTCCTGGGTAAAATTGTCAATTATTTTGATGCACAACTTCCCTGCAATGCCGTGAGAAAGATATTAATCAAGAAGGTTTCTACCTGACAAACAGTGGAGGAATGCAATTCATAATATGAGACACTTAAGTAGCAGGTCAGATATACAGATTATGCGGAAGAGTGTTGGCGTCCCCAAACAATAAACACTATTGGCAGCGATTTTATTTGGACCAGGCTTTCGAGAAATCAAGCAGCCATTTTGCAGGTTTATTGCCTATGGAAGTATAGATGTTAAAGCCAAAACGTACATACATGTACATCTGACCTAACCCTAACATTTGGGCTTTGTCTTCAGTGCATGGTAAAGGTTACAACCGGCCTCCATTCCAAGGATAGATGTCTCTATTTGTGGTTGTGTCGCCGGCAGTGATGGCAACATGACACCCAGGTAGACATGTTAATTTTAGAACCCTTTCCGGCGTGTTGCATTGAGAAAGCTTCTTCTGAATTGAGAAGAAGGGCACCAAAGGGCTCCCAAGTGTGAATTTTTCACTCACTTTTCCCCTAATTATGTGCAAACCAAAAAGATTTTTTTTTACAAGCACAGAGCACAGTGTGCCATTAGGCCTACGGAACAAACTGTAATCTTTTCAATATGAAATTAAAAAGAAAAAAAGACGACCAAAGGGCTCTAAAGAGTGAATATTCACTCTTTTGCCTTCTATAAAAATAGTTTTTGCGCAAACTGAAAAACAATTTACGAGCACATAGTGTGCCAGTGCAGATTACAACCAACTGTAATCTTTTCAATTCAAATTAAACGAGAATTTGTTGAAGTGATTCAGACTTTCGTGTAATCAGAAACCTCTATTATAACTCACCCCGCCCACCCACAGCCCCATTCCTTTTCATAATCACAAGCACTCCCAATTCCCAAACAATTATTGTCATCGGTTTGGATAGCTATAATTGCGAATTGCCTCTGGACAGCACGCACCCGAGAGAGAGAGAAAGATACAGAGAAACAGAGTGTGTGCATGTGTGGCGCGCGTGTGTGCATGTGCCGTGAGCATGTGTCGTGTAAGTGTGCATGTGTGTGCGTACACGCACGCGCGAGAGAGAACGCTACTTGCAGGCTCTTCACAAACGCTCTTATTTCTTACACTCTGTGGAAGGCTTTCAAAGAACATCACGACTGATAACAGGGGCGGATCTAACATTTCCCAATTGAGGGGGCAGGAGAAAATGGTATGGGGGCGGCTTCATGATGAAGTCGCACCCATACCATTTTCAGTTACAGGACTTTTATTAGTCAAGTAAAGCATCAATAATAACATCAGTTGTTGTTGAAGTTGCAACAGACACGCAGCATGCATAAAGCTAAAGGTCTGACTAAGAGAGTTTTCTGTTTTCAATGATGAAATGCTATTGGTTCAGTGGTGACACAGCTGTCGTTAGTGAGCAGCAGTATAGTGTTTCGAATACTTTTAAATAACCACTTTAATTTGAAATATCTTGGGCTGTTTTGCATGCCATCGTGTTTGGTGGGGCAGTCTGGGCATTTAGGAGGGCATTGCCCCCCCATGCCCATGCCTAGATCCGCCCCTGACTGATAAGATGACAGACATCCTTTTATTCGTAATGGTGAATATATAGCTCCTCTAGCAAGTTTTATGCCCTTGTGAGTTGTCACATTTGTGATATCAAATCTGACACACCAGAGGAAAAAACAGAAAGGCATACTTGTCTGGGGGCAGTGAGAAATCAGTCAATAATCTTTTTTTCCCCTCTTTCTTCCACACTAGAGGAAAAATGCATATGCACGCAGCTTCTGGTGGAAAGGGGTTATAGAGGGTCGCCATTCTGCCCCGTTTCAGAACGGCGAGGGCCAGAGAAAATAATTACCCCTTCATGTTCCACATAGATGTTTCAAATTGTGGACAGACTCAATTCGGCTCGCGACCAACCATAACAATGAACATGATGTTTTGGGGAGATCAAATAATTAGTAGGAAGAAAAACAAAAAGTGCTTTTTACTAATTATTTGCTCTGCCAAAAGCATTGTGTTCATTGTGATGATTTGTTATGGGATGAGTTGACTTGGTCCGTGGAGTAAACGTTTTTAAAGGGGATATAATATGAAATTCAATGTTTCTATTTTACCTTTGTGTTTTGGTGCTCCCATGTGTGTTTTCTATCCCCACAAATAATCAAGTTTGAACAATCAGACTTTCATATCATAGAGGAGCTTTAATGTAAATTGCTCTCAGGAACAGCTCATTTGATTTTGGCCTCATAATGACGTCATCAGTGCACCCTACTTTGTATAATTCCTCCTCTCCTTTATTCTTCAGTTCCAAATTTGTATCTCCACTTTGTTTACAATATTGAAACAACTAATAGCAGATATTCTATTTTGTGGTGCAAAATCCTTGAATATCCTGTCATGGCAAAATGCTTTTAACTCAAATATTTTGCTTCTGAGGGGGCCCTGGAGGTACATATTTCCATATGGGGGTTATACAAATTATTTGGCATTCCTTGACATGAAATATTGTGGACCTCTGGCATAGAAACATACATTTTTTTCAGAAAACCAATCAGTTCAGGTCAAAACGGGTTAAATCCATGTAGAAGCATTGTGTACCGTACAACTGAGTGGTAGCTGGGGGGAAATGGTTGGGCATGCATGAACCCTGGTTATTATTGAAGGGGGGGATGGGGACCAGGGCTCATGGAGTTGGATATGGTCCCTTGGTTTGGCTACAACAGTACATTCTATACTGAGCTGGAATTAAATTGACAGTCATAGCCAGAAAATGCCAGCCTTTTCTAGTGACTGAATAGCTGTTCACAGAATAGGAAAAGAACAGTCACCGCCACGCTGGGAGTCTGACATTCTGGCCTCAAACACGCTGGCGCCCATCAGCGCATGTCGATGTTTACTGAGGTTTCCTGCCCGAGGTAAATGACTCTACAAGGGGCTGCATCTTCACTCAACCAATGAATACACTTGACCATGACCTAACCTGCCATCTCCTGAAATCAGTAGGATATGAGACATGTCCAGAATACCAGCAGACGCTGCGTTGCTGTTCCAGAGAAAACGTCACAACTCCAACGTTTTTTTCAGGAATTGAAACATATACATCTTTAAGCAAGCCTTATATACTGTATATACAGGTACAGTATATCAGGGTTTTTCAACCTTTTTCATGCCAAGGCCCACTATTTATTCTGCATTTTAGCCACGGACCACCATTTGATGTTGGGTTTAGTCTCACAGACCCAAAACTAAGGATTTTCAAGTTTTTGTGCACAATTTAGGAGAGATAACTTCTCCTTCAAAAAGTTGGTCAAAATAACAATTCTACTTTTTCTCAAAGTAATTCAGATGTTTCAGTTACAGATCTATAAGGGTCCATTTGGTTACCAACTGTCCATCATTTAGCTGGGGACCACCTGGAATCCTCTCAGGGACCACTGGTGGTCTCCGGACCACTGGTTTAAAACCACTGGTATATTGCAATACTTCAATATACCAGCAATACCTCATAAAGATTGGTGTTGTGACTTTATATAGTCTATTTATTACTTGCATGAAAAGGAGGGAGGCGGTGAAGTATAGCTGTTTTATACCCGCTATGAGGGTCAAATGGAGTTAAGAGGTTTTGTCCGATGGCAATATTGACAACAGTGTTGTAGATTTCAGTTTCTCTCCCCGCATTTGTTGATTTCTGTCAATCAACACCTTGCCGCGGTGCGTGTGTGTGTGTGTGTGTTGATTTGTTCTTGGGTTAATCATCTCACATTACCATATTAGCAAATCAGCTGGCACGCAGGCAGTGCATCTCTGCGTCTGTGGCAAAACACTGGGTGTAATATCATGTACTGTGCTGTATGTGTGACTTGTTTCACACCCCTCCATGTTCTCCTGCAGTGTCTTGGATTGCTATCGGTCCCTGCAGAAAGCTGCTTACATAAGTGCGCTGCCAACAACACCAGCCCACGTCTGCCTCCATATTTGATGATATCATCTCTTAAATGGCTTTTTGGACAATGTTTTTCCTTCTTTTGGACAATGACCCCCCCCCCCCCCCCCCCTCGGACAGGCAGATACATAAGCGAGTGAGCAATTGGTGTCATCTATCTGTGATGCTACCTTAGTTTGTGCGCAAGTCTGGTGTGTGTCCATTAGGGTGACCAGATGTCCCTCTTTGTGTGGGACAGTCCCTCATTTTCAAGATTTTTCAAGCGTCCCACCAACTGAGACTCTGTCCCACATTGTGACTGACAGGCACCAGTGTTCAAAATGCCATAATAATTTGTAGTGACCTAATAGTTGGATTTCTGTTGTATCATTTCTTGCTATGTTTTTAAAGAATCCCCGCATGGTACCACTATATTTCCACACTCCCTCTAGAGAGGCTACATTGCATACTCTCGTATCAAAAATAGCTGATCTACAATCTCAAAACGCGTCGCAGTGCGACGCGTTTTGAGATTGTAGATCAGCTATTTTTGATTTTAGATCAGCTGTTTTTGCTACATGTGAAATGGAATCCTGAAATATTTTTGGAATATTGACATCAAAATGTTAATAATTTGCTAATGACATTTTGTTATGCTTCCCCACTCGACTCGTCCCACACATGCAACACTTCTGTCCCTCAAATGAACAGTTTGGATCTGGTCACCCAGTGTCCATGCATGTTTTAAAGATAATTTACCATATAGGACTAGAGTAAAAGCAAACAAAGCGTCAATTTCTTTGTTTTCTCTGATGTACAGACATGGATTAGATTTTTCTCATTCAGCTCTCCGCTGTCCACACAGTGAGTGACTCAACATGCATATAAAATATGTATAATGTATAAAACAAATAAACACAACTGACTCATCTCCACGGTGGCATTATTTACATTAGCCTGCCCTACAGTGTAGAAAGATGCTGTATCTGTGCATGCACGCAGACGTGCACATGCACGCGCACATGCACATGCACACGCGCGCACACACACACACGCACCCTTTTCAACGGGAGCAATTACACTATAACTCTGGGGGAGCCCTGGATTTCAACTTAACTCAGAACCTCCTGGTTCTTCCACCAAGACAGGCCTAAAAATTCACTTGTCAGCAAGTCGAAAGGAGAGAAGGTGATCTCCCCCTACCTCTTTATCCACATTATCCCCTTCAATGTCATTTAACACTAGTTTAAAAATCAATCAATCAATCAATCAATCAGATAGGACCTTTTTCTCCGGATGCATGGTCCGTCAATGCCAGAAAAAATAGTTTTTTTTTTTTTTTTTTTAACCACTCAGGCATTCCCTCATAACCTCCTGGTACGATGACGATGTGTCATGCACATACCCTCTATAATCAGGGATGCCAGGGTTCAAGTGGTTAAATGAAATTGCACCGCATATTTCTGTTTCAGCTTTGGTTGGCTCCAGTGCCGATCGTGATTCGACTAGTAACAGCAGCCAGGAGCTTGCAGTCCCTCGCGCAAAAGCTGCCTCATTCATTAACCCTGCATCTCATAACCAGGCCCTGAGCACACAGAGAGCAGGGGCAGATGTAACATGTCCCCTTTGGGGGGGGCAAGAGAACATGTTGGAGGGGCAAGAGAAAATGGTATGGGGGCGGCTTCATCGCCCCGTGTCACTTCGCACCACGGGCGATGAAGTCGCACCCATACCATTTTCGGTTACAGGACTTTTATTAGTCAAATGAAGCATCAATAATAACATCAGTTGTTGAAATTGCAACAGACACGCGGCATGCATAAAGCTAAAGGTCTGACTCAGAGAGTTTTCTGTTTTTAATGATGACATGCTGTTGGTTTAGTGATGACACAGCTGTAGTTAGTTAGTAGCAGTAGTAGTGGTTCAAATCATTTTTTTTTTTAAATATAGGCACTTTAATTTGAAATATCTTGGGGTGCTTTGCAGGCCATCGTGTTTGGTGGGGCAGACTGGGCATTTAGGGGGGCATTGCACCCCCATACCTATGCCTAGATCCGCCCCTGAGAGAGAGGAGGCAACGGAAAGACTACAAGATGAAGAAGGAAAGCTGACTCGATAGAGAAGGCTGGCAGAGCCTTATACTTCTGCTTTGCACGTTTCGCTTAATGATCAAAGCAAAAAAATGCCATTTCTAATTCCAGGAATCATAATATGTCATCCTGTGCGCAGGTTCATTATGAAGAATTATACTTTGGGTTAGAGCAGTGGTTCCCAAACGTTTTCATGCCAAGGACCCCCAAATTGACACTAATTAGCCTGCGGGCTGCCATTTGAAAAGATATGCCATGCAGAGACGTCCATAAGAGAAGATTTGTATGGCTCCAGCAGTGATTCTCCACCGGTTTAAAAGTCCCCCAGTTTGACATGCCTTAGTCTATAGAACCCCATTTTATGGCATTATCTCTGGGACCCCAATTTATTTTGTAAAATTAACGTTAATTTAACTCTGACAGTGTACAAACAGAACCAAATGGGCCCATCAGGCTCATTACAAACTATCATTTAACTGGGGACCCCCTGGAACTCCCTGGACCTCACTTTGGGAACAACTGGGTTAGGGGAGGCAGAGAAGGGTAAAAAAAAAGCCTAAATGACACATAATCTGACTGACCATCTGCAGAACATGACACTAGTTTACAGTTTCAGGGCATTGATTCATAGAAACCTCTCTATGACCTGTACAGAACGTTACCGCTTTGCCCCAAACCTCAGGCATATCTCAAATCTAGTTATTCAATCTTTTGTGTGAATACCGTATAGCCTGAACCTCACAGTGCTGCCAGCATCCTCCACAGTATAGCAAAACACTGTGCTGCCTTCACATATATACTGACATTTTATGAATGAAAATAACAAGAGCTCTTTAATCATAATATATACTACAGTATGTTTAAGTACATGATTTTACAGCTTGATGCTCACAGATTGCCACTATTTGGTCTAGAGGGCTGACATTAAGAAAAGTCAGACCCGTCTGAAGAGAGCACTGTACTCTACTTGTTCTGTACATACTGTACTTGTGCTGTACGCATTGTACAAATGGTAAATGGTGCATTTATATAGCGCTTTACATATATAGTAGATCCCATTTACCCATTCACACAACAACGGCGGCAAGGAAGGCCTACTGACCAGCACATCGGGAGCGACACTAACTCTGGGGGAACCCGGATTCGAACCGGTAAGCTTGTGGTTACCATCCAGTGACTCTACCCCTGAGCCACTGCCGCTACAAGCCCTCCTCCCTGTCCTGTGTGTGTCTGTGTGTTAGGCTGTGCAACAGTCCCAAATAGACCACATGCTGTTGAACAAATGCTATAACTCCAGTTTGGTGCTCGGACCCAGCCACACACATAGCTATAGGAGTGGTTGTACTGCTCAGAAATATGAATAATAAAAGAAAAAATATCTATTATTATGGGATCGTGTTATTATGCCACTGTACACAAACAAAACAAGAACATGCACCCGTCATTTCACATACGTGTGCACACTCGTGCACATGCGAAAACACGCACATGCACGCACACACACAAAAGCGGGTGGGGGGGCTGATCGCTATTTGACACCCATTCCACAGCAGAGTAGACTGAGACTCGGCAGGATCCACAGTCTCTAGCCAATGCGTTGAGTTAATTCCAAACTCATTAATAAAGGAAATGCAACAATGGAATTCACGAAAGGTTTGGGTGACACGGGGGGCGGGGAGCAGGCTTTTCAAAGTTGGCTGTCAGTCATTTGCTAAGATAAAGGCTTCCTTAAGTTCCCCCTAAGGGAGAGAAAGCCCTCGGTTGCAATTCAATTACCATATTTGCAAAAGTTTTACAAAAGATACATAAGTATGCAGTGTCATGACTACGGAGGATTGGCTTCCTGAATAGAAAATGTCTTTCCACAAAAGACACACGAGGAGGGAGTTGAACTAAAGCCTTGACATATTCATCGAAAGTTTAAATTCCTCTATCTCTCCTGACCCGTGGATGAATACGCAGAAAGAACATCGATTTAGATGAATGTGAATTAATCTCTTGTGTACAGGGAGAAAATACTCAGCAGCAATGCTACTGACGCTTAATCCCAATTATATTATTGCACGTACATTCCTTTTGTTTGGCTTTCAAAAATGTTTCAATTATCATACGTTTGAAAGTCAATTTGACGATTATGAATTTAACCCAGTACGGGAACTCCTTTTGCTGTTGTAAGCATTATGTCTTACTTTAGCTATCGCAAAATAGCAGAGTGTTTAAAGAATTGTGAAAATGTGTGAAGGGAAAATGGTTGAGCACCACTGACATAAACATACAGTAAGTTTTTCAGAAAACATTTAGGATTTAGAAGACTTTTTTTATTAGACCTGTCACCAGGTCTAAGAAATTCAAACAAGCCTAGACAAATCCTTAACACTAAAATATTTGACAGAAGGAATTAATATCTTGTTTTACTTCAACTGTGGCATGTTAGTATTTTTTTTTATTGCACACTAAAGCGCAAATGTCTACAGCATTTGACAAGGTGTTCACAATTGTGCTGTAGGCACAAGGTGTTAGTGAGGCAAATTTTAATATTGATTGAGGCTATGTAATCCACCCCGGCACCTATTGATATGTCAATCATCCTGGTAAACCTGGTAAAAGCCGTCAGTCTTGGGAGCAGAGCGAACTGCACAAGGACACCGCTCCTTTCTGTCGTGATTTAATTGCTGTTGGCAACGACGCTCCGTGACTCATGGTAATGAGCTAATGAAGTCGTCGAGATTTCACGAGCAACCGGGGGCTGTACGTATGGACTTCCTGTTGAGAACCGCTACACGCCATTCCAGGAAACAGCGTCTTTATTAACGTTCAGGAGTCGTGCTGTCAGACGCATATAGACCTGGACTTGATGATAGCCCTGCCAATCAGCATGAAGAAATCAAATAACAGGAGGTGGGCGCTGTTTGCATTTATGATGTATACTGTGCTATCCATAAGCATTAATAGCAACCTACATGTATATGCTGGCGTGTTACGTGCAGCGAAACAAAAACAGAAGACTATCACTGGGTAGAATATTCCAGCACAACGAAAGACAGGGACATTGAAAGGGACATTGTAACAAATAAAAGTTCCCCGTGGTTTATAGCTAAACAAACCACCTGGGTAGATTCCGAGATTAGCTCTGATCCATAGCCCTATAATGCCATTTGTTGCCGTTGCATAAAGGCTCTGCTATTCTTTGCCCCGGCCTGCGAGTGAAATGCAGACTATAGCCTGATCCCCTCTATAGCGGAAATACTGTATAAAACACATTTTATCCACTCACCAATACAAAGGCGGCTTGTGTAAATAAAAAGCCTACTTCCCTTAGTTGACACACTATGAGCCCCCCACATGTATAAAATACACTTTTGGCCTGAAAGGAATTGTTTAAAAATGCATTTTATGCATGAGGGGAAGTGAATTCCATAGTTTTGGGGTCAGGAGGGATCATACAGTTGATACAGTTTGACATAGGACAGGATGAATGAGTGGCAAACACAGAAAAAAAGTCATACCAACTGTGAGTGGTGCTGTGCGTAATCTGTATTCATAGGCAATTTTATTTGTGCAGTTTGCATGTTCTACAAATAACATGTCAGATACATGCACTTGGGAAAATAAATATGAAGTGTTTTTTAAAACAATGCTGACTTCTCAGCAGCATGGATTTAACCTGATTAACTGGTAGCATAAAAGGTAATATGAATGGCGCTGCAATGTTCACACGGCTTATTAAATAATTCTGGTATCTGTAGACGATCCTCTAACGATACTTAATCACTCTTAAGCAGTGTAACCCTAAAGATGAATGTGTTTGCAATATGCTGTTCTCATTGTGACTGTGTCTGTGTGCCTATAGCATACAACTGCACTGCACTGACTGCAATGCTTAGTGTTCACTGAACTCCAATACACACAGTTTACAAATGGGAAGCAAACCCATTTGCACACTTTGTGGCGTTCGTTTAAACTCTATAAGGATTTGACTGTGCTGTCACCATATGGAGGATGGCGTTTAGTATCAAAACAGAGGACTACTAAATTACAACGGTTAACGCCCGCAGTCGTACGACCTCTGCATATTGATGAGATTTAATTATGAGGCATTTAAAATCAATAACATTTTCTCACAGGCAATTAAAACCAGCCCTGACATAGGTCATAGGCAGTAATAATCCTTTTTGTCCGACTTTCCAAAGCTGTGGCTTACTCCTCGACAGGAAAATTAAACGAGGATTTTGTGGAAATGTATTCACGCACTATCATTATTATTATTATTTTTAATTTCATGTCAGGTAATTGGCTGAAGCATCTGCCAGCCAATCAATATGCATTGGGAAGAGAGAGAGAGACGGGGTTAAGCCGAGTCGCAGTCGGAGACTAGCGAGGTATTTGAGAGAGCCTTCTCCGGATCTAATTAAGTAATAACCCACGCTGAGAGAAACCCAGAATGAGCAGAGAGGAAAAATCTATAGAATTCATTTCCACAGACCCGGCTGCTGCCAATTTGTTTTAAAAATGACTAATATGACATTCGGTAAACGCACAAGATCATAAATCACTCTTGGATTTTCTATGGAGGAAAATATGTTCTTCTTTTTCCTCGGGTCATTTTGCTTCACGTGTTGCTACACCAACACGTATCTGAGACGAGTTGATGTCCTAGTCGTGCGTCACTGTGGCTTAAAGGACTTTGTTTTTGTTTTGTTTTTTTGTTTCATGTTTTAGGTTGTTAGTAGAGAAACAAAAAGATGAATGTTCATTTGTTTAGTTTTAGGGATTCTAGCTATATTTAACAGGGGGCGGGGCCATTCAAACATGGAGCTTTTTTCCCCAAAAAAATATTAAAGGCGATTTCATTTTATTACCTACTAGTCCTACTAGACGCCAGGAAATGACATCTGGACACAAAAGATGACATGATCTACTGAATGTGAAGGTGGGGCATACCATAGCCATATAGGCTCAACCTGTAACCTGTCCGTCACATTCAGTAGATCTTGCGATCTTTTGTGGCCAGTTGTAATTTCCTGGGGTTTATTAAGACTATATTAGATGAAAAAAGAAATTGCTTTAATACTTTAGTATTAGTTAGTATTAGTTAGTATTAGTATTAGTATTAGTATTAGTATTAGTATTAGTATTAATACTTTAGTATTAAAGCATGGCCCCGTCCCCTGTAAAAAAAAAAAAAAAAAAAAAAAAAAAAAAACAGCTAAAATCCCTAAGACTAGAGAAAGCAGCAATTGAAAAACAAATAACATCTTTTAACTAAAACATGAACCTTGGTTGAAAGAACTAAAGTTGTCCTTTAAAGGGGAATTCCACCATTCCACCATTTTCAATTTTTTTTTCTGAGAGTGTACAAATGTGTACAAGTGCTCCATTTGTACGCTCTCAGAAAAAAAGAAGTGTCTAAGGAAATCCATTAACATGGTGAAAATACATCTTGATGATGTCATCAAGATGTTTCACCATGTTAGTGGTTTTCTTCAGATCGACCTCCATTTCTTGGGAACACAGAACGGGGGAACTTTTTCATCACGTCCATCCAACACCTTGAAGGTACATCAATGACATAGTAAAATATTGAAAATGGGTGGAGTTCCCCTTTAAGTTGATCTACCACCCCATGTCTACTTGTAACCTTTTGAGCACCTGTTGAGACCGAGGACATCCGTAGCACACACAACTGCCACAGGCAGCCGAGAGAAGTGTTTTAGAGAATCCAGGGAGGAAAGCGGAGTCTGGGCTTGGGGGGGGAAGGAAATGTACCATAAACGACTGCCTGCCTGCCGGCTGGCTGCAAGGGGAGAAGCAGCTCCCGTGGATGAGATGGAATGCCTCCCCATTCACTGGAAAGTCCAACTGTGCGAAAGCAAAACATTGGCACTGCACAAGCTGTGACATAAACAACTCCAAATAATGTGTAAATGATACCGCCAAAATCACCCGCAATAAGTCCTCGAGTTCCATTAATGAAACGCATTAAAGGATTGGTTGGTGGAGGAAAAGCCTTTTGGGGATTTTAGGGAAAGATTGGAAAAATGTAAAGGCAATTGAAATGGAAAATGATTTCTGGGTATACTGTAATGCTGCCCATAATAAAGAGTGACGCATCGTGACTACAGTGTATTATCACGCTCTCGCCCATCACAGAAATCACAACACACCGGTGTCAGTAGATGAAATATGATTTTTTATGGGTGTGTTTAATTATTACATTTTGCAGAGAAACACTCCCGGGCCAACATGCTCCTTTTCTACTTGACAAGGTGTCATATTTTACGCCGGCATGCAAGCAGTCAAATGAGAGGGAGGCAGGTTGATAGATAGAGGGTCTGGAGAGATGATGCATTTCCCCTGCGATTGCTTTCATAGCCATTACTCACTCAGTCGGTGTGATTAGTAGCTAGGCCTAGCGGCTGACATCGCTGTTTGGGCATCTGCGAGGGAAACAGTCCCTTTGGAGGGCCACACCTGCCACACACGCCCATCTTTGACTCGATCAATGGGCCCACAATAATAATGGATTATGCGCTTTCCTATCAATCGTCTCTGCTCAAGAGAGGACTTTGTGAAAGGCAGATAACAGAACAGTCTTATATTAGATAGAGAAAGAAAAAAGTATACCCCAAATCTGCCTAAAGTATTCAACTGTTGTTGCAGAGTTGTCTGTCTGTCTGTCTGTCTGTCTGTCTGTCTGTCTGTCTGTCTGTCTGCCTGCCTGCCTGCCTGCCTGCCTGCCTGCCTGCCTGCCTGCCTGCCTGCCTGCCTGCCTGCCTGCCTGCCTGCCTGCCTGCCTGCCTGCCTGCCTGTCAAAAGCCATTAAGATCATAGGCCGATTCTGCAACAGTCTTCTAATCCAGGGGTTTTCAACATTTGTCGCCAGGGACCACCGTTTATACAGCATTTGAGCCAGGGACCACCATTTGATGACATTTTAGCCTAAAAGACCTAGAACTAAAGAATTATTTTGGTTTTGTTCACAATTCCATGGTTTATTTTGACAACAAATCAGTCATCAATACACAACCCCATCGTGCCGGACGTTCACACGCACGCACGCACGCACGCACGCACGCACACACACACACACACACACACACACACACACACACACACACACACACACACACACACACACACACACACACACACACACACACACACACACAGGGCGTTTTGACTCATTTCACTCAGGGCGTTTTGAGGAACCTGACTGGAATCTGACTGGTTGAAAAATGTTACATGAAGTTACTTAAACCAGCATCAGTAACACATAATCAATACAAAGATTCAGCTGTGTTGTTCTCTTGGAGTTAAACAGACTCAGTGATAACCATGGTGTAATAACTAATGTCCTGTCCGACTTACACTATGTCAGGAGCTTGCACGAGTGCAAAGTTCATGCTGAGCCGGGCTTGAATTCCTATTGACGACCAGTCAAAAAGACGTCACGTGACGTCACTTGTTTTCAAGCTCACGCAAAGTGAAAAAAAAAATGAATGATGGAACACAGTGAATCATGCTGGAAAACAGCCTATAGGGCTTTTAGACAAAAGTCTTGTTTTCTTGTGTCCATTAGTGCACTGCACAGCACACCTGTCAGAAACATGTGACCGATCTCTGCACTTTACAACATATATGAAGCAACAATGGAAGAGTGTTCGCATACAATGTACAACAGCAGCCAGTTTAATACTCCATTAAACAAACATTACGCAAGCACATTTTGTCACTGTCCATAATAAACAACAGTACATTAAGCAATAATGCAAGCACTTATTTCAATTTGTGGCATAGCATTTGCGTTATATTACCAACAAGGCTGCTTATCCACCTGCTTAGTGTGCCTACTGTAGTACACATCCTTACTGATCCTTGTGTCAAGTTCCAATAAAGAAAACTAGTCAACCAGCCTCTCTATTGCAATGTGTGATCATGTAAAGTTAAGCTTATATTTTTATGTCAACGCTTTTGGATTATGAGACATTTACTTGTTTCTGCATTGTAGTATTTGTATTTTTACTTAAAGGTAATATAGGCAACCTATTAGCCAAAAATCAAAATCGATATACAGTACAGCTATATTTTATTTATTTTCCCCTTCTACATTGCTTCTACTTTGATGCTGCAGCTCTTTCCCTGCAGACAGACACTTGCTTTGCCTTGCAGACGGCCCACAACTTTGTTGTCAACAAATGACTAACAAACAAAACATCTATCGGGCTCAGGACAGGTGGAGCTAATGAGTGAGGTGGCAGGGGGTTGTGTGGGGTGAAGCAGCGTTTTAGCCAATCAAACGAAGGCAGCAGATTCATAATGAGCCAATAGAGTCGAGGTGGGTTAGATTCTGATTTTTAAGCAAACTTGTTTACAAACACAGTGTTTGTACACACTAAAGTTGCGTTTATTACCTTTAAAATGGAGTGCCATGATTTGTTATATGTTATATGAAAAGTAAGATTTTTTTTCACAAAAAGTGTACAGTGTTTGTTAAACTGTCATTTTTATGATTCCACGCCACCAGTTCATAAGTATACCCAGATAGCGAAATGCATTGATTCAACGTTGAATTTTGGTTATCTAACCGAAATTCAACGTTGAATCAATGCATTTTGCTATCTGCATAAGTATGCCTGGTTTGCCTGGTGGGTGGTGATGGGTGGAGATCCACCTGAACTGAAGCCACACCCACAGCTTTAGTTGCATGATAAAGGGGGAGGAGTTAGGGGAGGGGCTGAGCATGTGATGTCACTATATTGAAGTTTTTTTCATGGCACGTTTAACTGGAAAGGTTCAACTGGAAAGGTTAAACACACAAAGGGGTCTATTTACATACTGTCACCTCTTAAACATGTACAAAATTGGCAAAAATACAAAAATCACGGCACCCCCTCTTTAAGTGGTGGTAAATATGTAAGATGTCGTACTACTGGGCACTTGAATGGCAATAACAGTAACATTATGTGTGTAACAGACCCACCGGGTTTGTTGTGTTCACTGGCGATGAATATGGCCACCACATGCTTATTTGCCCTAGTCAAACTGCACGGTCAAATTCAATTAGAACACATTATGAGAACATTAGTTATGCCATATTAAATTATTAGAGAGAATGTCGCTTGAAAGAACAGTTATATAAGGCCCATTTCTCAACAAATGTTTGTTCCCAATCAACCCAAAACCCTTGCCTGGCAAGTCGAGCTGAAAAAATACCCACTACATCAATTAGAATTCTTAAAAATAGAACTCAAGAGTGCTGCCTGAGGTGACTGGAAGGGAAAGGATTGATAGCTGGCTGGGCTCTGCCATAACCCCCTCAGAAATAGGACGTAGCCTTGCTTGGTCCCCTTGCCTGAGCGGCTCAGCCAAAACAACACTCTTTGGGGGGGTTTTGAATTACTTAAGAGTTAATCACCGTCAATTCCTATTATGTGTCATAACAACGCACACTGTGGATTCTGATATAAAGCTGTCGGGCCATTAATTATAAGTTAGATAGTGTGGCCGTCAACACTGTGCAGACAGTTAAGCCAACAGGGTTCTTTGAAAACTGTTCTATAGCTAAAAAAGCTAATGAAGTAGCTAACAGGCTTGAAGTCAATGAGCCGCCACGCCAACGCTACAGATATTATCCCCCTGGAAACACTTTCCATTTTTGACTATATTTCCCAGTGGGCATTGTGGCAGCTGCATGGTTGATTCCTCACGGTTTAATTTAATACCTTCATGCTTCCGTAGACCGCACTGTATCTGCCAGAGAGCACAATGGTTAAATAGAATAATAATAAAAAAAAGCTTGCCTTCAAAATCAAACCTGAGCCAAGGACAAAACAACCACGGCCCATGAGGCAGGTGGAAAAACAATGTCTTGAGCGGGAATGAGCAGGAATGGGAGAAACTGAGTTTGAATTTTTAATTTTTAATTTCGCAAACACTGACTTGACTTTCTTACTAATAGCATTGGTTTTCAACCTTTTTCATACCAGGGCCCACTATTTATTCTGCATTTTAGCCACGGACCACCATGTGATGTTGAGTTTAGTCTCTCGGACCCAAAACTAAGGATTTTTTTTGTCTACAATTTAGGAGAGATAAACTGGGAAAACGTTGGTCAAAATAACAATTATTCTACATTTTATAATTGTGTAGATTCTTGAAAATTAAATTAATTACAATGTTTATAATGTAACTCTTGAGAGTGAGACTGTAAAATGAAACCAAATGGACCTGTAAGGGTTCATTTGGTTAATATTTTAACGCTCACAAACCACATACCACATATGAATCACAAACCACATCGGAGCCATGCCATTCCCACGTGGATACTGGGAACCACACCATAGACCTGGCCTTTAGGTGTTGTGTTTTTTGACTAATCTTTAACCCTAAAACATGATCAGGTATTTATTGTCATATGAGGGGGATGTTTATATATATATATAACAAGGGAATGTTTACTGTCAAGATTATGTCTGCTCACAACAATAATCACAAGGGGGTCATAGTAAAAACATCCTCAGACTTGGCTGCTACATGACATCATGGGGGGCACAAAGCGCCTGCTCTCCTCAGAAACAAGCAACATGGTTATAATGCTGCCGACCAATGCTGAGTGGAGGCCTAGCAGCCATCCTCAGATGTAGAATGAGGCGAGTGGGGACCGTGGTTTACAGTATCACTGACATCACTCCCCAGTGCTATCATTATGACACTGTTGTCATCCGACACGGGCAGCAGAGAGAGTCAGCTCACTGCTTTAAATACAACACCATGAGCAGACATCTTGAATGACCGTGGCGTAACAACGTATATGCCCTAGCTTGTACAATGGAAAATATCGGATTTATAACACTCTGAAGATTTTTGAGGGGCAGGCACGAAAGCCACTCCTATATATTGAGCTTATACTGTTTGTGTAAACAGTATTAAAATCGGGAAAAAAAACACACAAAAAACAGTGCAAAAACACAAACACTAAAGACAAAAATGAGGACGCAAATCTGTGATTGGCCTGCAATGGCCTGGAATGAGCTGATGTGCCCCTCACTTCACATGTGTGTGATATTTTCAAATTCTCCGGGCCAATGATGGCATGCCCAAAATAGGGAATTCAGGTGGTGGTAGGCCCTATTGAGAGTATGCATGTGACATCATCGTGGTGCGGGAACGCCCACTGATTGGCAACACAACTTGCTCTCCATAGAAATACAATGTTGCAGCACCGGCAGTTAGGGGGGCAAGGGCAGTTGAACAGGGGGCTAATTGTTATTTTTTGTTGGTTTGTTTTTTTCCCCCCACAAAATATGATAGGAATTTATTTTGTATTATTTATAATACTAGACGCCAGATAAAAACTGACGTTTTTCACAGTGTCTAGAGTGAATGAAAACCGGTGTCACAACAGTCTATTTCTAT
>CM076981.1:26631336-26946336 GCA_039105355.1 Benthosema pterotum | reverse complement strand
TCTCTCTATGACACAAACACACATGCCCACACACACACACGCACACACACACTCCCCTTTCCGAGCCCTAATGGCCCCTAGGGAAACTTCATTATTTATCGCTATTGAAGGGGACCTTTCAATTATAATACCTCAGCCCCTATGTCTATTACCCGATGGTCCTGGGGTTGGAGATTGAATACCTGTAGCCTCCCCCAGTGATAATTCAAGTGCCTTGTGTGATGTGAAAAGTTCACAGGATCGGTGTGCCGCTGTGACCGGGCAAACAATGCAGAGGCAATTTGCTGATCTATTCCAGTTGCAGGAGTCAATAAGGCCTTTAGAAATGCCTGCACGCCGTAATGTGCGATGAGGGAACCGAACCCTGTGCGGGTAAAAAATGTACTATACAACAAGGCTTGTGTTTTTCTCCTTTAAACAAACAGCACAGTGCGGTGTGGTTTTTCATCCCGACGGTGGTGCCGCCAGCGCCGCCGTCGCATTCCCCTCAAGATAACATTTCGAACATTCACTGTGAATGCAAATTGCAGACCATGAACGCCATTGGGTTACTGATCTTTCTCACTTCCTAGTCGTAAAGGAACTGCAGAGCGCTTTACCATATAGGCAGGGGGAATTTGGCATTTGGTACTTGTTGGCCACGTCGATGAGATGGTGCAGATGTATATTTAACGGTTGGCTTGCTTTGGGCAGACCTCGATGATTGGCTTATTGTTGCACTAATTCCCTGACATTGCACATGTAAAATGTTCCTCGTAACAATTCATCATCTGTGAATGCGAAAATTAGTGGATCGTTAAGGTGCTCAGCAAACAATCGCCCTGTGTAAATTATAATGATTAATAATTATCACAACACAGCAGAGTCATTTGTCTGACTTTGCAGTACTGCGTATACCGCCACCGCGCCATGCAGGGTGGTGAACAGGGCTTTATGGTGGTTGGACTTCCTTCAGTGTTGGATAATGAAGTCAGACTGTCTGACCTGTCATGCAGATGACCACACATGTGTCAGGACCTTAATATCACTTGAGAATTCAGTAGTCGTACAAAACCATAATGCCAGGCAAGACGGTATCAGCACAGCGGTAAACAAGAGCAATAATTTGGCGTGTCCGAGCTGGTTATGGATGATGGCTGTTTTCCTGCTTGTTCTGGTGAACGACGAACAGTGGACAAGAGTGGACATTTTGAAATAAAAAATACATAAAGTAGTATTAATACTAAAACGAATCAATATTAAAGGTGGAATGAATATTTGGCTCAGAGAGTTTCTGAACCAATCAGAGCATGGATCCCTTCAGGCGATGGGACGTTAAAAGCAGAGAGAGACGGGTCTACTCTGAACTCTACTACACCCGACACATGGACTGTAGGTTTACACTAGTCGCTCAGCTTTGCCACTTTACTGCAACGTGGCTTATTTTGACCATATTATTTTTCAGATATATTATTTTAATGTGATGAGTATTTCTGCCATCTGCGTTTGTGGAGAGAAATGGAAATAAAAACTTCATTTCTAGCTGGCTTTTATTGCTGTATACCTCACGGCGTCACCACACAGCACATTTTCATGTTCAGGAAGTATAGTTAAAATTGGCTTTTGATATAAAAAATCACAAAAGTGAAAAGATCTCCCCATTTTTGGCATGCATTGTTGGGGCTGGCCATATAATGACTATGGATGTGTGGTCTAAAAGTGTGAAAAAAAGAAGGTATTTTTCAATTCACTGGCAGTGACCACATGGCCATCATCTAAAATAAAAGGATTGTTTATTTATGTGCTGCCAAATGATCTGAAGGAGCCACCTGTACAGGGGCGGATTGGCCATCTGGAGTACAGGGAGTTTTCCCGGTGGCCTGCGCCACCTAGTGGCCTGGACAAGATCCAAAATGCACTAGTGGCACTTCCAAAATGCACTAGAATGTGCTAGATGCTCGCCTGGAACATACAGATCAAAATGACCATTAATCCTCTGCATTCTCTAGTTGTGTAGACTAAGTTGGGCTAATTCACATGATGAATATTTTAACTCTTGAGGGTGTAAAAATGAAACCGCAAGGGTCCATTTGGTTTCATTTTTACGCTCTCAAAGAGTTACATCTGGTTAACCAGCTAGCCCCCCCCTGCCTGCTGTCTGGGGAGTCTCTGCATGGCTGCAGTGGGAGCCACTGTGTTCACTCACAAACACACAGTCAGGGCCAGATCTGGGCATGGGCATGGGGGGCAATGCCCCCCCTAAATGCCCTGACTGCCCCACCAAACATGATGGCAACCCAAATTTTCAAAGATAATTCAAATTAAAGTGCTTGTATTTAAAATGATTTGAAACACTACTACTGTTGCAACTTCAACAACAACTGATGTTATTATTGATGTTTTACTTGCCTAAAAGTCCTGAATCTGAAAATGGTATGGGTGCGATTGTGACGCTTCGCACCACGGGCGATGAAGTCACCCCCCATACAATTTTCTCCTGCCCCCCCAATTGGGAAATGTTACATCCTGGCCTGGACAGTCACCCACGAAAACAACACTACTGATGACTACTGAGGGGCACTAGACACTCTAATGGCTCATAGGGCAGCCAAGTCTATGGGCTTTTTTTAATGTTTGTTTTCGAGTGCTTACGACATAAACCACTTGCCACTGCCAGCCGAGTTTATGGACTTTGAGGATATTACGGTGCATTGTTTGTTTAGAGCACTTGTGATGTAAATCACGTTTGCTATCCAAGTCTATGGTTCGTTTAGGGCACTAAATGGCAACGTAAGATGCAGTGTGGCCGTTATAATCTACTTAAAATCCTTTACATATAAAAAGGTTGGATTCCTATGCTTCAGTATGCAGCAGAGCAAATTACCTTGTGTCGATGACACAAATATTACAGCTTCGCAAGAACAATGTTGGTGTTGTGTTGACTGTTGAAACTTGAAACTATGGTTTTCAGACTTGAAGCTGTACAATATGCTTGATGAACATATGTGTCCTGTCACAGCCTGCAACTCAGTATTTGAGCCACGGACCACCATTCATTAATTAGATATAGCCGGACTTCTCATAGCAATAACAATTAGGCCGTATTATTCATTAGAATAACATGTAGTATGTTCATCCAATTTTATATTATATTTTATATTTCCAGGATCTACATGGGAAAGATCACAACACACTGTGCACAAAAGATCATCAGTGTGCACTTCAAAAGTAAAATTTCATCCAGACAGATTTCTAGGTCTTTATAAGAAGACACTTCAAAAATGTATGAGATGTTGCCAAGCTAGGCTGGGATCCCAACCTGTAGAAACAAATGGCTCTGATTGTGGCTGAGTTTAAAGGCAGCTTGAGATCAAAATGCAGTCTGCACTCTGCACAGAGTTAAAACGTGAACTCAGCTTGGATATAATAGATTGTCACTTCTAGACTAGTGAACTGAAGAACATCCAATTACAGTAACAGGGTAGCAGGTACAGTAACAGCACAGTGTTGCAGATCAATGCTAATTTGAGCTTTTCCTCAGGAAAAGGTGCTATAGCTGTAATAAGGTAATGTTAATACATGTATACTGCTACTGTCAAATGTCAAGGAATTGTTTTCTGTAGTTATATCAAGAAGAAGAACATTGTCATCCACCATTGTCCTTGTTAAAGTTATTTTGTGATGTTGCCTTGCCTCAGCTCGAGCTATAGTGATTTGTAAAATGAATACTATATATATATCTTTAGTTAACATCATGATTAGAGTGACAAGATCAAGGCTGAAATGAACATTAAAAATAATTTAAATTGTGCCATTTGATCATCAAGAGAAATGCCATGCTAGGCGTAATCAAGCACTGATATTCCTACTATTTCTAATACTTTTTTCTGAGCTATATTTAGATGTAGTCATATGACACAAGTGCATGTTCTAGTAATTTGTAGATGGATTATTTGAAATGTTGTGCGTGGAGGGGGGGGGGGGGGGTACACTTTGACTGTGTTTGATTGACATCGAGTGAAGACAGTCAGCCACCCCGGATTTCTTTACAGACTCTGGATGAAAGCCAGATTTTAGAAAAGCATCTGTCATGAAGTGGTCTGACTTATTAGCAGTGGTGGAAACCGAATACTTCGGAAATTCGAAAATAGCCAGTCTACAAGCTGACACCACTATAGGGCAAGGGTAAATCTGCCATTCTTTGCAAATAGCTGCCAAATTAGACATTCTGCGTAATGATGACTACTTTTACTTTGACACTTTAAATATATTTTGTAACATTTTTGAAGGCCAGCCTTTCTGTTATGGAGATGACAAAATGATGGAGCAGTGGAGTTTGTACAAAAATATATACTGTATTTTGCACAGAAACTATAAAGTTCATCCTGATGTAGTGAGTGTAATTGAATGTTTTACCACGTATTTAACTATCAAATCTCCCTTACCTTCTCCACCACTGCTTATGAAACAATCAAAATGTTCGACAGTAACTTTTTATGGTGTGTGGGACAAGGGATAAAAATGATTTGCAGATGTCCCACGTCAAGTGGTTCTGAACCAATGGTCCTTGAAGGGATTCCAGGTGGTGTGTGTGTGTGTGTGTGTGTGTGTGTGTGTGTGTGCGTGTGCGTGTGCGTGTGCGTGTGTGTGTGTGTGTGTGCGCGTGTGTGTGCGTGTGTGCGCGCGCGTGCGCATGTTTGTTTATTGACAAAGCAGATATTAGACGATGCATCAAGGAATCAAAACAGAAATACCACCTTAGCCTTAGGATCAATGGCCTGATAGACTCATCGCACAAGCTGTCATTTGGTCGAAAATAATGAGCAAATTCACACGCAAACACCAAATGTGCCTTGCTTTTTGCCTCATTGCCTTTTCAATTTTTAATCTGCTGGAAATAGATTTCGAGATGGATGCCAACCTGAAGCTGATAAATTTTAATTTGATCCTTCCCCATGCATCATTATTTGCACAATACCAACGGCGGTCGGAGCCGGTGTGCGTGGAATGGCAAGTCCGGCTTCAAATACTGCCACAGAATGCAAAATTTCACAGTGCACAACAAAAGGCAATCATTCCGTTTATGTTCCCACACAATGGCTCCTGGATAATGGGGCTATTTCAGGTGGGGGTGGCTGGAGGAAAAACGGACCGACTTTATCTGCCTTTCCCAGTCTTAGTCTCTGCCTCTTCGCTATGAATAATAGATTACAGATGAGAGCTGGAGTTTGCCTCGCAGGGAGGCAGGTATACAGCGGCTGCTGCTTGAGGTCGACATTGGCAGAGCCCAAGATCACTCTCTTAGTCTTGTGTATCTAAAGCACTTGAAGAGGTATTCTGCAGATGTCCTTTGAATTCATTAGTTTAACCATTTCTAATTGCCTTTTTATCAGGGCCACAGCGGGTAACTTTGTGAAGGACAAAGCTGTTCAATATTCAGAGGTATCCTCTTCAGTATGATAAACAGCTTGAGCCCGGGCTATATTCAACGCATGTGGTGCTATGCACGCTAAATATTTTCGGTTGCCCGAGCCGTGGAGCGCTGCAGCTGTGCACTGAACATCAAGTGTGTGCGCCGCCAAGTCGTCTGTGTTCATTTAATTGCAAAGAGCGTAAACAATGGACCCAAACGTGATAAATGTTTACAATCTAGAGTTAATTAACAATGAGAATGTCACTGCGACGGCATTAGAACCAGGCTCTCTACAGTACAGTTGTGTGGGACTGCCAGTTGTCAGAAAATTAAATTACGCTAACCATCTGTTCAATATTCCAAGGTTAACATCATTTCGTGACTGGCTGGGATGTACCCTTTTTTGTATTGTCGAACTGCAATCGTAATAAGGCTAAAAGGGCACCTTTAGAAGGGAAGGATAAGAGAAAGTATCTGTCAGTTTCAAAGGCGAAACGCTGTCCTTTCAAGCAACGGATTAACAGTGCTCAGATCGCTGCCCATGTTTCTAATGAGCGTTCATTCGCTGCTCATGTTCAGTCATGGGAAAAAAATCAATTAAAAACCATACATCCGATGCAATTCTCATATCTGCCTTTCTCGAAAGTGGAAAAAAGCCCAAAATGAGACCAAACAAAGCAGGGGAAAAAAACTTGAAATTGAAAGACTGGGCACAGACCCAGAACCCAACTCAACCCCAGAGTCCCAACCCCTCTTTCATCTCCAAACTCTTTCACAAGGGAAGAAAAATGGTTTTCTCGGATAGATTTTTGGGAGGCAAAGTTCACAAGTTCAGTGGTATTCTCACTCCAGCCTTGGCATTTGGAGTAATCTCGCTGGATAGGGATGGAGGAGAGGAGGGAAAATACAGAGCGTGAATAATAAAAGAAGAGAGCCAGGCCTGCTTGACTTTTGAAGTCGTAAGACGTGATCATCGGTCTTGTTGGGGGAAAGCGGCGGTGCTTCCAGAACACGCGTCAGTCATTTACTAACACTCACTTTCAGCTCGCTCTAGCATTGGTGCTTTTTGCATTAGCATCCCAAGACAGCATTCAACACCGGATGCGTGTCATCATCGAATTGCTTCTCGTCGTCACGTGACGGCTGAGCGCTAAAAACCTGTAGCGGTTTAAAAAGAAAACCATTGCCCACCATCACCGCCGCAGAGGTTCTGGGTTGGTTTCCAGGACGGCTGAGCTCTATAGGCTTGGCCGAGGCGCTGCATTGTGTTGTGTGGGAAGCTTATGGTGGCTGTCAGGAGAAACGGCTGCATGAGTGATGGAGGTGGCATGTGGAAAGTCCAAACACTCCCCAGGCCAACAGTGGGGGTTTGGCAGGCAGTGACAGGGAGCGTGGTACACATGGAGGACTTGGCCACGAATAAATTGGGCAAAAATGGGAGGGGAAAAAAAAGAGAGAAATTGAATTGAGCGAACATTATTTATTTTTCAGGCTCTATGAAGAATACTGTTGTTCCTTTGTAGACGGATTTGGGTTGCCGTAATACATACTACGCTTTCATTAAAGATATGTTAAAACTCCTGAGCTTGCTAAATAGACTCTTTAAGCTGCCGCCGTGTAGAAAAGATGTGAGGCTCCAGCGCGCGCGGCAGCCGCGATTCATCAACCGCAAAGTCTCCTCTCCGCCCTTTTATTTGTGCATGGGACCTCCCGCTTTGCACGGAGAGATGATGATGAATAACAAATCCAAAGCAAAGGGGAATTACCATGAAAAAAAAAGAACCCTTGCAATTCAACCGGTGCATAAAATATCTGCACTTACTTTAATGAGCGGCGATAAAAAGTTGCCACGCGATGCGGTGGGCAACCGCCGTGATTGATGTTGCACATTAAGGGTGTGCAACCGTGCCCGGGCAAATATCACACAGCAGAAAGGAACCTCATGTCGTCTTGGCCATTGTCCCCGGCCGCCTGCCTGCAAAGGCTTGTTTCTTTTCCCTGCCGTTTTACCTGCCTCGCTCTTACTCCAAATCTCATAACAGCCCTTTTTTTTCCTCCCCTCCTTGCTTTCTCATGCCTCTGAAATATGCTGCCTGCAGTACATTTTGCGTATATATTCCCCTCTCTCCCTCCCTCCATCTCTCTATCTCTCTCTCTCTCTCCGGCAAAGATAAAAGCCCAGGCTCTCTCTCTCCTTCTCTCTCTCAGTCTTTCCCCCTCCAGCGTGCCTTTCCTGCCAGACAAATAGCTCCCCTTCTTTTCAAAGTGGCCACAACAGAAGGACAGTGATAAGAGAGCTGTCTCCTAGCTGTCACTTCCTCCCTCACGTCAGCGTAATTGACTGCAGTGTAACTGGAAGTTCCCGCGGCGACACCCAGGGAGTGCCGCCATGAAGACGTGTAGGACAGGTTGTTATTCACTGACCTTTTGCATAATACTAGCATGGCGCTGCCGGTGTTTTTTTATTTTTTTATTTCTTTATTTTTTTGACGCGGGAATGCGACGATTTGTCCCGCGTTAATCCTTTCAACGGCGGCCCCCGTACACTACAGTACACGACGCGTACACACTCGCCGTCGGGCGCACATGTACGAACGCCACAATTATTACATTTCTCTGGGTGACTCTCCTAAATTGCTCGCTGTTTTGAAGAGATTGTCTTTTCTTTTCCTCCTGTGTCCTCTTTCCACCTGTCTCTTCGTATCAGCTTAAGTTCTCTCCTCTCCTTTCCTCTCTCTCCTACAGTTTCTACTTCTGCAGAAATGATAAAGAATGTCGCACCTGATGTAGCCACTTAAAGCACGGGTACACACACACGGCGCTCCACACACACAACCCAGGGTGGATGTTTTTTTTTTTTGCAATTAACAAGGTGCTGTTTCTCGCCATTAGGGGAAAAAAATGTCTTCTCAGCTCTAATTGCGCCACGTCTTGCATATATTCAGATGAGGACGACCCCTGCCAGGGACGTGCGGGCCGTCCGTGGTGCTGCCTGTTCATCGTTTCCCTGGCGCCTCTGCACGGATCGGCGTACAGCTGCTAATGATGTGCTGCGGCCCCCAGAGCCCGCGCTCTCTTTCCCTCTCTCCCTCTCTCTCTCTCTCTCTCTCTCTCTCTCTCTCTCTCTCTCTCTCTCTCTCTCTCTCTCTCTCTCTCTCTCTCTCTCTCTCTCTCTCTCTCTCTCTCTCTCAAGGACCTTATTAACAACTTCCCTGATTGGTGATTCTATAAGGAGCTGCTGCGGCCTGGCCAGCAAGTGCAGGTCAGCGGCCATGCCACCACCACCGCCCCAGCCGCCTCACTCCCCCTCATGCACCACGGCACAAACATTTCAATGAGTCATGGCTGTAGTATAGTACAGCGATAGGATCTCGCTCCAATTTGCCATGCTGGGGCTGGCTGGGCTGGGCTGGGCTGGGTGCAGTTATCTACAGATACGGGTGTAACTAATAATAATGCTTTTCCCTGTAACAATTAATATAACAACATTACGTCCTATGTAACAGTAATAACATTACAGTTACTTCTACTACTATTACTTTCGTCATGGTGCTGCTTTCAACAGTGTTGCATTGGCGAAGGTAGGTGAGCCAATGCATAAAAGTGCGATGAACAGCAACCTATTATGATTACAGTCAGACGTACAAAGCCATCCAGGGTCAGAGTTGCAGTGATGCAAAACTACAACGCAATATGTAATATGTTACATAATATTCTTGAGTCCTGAGTAATAAGTAATGTAATATTATTAAGGCTCAAACATACTCCAGGGTGAAGTGAGTTTAGGTGAAGAGGTTTCATAGCAGTGTAGTTTTTTAAGGCTTCACCCTGGTATGTATGAGCCAGGGTGAAGCCTTGAAGAAAACTACACTGTGGTGAAACCTCTTCACCTAAACTCACCTCACCCTGGAGTATGTTTGAGCCTTGACTACTTGAAAGTGGTAAGAAGTATTAAGTAATATTTACTCTCCTAAGTAATATTGGCCAACATTATGTCATCTTACCGAGAATGCAACTTGCTGTTTTTCCAAATTTTGTTTCATTCTTCTAAAACAGTTTAAATATTTATTCTAATTGCATTGAATTGAGTTATAGAGCATATAGACTTATATATGGTTTAAGAGTGCTATACCAAGTGTCTCAATTAGTACATTTTGCTAATGGCAAATCATCTTTTAATTACTACTTGCACAAGATAATTTGCTCATTTTCAAAATTAACTATTACATATCTGGGTTTGACAAACTACACCGATTACCTTCAATATAATACATAATACATTACTAATAATGACACAGTTCCTCTCCATTTTTCGCAGAGAGGAGTTGGATTCAGGGGCGGGTGTAACATTTCCCAATTGGGGGGCAGGAGAAAATGGTATGGGGGCGGCTTCATCGCCCGTGGCGCGAAGTGACACGGGCGATGAAGTCACCCCCATACTATTTTCAGTTACAGGACTTATATTAGGAAAGTAAAGCATCAATAACAAGTTGTTGTTGAAGTTGCAACAGACACGGAGCATGTATAAAGCTAAAGGTCTGACTCAGAGAGTTTTCTGTTTTCAATTATAAAATGTTGTTGGTTTAGTGGTGCCACAACTGTAGTTAGTTAGTAGCAGTAGTAGTGTTTTGCATCATTTTAATTATAAGCACTTTAATTTGAAATATCTTTGGGTTGTTTTGCATGCCATCATGTTTGGTGGGGCAGAATGGGCATTTAGGGGGGCATTGCCCCCCCATACCCATGCCTAGATCCGCCCCTGGTTGGATTCTTGGCCAGATGACCGGTATCCTGCCATAGGCCTTCCACCGGCTGGCCTGGGTTTGAATCCAACCCTGAGGCGCTTTACTGCCCTGTCAGATTGTCATCCGCTCTCTCATTGCTACCTGTGCTGCCTCACTGTCACCATCAATAAGAAAATCCAGAAATACAGAGGGGAAAAAAAGATAACCAAAGATATGCCAACTGCCATAACAATAATAAAAAATATAGTGAGCGAGATTTTTTTTTTTTTTTTTTTTAAGCACAAATGCTGAGCGAGATAAAAAAAAAAGAAAATATACATACCGACTGTCAATCAACTTCCTTAGTTTGGGGCGGAACTTTTTAATCAATCAAAGGTGAGCAAAGAGGTGTAATCTTCACATTACAGCTGGGTGCTTTTTTCCTTTCATAGCCTAGGAAGCATAAATATGTGTGACACGTCTCAAAGACGCTGAAATAATGTGACAATGATTTACAGCACTGTGCTTTTTGCTGTCGACACTGAGTGCATAAAAATGACAGCGTAGCCCCCTATATGACAAGGACAATTAATACAAGCCTGAGATTCATCTCCAGTCGCCATGTTGTGTTTGCAGACACGTTGCGTCAAAAGAAAAAGATTGCCAAACAATTGCTAAACAAAAAAAGAGAGACAGAAGATGTCTCATAGCATCTCTCTCTCTCTCTCTCTCTCTCTCTCTCTCTCTCTCTCTCTCTCTCTCTCTCTCTCTCTCTCTCTCTCTCTCTCTCTCTCTCTCTCTCTCTCTCTCTCTCTCTCTCTCTCTCTCTCTCTCTCTCTCTCTCTCTCTCTCTCTCTCTCTCTCTCATCTATCTTGTGAAATGTTCTAAGGAAGTTTTAGACAATTACTGGGGACGGCCACACTTTTAAATGGAATGCGGTGTGCAAGCGCATGTCTGCGTTATCACGTGCACCCACACAGCAGATCAGTGGGTCGCTCATTAGCAGTGTTGGGACCAACGCCCTTGTAAAGTAATTCTTTACATTTTACCATTCAGTAAAGCCATTACAGTTACTGTGTTTTCATTGCATGAGTTAGTAGTTACCCATGTTACATACATACCCAGAGGAACGCAGAATCCAAGCTCCTGTACAGCTCCATCTGAGACATACCAAAATCTATTTCTCATGAGAAAACCATGAGAAACATAGCTTTGAGACACAACAATGTAGCAACATTTAAGCCATAGATGAGATTGATGTGAGGCAAAAAATTGTTTTCTCCTGAGAAATAGATTTGGTATGTCTCAGATGGATCCTCTTATGAGGTATACAGGAGCTCTCAAAATGGCTTAAATATTGCTCAATTGTTGTATCTCAAAGCTATGTTTCTCATTGTTTTCTCCTGAGAAATAGACTTGGTATGTCTCATATGGAGTTGTACAGGAGTGTCAGGAGATCCAAAACTCGGATTCTGCTTTCCACTGGGTAGGCCTAACATAATAAAAGAACCCTATATATGTAATATAAAAAGTATCTTTTTATATGTCATATGTCATGTAATCTGACATGGTGCACTGACTGCACTCCCATTTCACACAGAAAGTGTCTTCCACAGAGCATAACATAATCATAACGATGATGATTGTTTAATATAGGGTGAACTGTTATTATTATTACTTATTTTATTTTGCATGAAATAAAGTCGTTACTTTAGTAATTTAGTAATGAGTCAAGTAATGTTTTCCAGAGAAGTAACTATAACTCAGGGCCGGATCTAGAGAGGGGCAGGGGTGGTCTGAGCCCACCCAAACGTGCATCCTGCCCACCAAATGAAAGGTAATATCAATGGTTTTCAACCATTGAGAGCGTAAAAATGAAACCAAGAGTTAAAATCAATCATCTTAATTATCCCCAAGTCTACACAACTAGAGAATGTAAAGATTAATGGTCATTTTCATCTGCATGTTTGACTGTTTTTTTACCCCAAATCCAGCCTGGTATTGTGGACAAAAGCAAAAGAAATCTTTAGTTTTGGGGTCTGTGGGGCTAAAATGTCAAAGGTGGTCCGTAGCACAAATGCCGAATAAATAGTGGGCCCTGGTGTCAAAAAGATTTTGAAACCACTGCCCACCCTGCCATTCTTCCAGCCCACCCTAGGGCTGACTAAATCCAGACCTGCTATAACTCCTTCCTTTGTAAAAGTATAACTTCCCCAGCACTGCTCATTAGCTGAAAACAAAGCCTACAGCGACAGGAAAATCATCTTCACCGATTCCAAAACTTTGGACAACATGGACAACAGGCTAGCAAAAAGTTTTGCACATTGATCCCGACAGATGGTTGAGGGAACGGGCGTGAGTCGAGCGGTAGTGTATACGCACCAAATGATAGCATCTGCCCCCAAGCACCAGTAAATGTTTTCCAGCCTGTCAAGGAGAACTGCTGGGTGTGATATTAAGTGCTTTTTTCCCACAAAATTGGGCGATGACAACGCCACAGGGGGTTAGGACACCAACGAGAAATTAAACCTTGAAGATTGTTTTTTTTTGCAGGTCTGCTCAATACACTCATTCAAAACTGTGGCATCACACTAAACTAACAATTTACTGTCTTGAATAAGATTCTGTCGCTAGATTGATCAGACGACTACACAGATCTTCTCGGAGACGCACAAGAGACATTTTTTCAAAAACACACCGATTTCTGACCCATTACCTTCCTTACAACTCTCTCTTTACGGAGGATGAAAAGGGATTGCGAAAATAATCACTGCGCCAAATAACAAATCCCACATTGCCAATTAGAATGAAAGAAAACACGCAAACAAACCCAGGATTCTGAACAAAGCGATAGCTTACCTCACAACTCACTTTTACAGAACAGATGAAACAGGCTTTCAAAAAAATAAAGGCTGTTTAAAGACTGACGGTTAAAAAACAAGATCATTGCGCACAGCCAGTTCCAGAGCTGTATTCTAGGTAGATATAATGAAAAAACAAAAGAAACAAAGCATGTGTTTCGCTGTGTTTCAGGAAGCCCACTGTGTGGACATCCTTTCTTTCGGCATTGAAAAATAAAGACCGCACACCGACCGTCGACCGACTATATTCCCACATTCCCTCACCGAATTAGAGAAAACACGCAGACGGATGAACCTACAACCTGTATACGGTTCTGAACAAAGCCAGATCATACAGGGGAACAGATGTCCACCTGCCCCTCATCAGTCTACACACCATCTCTACACGGCGTGTGCGTGTCTGTCTGTCTGTCTGTCTGTCTGTCTGTCTGCCTGCCTGCCTGCCTGCCTGCCTGCCTGCCTGCCTGCCTGCCTGCCTGCCTGCCTGCCTGCCTGTGTGTGCGTGTGTTCTTTGCTAAAGATGTTTGCCTGTTATGACAAGGGGGATGCAAATTCACATGGTTATTAATTCTCCCCTCGTGCTGAATAACTATGTCAGGAACTTTTTCACTAGGAAACGCTTACGAAAGGCTTCATTTCTGCAACATTAAATATTTGGGTTGAGCATGGCTTGTTTCTTCTACAGCACGAGGCCCGACAGACGATACACCACATCCCCAATATAATGACGCATCCTTTGTGCCGTGTGCACTGCAGTGTGTATATGTGTGGGTGGGTGCATGTGCGTACGTGCGGTCTGTGCACGCCACCTGGGGACTTTTTTAAAATGGTGGTGGGTTTGCTACTCTGTCGGTTGAACCATCTTTGCGGCCATGCATGGCGGCAGGGTCTGTGTGAGCCCCGGCAGAACGTGGCGGAGCATCCAGCTGCTCCCCGGCGCGCTCAGCGCAACGACCCCGCCGACCTCACCTGTCCAGGCCCAAGGGCCTCCTCATCTGTGCAGGCAGCAACGCACCAACACAAACACACTCACACACACACGCACGCACGCTCACGCACACATACGCAGATAAACACAGCCATATAATTAACAACCAAACACACATTCTGTCTGTATAATTAAGCTCTGGAACAGACGCCATGCTTTTCCCCAACAACAGCCCCGAGAAATAGACCAGGCCCTCTTGGAAAAAGGAGAAAAAAAATGTTTTCTCTCTTTTAGTACAGCAAAAAAGAACACAAAAAACAACATAAATAAATAAAATAGAGCAGCTATTGGAGGCAGAAGGAAGAAGCGGCGGAGAAGCACAGCACTGAACGAAACCCAAGCTACAGTATGCAAACTTTATAAATATAAATGAGGCGCGGGTATGATTTACATTAAATTGCAGCGTTTGTCTGTGGAGCAGTGCATTGTGCCTGTGTCTAATAGGCTATACCTATACGGTATGCTGCATTCCGTGGACCCCTGCCTGTGCTTGCCCTCACATTGCCTGGATTAGCATATAGAGACCTACTATCTCCATAGTTTCAACTTTTTTCCTTTCTCTTTTTGGTTCGAGGGGCACTAGGCCCTCCCCTCCTATACTCATATCTACTGGTGTAGATTTTCGTCTTACGCGAACATTAAATTCACATGGACAATAAAGTAAGTATAAACGTCATATGTGTCTGAGCAAATCGGCATTACGACATGATGATGTACATCGCGTTACAAGATCGAGCGGCTCTCACTTCACGCATGTGTGATTTGGCCTGGCTAAAGCCAGACTGAATCAGCTGTTGGCAAAAATAAATCGCCTGTCAGCAGATAGGTCTGGAATAGCTAAATTGTACGCCTACTTCCTCCTCCAGATTACTGGGATAGTTAATCAGGGCACAGTATTCAAATATGTTTGCATACTGTGTTACACTCCAATTTTCTTTTTTATGTGTGTGATTTTCCTTGATCACACTGCAGCATCGCACAAAAGCATCAAAGGTACCAGACCTTCCACCTGTCAGCGACAAGATAATATGTCTTTTCAAGTGGTCAGAGACGTGCTCATGTAGAATATCATTCTACATGAGCACGTCCCCGACCACTTGGAAATCTTGAAAGTGTTCTGATTAACTGATCTGACAATCAGTCACTTGTGTTCTGGATTGTATCAATGAAACAAACATAATCATAGCTTTTCTTTTTTATATACTTTTAAATAATTATGTTGATATTAGTCTGATCAAAGGTCACAGTTAACATTAAAATCCACACTTCCCTACATGCCTGCATCGCCATTATGTCTAAAAGTGCTGTGTTGCGCCCCGAAAATAGCTGATCTACAAGATTTCGGTGTGACTGGTTGAGAGCTTGTAGAGTGCCCTCTTGCCAGCCCCTGCCCCTTTAACAGATTTTGCAAGTCCCTGCCTAGATCTCATACAGTAGGCAGGGAGGTGGTGGTGAGGGGGGTTGGGGAGGGGGCACTTGAATCGATCACTGAAGACTTCTCTGCTCAATACGTGGCCTGCAGTTACTGCACTCCGGTGGTATGCCGAGGATAACATTCAACTAACCCCAAATTCAGACAAGCAGTGCATTGATTTTGCTATCCAATCCACGGTAATAACCACCTCTAGGCACACGAAAGACCCACCGAATAGAGATGAGGAATCCATTAGATTTTAAAAAAAAAGCAGGAGTGGTGGTGGTGGGTGGGGGGGGTATACTCGTGCACGGTGTTGTTGTGCTTCATTTTCCGCTGTTCATTTTTATTGTAAACGTTCCGCTCGGAGAGAGCTCGAGTCTGTCCGTTTAGATTTGTGCGCAGAGCGGAGATATCAAAGGCAGGTACCTTGGAAACTGCAGCCTTGACCACTCTGCGCGTATGAAAGGGAAGGCTAAACTGAAAAATATACCCCGTGAAAGACAGGGAGACAAATGTTCTGTTTGTTGTTCTCGGTACAGAGAAAGGAAAGGGTGAAAAGGGAACTACAAATAACCTATGGAGTCGCGAAATCTCATCTGCTTTTTCCTTGCATCTAATCTTTGGAAGATATATAGAGAATTATTGTTATTTTTTCAGCCTCTTCCCAAACACGGCGTTGCATATGAATAGATTTGTGAAATGGGTTCCCTCGGGGGAATGAAAACAAACAGCGAGGAAAAGGCAATGAGGAAATACAGCTAATTTGGTGTAAGAAATAAAAGGCAGTGTTTCCTCATTAGAAACGTGACAGGGGAAGTGGCCTGTACTTTTCCTCTTGCTGCATGCCTGCGGGTACATCTATACAGAATGACTGCGTTTTTAACCAGGCTTTTTCAAGTGAAATAACAGGAAATACAGGGCGAGTTTTTTGGCCACCATGGGTGTTGGACAAAGTAAACGTTTGGGGCTTTCAACAAGTTTACTGGTGAAAATGTTTGAAAGTGTGTGAAAACCGAAGTTCTAGCTGCCTTGTAGATTGGAAATCAGTATATATTGGGCTACCCTTGAGCCAATTAAAATTATTTCCAAAACTTTCCTGAGAGTGTACAAATGTGAACCAACTGGACTCTGAAAGAAACATCATTAGCAGGGTTAAACACGACTTGAGTATGTCACCAAGTTTTAGCGTTTCACCATGTTAATGATTTTTTATTCAGACCTCCATTCCTAGGAAAAACACACAGAATGCGTCCACTCAACATCTCTAAGGTATACTGATGACATAGCAAAATCTTGCAAATGGGTGGAATTCCCCTATAAACTCGCAACACTGTATGTTACAGAGGGGTAAATAGTATAGAGAGATGCGATTCAATCTCTACACCAGTGGTGTCAAAGTCATTTGGGGTGGGGGCCGCATTGGACTTAATGTGACTTCATGGGGGCCGGAGCGCCGCGGTGCAACCAGTCGCAGACCGCAAGCATGCACGGCACACGCATGTTTACATACACAGCTGTTACTTCTATACAGTATATCACACAAGTCATATTTATTATTAAGAATAGCTATTAATATATATTAATGACTTTTCATTATTGGTTTTATACTTGTAGCCTAGATTAAGACATTTGCTATGAAAGATGCTATTTTTATTTACAGAGCATCAATAAACCATACGAAAATAGCATTTACATTTCAAATACTAAATTTAAGTATGTATAGTTAACTAAGTATAGTTCTCGGTTACACACCCTTGTACTGCTGAAGTATAGTTCTCTCGGTTACACACCCTTGTACTGCTGAAGTATAGTTCTCTCGGTTACACACCCTTGTACTGCTGAAGTATAGTTCTCTCAGTTACACACCCTTGTACTGCTGAAGTATAGTTCTCTCGGTTACACACCCTTGTACTGCTGAAGTATAGTTCTCGGTTACACACCCTTGTACTGCTGAAGTATAGTTCTCGGTTACACACCCTTGTACTGCTGAAGTATAGTTCTCTCGGTTATACACCCTTGTACTGCTGAAGTATAGTTCTCACTTTGCAGTGCCAGCAGCCTAGCCTGGTAAAACGACTCCCCCTGCTGGACAACATGCATTACATGCCGTTCAGAAGAGAGCTCAAAAGCATTTCTTTAAACGATCATAACTTTTGATAGGAACATGCTAGAGACTTACTTTTTTTTTTAATAGACTCAGACATTTTTGCTCTACAAGCCTGGGGCCGGATTAAATCATCTCGCGGGCCGGATCTGGCCCGCGGGCCTTGACTTTGACACATGTGCTCTACACCCTCTGGCACAAGGCAAAAAGAGCCCCCCGGTCCATCTGGAACTGGGCATAAATCTGAAGTCCTATATAATCAACGGCATGTTCCTCAGCTGTTGTAATTAGAGCGATGAATATGAAATCACCGGGTTTTGACAGCGCTGAGGCAGCCTGGAAATGTATGGTTCTAAATGTCCCCCCAGTAGGGGCACTCTTCCTGACCAGGAGCGGATCTAGGCATGGGCATGGGGGGTGCAACGCCCCCCTAAATGCCCAGATTGACCCACCAAACATGATGGCATGCTAAACAACCCACGATATTTCAAATTAAAGTGCTTATATTTAAAATGATTTGAAACACTGCTACTGCTACTAACTAACTACAGCTGTGGCACCACTAAACCAACAGCATTTCATCATTGAAAACAGAAAACTCTCTCATTCAGACCTTTAGCTTTATGCATGCTGCATGCCTGTTGCAACTTCAACAACAACTGATTATTATTGATGCTTTACTTGCCTGATAAAAGTCCTGTAACCAAAAATGGTATGGATGCGGCTTCTTCGCCCGTGGCGCGAAGCGACGCAGGCGATGAAGCCCCCCCCCATATAATTTTCTCCTGCTCCCCCAATTGGGAAATGTTACATCCGCCCCTGCTCCTGACGTGAATGATATTCCTCTCTCTCTCTCTCTCTCTCTCTCTCTCTCTCTCTCTCTCTCTCTCTCTCTCTCTCTCTCTCTCTCTCTCTCTCTCTCTCTCTCTCTCTCTCTCTCTCTCTCTCTCTCTCTCTCTCTCTCTCTCGTCGCAGGTCTGCCACGGCCGCATGGCAACACCACTCAGCGTAAGAGGCGTTATTGCGCACCATAAAAATCAAATAAAAAAAAAAAGCTACCGGCTCCTCCGTCTTCTGCTGGAGACACAGCGGAGGAGCGGTGCGGTCATAGCGGACGATACAGACTACTGTGGGGAGCTTTACAATTTGTGCCTGGGATATTGATTGGGTTATATTTCGTCCCTCTCATTAGCTACTGGGCCTGATACTATAGTACAGCAAAACGAAGGTGGTGAGTTCACTTAATTCCCCGTCCGCCTCAGAGAGGCATTAGTAATGGAGTCTGATGTAGACCTATTATGGAAGACAGATGGTTTGTCCAGCTCCCATAAGTCTCTGCAGCCGCGGAGGCATACATGGGGAGAAAGAGGAGGCATCACCATGCAGTACACTGGTTTACAACGCCTCCCCGCTAGGAGATTTACTTATAGCTCGGTGGTTCCTAAACTTTTCTATTTATCCGTACCTCCGCATAACAGCCATATCCTCATCCCATAGATTGTAGATCAACATTTGAAAGCCTTTTTTGGACAATAATCGCATGCCTAAAATAACAGTCGACAGTCCCAGCATTTTGAAAACCATGCACTGACTATCGGTCTGGAAACCAGGTGGTCAGTATAGTGTTTCCACTACACACAGCAGCTGCAGATCCCTGTGCAAAACTCCTACGGAGAAACCTCCAATGGGGGAGCAGGCCAAAGAGTAGTAAGTAAGTAAGTAGCCTTGGGAATGATGTCATGAGGTCTGGCTGGGCCATGAGGCAGATATAGGTCCTATCTCCTGTTTCTGTAGCATGAGTCAGCTTGATGTACAAGTAGGCTACACCCCCTGGACATGACGCTACTAGGTCACAGGGACTTACCTCCAATCCAACCCTCGATGTCCAGTGCCACGCAGGGAGGCTTTGGGTCCCATTTTTAAAGTATTTGGTATGATCCGTCAGGGGAATCGAACCCCAGCCTCCCAGCCTCAGGGCGGACACTCTAACCACAAGGCCACTGAGCTGGTTCTGAGCAGGGCAAAGAGGCCATGGCTAAAAACTATAGTTATACTGTATATCCTACACAATAGTAGTACAAAAATAATAGTACTTTTTTGTTCTTGGACTATTTTTTTTTTTTACCAGCAAGAGGAGAACTTCTGATCTTGTTATGGTGCCCCCATAAGCCTTACTAGCATTCTCTTTGCACTGAAGCAGGGATGGATTCGGTCATCGATTTGGAGAAGAGCTAAAACAGAATCAAAATCATCTTTGGCCGAAAGTACAAAGCGATCGCCAAAAGGTTTTTGGTCAACTGGATGTTTTTGATAGGTCAGGCTAAAATGTGCATCCAGAGGAGCAGAGCCGAGGGAGCAGGGTCAGTCGAAGTTGAACTCATTGATGAACAATTATTGATTTGGTTTTGTTTTCCTTTTCTAAAAATGTACACTAACAGCTCGACAAAAACTCTGGTATATGGGTATGTATGCGTGTATTAAATGCTACTGTACATGTCTTTTAATTTGTTGGTTTGGCAATGATTCGGATCGTTTCTAGTTTCCTGATGTGTTAAACGACAATAGCTTTCTCATAAAAGCTCCGTCAAAGGTTTCTGTTTATCTCACATATTCACTTTATAGCAGTATCAGGTGGAGGAACTCGCCTTGCAAATCCCTCGAGGTGTGCTGATTTGTGAAGGCGAAAATGGACGGAAATAAATCAGAGCGTGGCTAACATGCTTGCATACTAATATGTATATTACCCATGGGAAAACGCTATACCTACTAATGGAAGGGGGTGTGCGCACGTGTGTGTGTGTGTGTGTGTGCGCGCGCGCGGAGGAGAGGGGGGGGTCACCTTCTCTACTCTGACACCATCAGTTGCAGTAAATGTGTTTTGCATGCATTTAATTGTATAATGCAGAGGCGGCAGGCAAAGGAGGTTCATGGTTCACGGAACGGGTGGGAATGGAAAATTAAATGTGGAAACAGTTTGCGATTTGTCTTTCTGGTTTATCTCTTAGCGTACAAGAGAAACATCACAGCAAAGCCGGCGCCATTATGCGCGCCGTGGTAATCGAAAGTGAGCTACGAGTCGATACTGCTTGATCTGAGACGCGGACTTGGAAGATATTGAAGTGAGAAGAGAAGAGAAGAGAAGAGAAGAGAAGAGAAGAGAAGAGAAGAGAAGAGAAGAGAAGAGAAGAGAAGAGAAGAGAAGAGAAGAGAAGAGAAGAGAAGAGAAGAGAAGAGAAGAGAAGAGAAGAGAAGAGAAGAGAAGAGAAGAGAAGAGTGTTGCTGGTCATTTTGGTGTGTGTGGGGGTTAAGTATAAGTCTTCAGTACTAGACGTAGATGTGGTGCACAGGGAGCTGCAGCCGTACCTTTCTGATGGCCTCTGCCCAGCGTCACGAAACCAGAGGAGATGAAGTTGTGAAGGTCGTGGCCACCACTGCTGCGCACGCTCTCCTTGCCATAGTGGAGACCTGGCCATGCATGCATAAAGACACACACACACACACACACACACACACACACAATGAACATCTAAACAACAAGACTAAACAACTGGTTTAGACTTTTGAGCGCTGCGCTCGAATACTCAGCTATGTGTGTCCCTATACCTGCGGGTCACATGTACGTTCCACACACACACACACACACACACACACACACACACACACACACACACACACACACACACACACACACACACACACACACACACACACACACACACACACACACACACACACACACACACACACACACACACGATAGCTAATTTCTCAAATATTTATTTCCAAAAATAACTCAAGTGGTGCAGCGCAGAGCACAGTACACTACGATACTCAATTCACACAGGTGTGATTTTTACTGTTTTATTCTCTCTCTCAGAATCATAGAAAAGCTCTCTGTTGTGTCAGCTCCTAATTGTAATGGGAACACACACTGGGATATGTGAAACAAACGCGCCGACAAAGGGTGGTGAACTGAAAAGCAATATGTTTCCTTCGCCCACATACCAGAGCACTTTGAACCCAATCTACACTCTGCCCACACCGCTTTCATGACTGCAGATGGAGCACCTTATATTTGCCACTAAGGTTACTTTCCCCATCCCATTGCGGCGGTAATTACGTTTGTGTGTGTGTGTGTGTGTGTGTGTGTGTGTGTGTGTGTGTGTGTGTGTGTGTGTGTGTGTGTGTGTGTGTGTGTGTGTGTGTGTGTCGCAGACGTCAACACCAGCATGTTCCTACATACCTAATACAAACATACATACTATATAAGCACAAACAAATGCACTTGCACAAGCACACACAAATACAGGTTTAGGCACACACACACACACACACACACACACACACACACACACACACACACACACACACACACACACACAGACGCGCTGTTTTTATGGGGGCTCCGGGGCCCGGGCCCCCATGAGAAATTAAGGCATCAGGGCTCGACCAGTCGACCTCCCCGGGCCCCCCGACACCCACCCCGACCGACCCCCACCCCACTGCGCTTGTTCACACATCGGGGCCATGGTTTCGGGGGTGGAGACTTGCCTATTGTATTGTGCAATGCATTGACGTCATAGGCAACAGGGCCATCAATGCTAATCAGTCTGTGTGTTTTATCATGCCAATAAAGCTCATTTGAATTGAACTGAACAGTCTTTTGTTTACCTGTAGGGTATAAATTTAAGCTAGGGCACAGTGTTGTGCTTACGTTTTCACAAATGTTGGCGACTTTTTTTTCACGACTGGAAACTGTCAGCGTGGCTCTCCAAAAGCAAGATCTAAACCTCCAGCAAGCTGCAGGCAAGTTGGATATGCTTCGAATTGACATGGGGGCTCTTCGCGAAGGATTCAAGCCGTTTTGGGAAAAGACAACTGCAGCAGCTGAGAAGCTGGGCATAGAGATCCCATCCGTGCCGAAAGGAAGAACGAAAAAGGTCCCCATTCGATTTCAAACGGGAGGTGCGCCTGCACACGTTTTCCCTTCACCGGAGGACAGGTACCGCCAGAAATACTACGAGGTCATGGACGTGGCTCTAGCATCGCTGAACAACAGGTTTAGCCCTACTGTGTACAGGCACATGCACGACGCAGAGAACTTTCTGGTGGGGAAGGGCGACTGTGAAAGCTTGGTGCAGTTCTACGGGACTGACTTTGACAAAACTAAAACTAACGAAAAAAAGAAAAAAAAAAGTTTTGTACTAATATCACTAATGTTACTTTAGTAATGCTACTAAATGTTTTACTAATGTTTTTACTATTTTACTGTTGATTGCTGAAATGTAGCAAACTGTAAATAAAAGTACCAAAAGAAAAAAAAAACGTTTTATTTCGTTTTATTTCTATTCAATTCAAATGTTTCTTACTTCATATGCTAGTTTATTTAGTTTTGTTTAGTTATTTAGCTTTTATTTAGTTTCAGTTAACGAATATATATATATTTTTAAACTTAAAGACATAACACAAGTATACTGGTGTATTGCAGGGTTTTATAGTTAACTAAAACTAACGAAAATTAGTTAGTTAGTTTTAGTTAACTATAAAAACTTTAAATTTTAAACTTTAAAGTATAGTTAACTAAAACTAACGAAAACAACTCTCTATGTTAATTATGTGTTCTAACTAATTGCTTCAAAATTGAAAGCAAGTAGTTACTTAGAACACATAATTAACATAGAGAGTTGTTGTTGGGGGGGGGGGGGGGGGGGGGGAGTCGCGGGGGGGGGGGGGGGGTCGCGGGGAGGCGGGGTTGATGGTTTTTTTTTGGGCCCCCATGAGGACGGATGCAGGATTGCGCCCTTGCACACACACACACACATGCCTGCGCACACACACCAACATGACTATTCACTCACATACATGTGAACATACGCACGTAGCTTACAAATGCACACAAACACACATGCGTAAGCATGCACATGCACGGGCGCACACGCTATTGTCTTCCTTTGTCACGTAGTGCATGTCATTGGTAGGCACCGCACTCCCCCTATATGACAACCCTTGAATTGTGAAAGACCCTTCAAGCACAAAACCCTTTCCTCCAGATCCCCCCTCCTCAACTCATTAAGACAAGCTGCAGGGGGAAGGCTACGCATTATGAATTTATTGTCCTTGATGGAAGGAAAATCGTGACTTCCAATTCAAATGTTAGAATACTCACCCAAAAGAGAGGAAAAAGAGGAAAAAGCAGGGGAAAAGGATCAAATGCTCTCTCTCTCTCTCTCCCCGGTGGTCACCACCATTTGCGGGAGGAGCAGAAAAATGTGAATAATCAGATAATTACATTATGGAATGCTGGAGGATGGCGCAATGTGCGGCATGCATGGCTATAGGACTGGGAAGGTTATTCAGTCTAACAAGGTCGATTAAGCCTTAACGCAGCCAGGAGGAGGTAATTTACATGGTGTACTGATTTTATGGCGAGATCAGATGCCGATCTGCTGTAGTGGACATGCTGCCTTGCACATCATCTCAATGAAGTCTCTCAGCTGTAGCTCCCTTATGCATTTCTATGTCTGAGTAACTCAGCTGTCTGTCTGTCTGTCTGTCTGTCTGTCTGTCTGTCTGTCTGTCTGTCTGTCTGTCTGTCTGTCTGTCTGTCTGTCTGTCTGTCTGTCTGTCTGTCCTTTGAGTATCTGATTGCTCTCTCTGTCTGTGTGTCCCTCTCTGTCTTTCTGAGTGTCTGACTGCCCCCCCCCTCTCTCCTCTCTCTCTCTCTCTCTCTCTCTCTCTCTCTCTCTCTCTCTCTCTCTCTCTCTCTCTCTCTCTCTCTCTCTCTCTCTGTCTGTCTATCCGTCTCTCTCTGTCTCTCTGAGTGATGCTCCATCCGTCTCCCTGACCCTCTCTGTCTCTCTGAGTGTCTCTCTGTCTCTAGGAGTGTTTGACTATACTATCTCTGTCTCCATGACAATTTCATCGGCTATCACCTAAATCAGGGGTTTTCAACAGGTGGTCCGGGGACCACCAGTGGCTCCTGCGAGGATTCCAAGTGGTCCACAGGCTAAATGATGGAAAGTTGGTTAAGCAGATGCAACTCCTAAAGAGCGTAAAAATGTTTACACTCTCAAGAGTTAAAATATTCATCATGTGAATTAGCCCAGGTCTATGCAAGTAGAGAATGTAGAAGATTAATGGTCATTTATGATCTGTATGTTTGACTGTTTTGTTTCCCAAATCCAGCCTGGTATTGTGGACAAAAGCAAAAGAAATCTTTAGTTTTGGTCTGTGGGCTAAAATGTCCTCAAATGGTGGTCCGTGGCTAAAATGCTGAATAAATAGTGGGCCCTGGTATCAAAAAGGTTGAAAACCACTGACCTAAATCACCAGATAAATGGCCGAAAGGTTCAAATGGTATTTATGTTTTTGGCTGATGCTGCTCCGCCCACTTTTCGACCATCACCAGTTCGCCTGCTTCTCCACCAGATTCTCCAGAACTCTCTGGGTCCCATGTGAGTGTCTGACTGCTCTCTCTGTCTCCATCTGTCTCTCTGCTTAATATAAGCCGCTCCGTATTAAGAGTGTCTGCTAAATGCCTAAAGTGAAGATTGTCTCTCTGGGACTCTCTGAGTGTCTAACAGCTCTCTGAGTGTTTGACTGCTGTCTCTGCGTTAGTCTTTTACCTTGTTCTCTCTATCTCTATGAGACCAGAACCAGAACAGTGGCCTCATGGTTAGAGTGTCCGCCCTGGAACTGGGAGGCCGGGGTTCGATTCCCGGTCGGGTCATACCAAAGACTCTAAAAATGGGACCCAATGCCTCCCTGCTTGGCACTCAGCATCAAAGGGATGGATTGGGGGTCAAAATCAGCTAATGATTCCCGAGCGCGGCAAGTCGCAGCTCACCACTCCTTGGAGCTCACCGCTCCAAGTGATGGGTCAAAACCGGAGAACCAATTTCGGTGCGGTAACGTAGTGACAAATCATGCGACATTGACAAATGCCAAAAAACACAAATATAACAATTGACCATGAGCCCTATTCTGGCCACGTCAAAATATACAGTAAGGAAATATTCAGCAAAAATGCATGTCCCTCTCAGTATATGCAGATGCCAGAAGCATCATTTGCAGGTCAACTCCATATATGGATATCTAGGGGTGTTAAGGTGTGGATCCAGTGCCTGATTTGGGCCCTGGTCAGAGCATGGTCAGATACACTATGCACTTCATGCTGTCTCTCTGTAGAAGGCATTTTGTTTTGCCGAAAAGGTTCAAGGTTCAAGGTTTTATTATTTGTCACTCCAGTGTATGTCAGGACATATACAGGGATTAAATAGCGTTTCCATTTTCCACAGTGCAATAAGACAAGACAGTGCAATAAGACAATAGTCAAGACAATAGACAGTGCAATAAGACAAAGTCGAGACAATATATAGACGAGACAAACAATAGTGCAGCAGACCAGTAAAATGCAAACTGTACACCTAACTTGAGGTGAAGGTGCTAAGCTAACCAGGTGTGATAAAGTGGCAGTAGTGTGAAGCTAACAGACAGCTACGACAGGACATATATACAACTACTAGAAACTACAATATACTACAGCTAGAAACTACAACTAAAATCTAAAGCTATATACAAGACTATATAAGACTACAACTAAACAAACAACATACAGCCTATATGAGGTGAGGTATACATGTGCAAGAGGATAGGATAGCAGCAGTTTGACTTATACAAACGTAATGTACTGTCTATAGTTTTGCATGGTGAATACAAGCTGTGCGACCTTTCCTTCCATTACAAGTTACGTCTCCCGTGGTCAGCACTGTCTCAATATTGATGGGTGCAATTTGTTCTGAAAATTCACATTCAACATGAATCTTTCCCTCCAACAGACACATTCATCACCGGGGCAAAGGTGTGGCCCTTTTTTCCCCCCTCAGCCCTCATCACTATTGGCCTCTCGCTAAAGTTGCTGAGATGATTTATGACTATACTGTATGTTACAATGTGTAACGTTAATACAAAGTATAATCCTGAATAGTGTTGAGTTAACATAGAGAGGGTGTATAAATGGAACCATTTTGTATTTCACACTCTGGAGATAAAAATCAACACTCAAGTGTCTGCAGCCCACCCAGCTGACCACTTAATGGCAGACAGGGTTTTATTTATGTACTGTATGTACTTTTCAGAGGATGCATATTTTTTCCATGATCAATTGTTTGTTAAGAGCAGAAAAAATGGATAACCCAAAGGCACTCTTGTAGAATAATAAAAAGCCTCTAATTCGAAGTGACTAATGCATCGCAAGAATTTAAATTCACCTACGTGGTGCGGAACAACAGCCTTCATCAGGGTGACTCATCGCTTTTTGCATCAGTTCTGTCACCAAAGAGCACCTTGTTGGTGATTTCTACTCTGGCCAAACAGATGCCTTTCTTTCTTTCTTCCTTCCTCTGTCCTTAATTGTGTTGATTTCCAACTTTGGATCAATGGAACGGACGTATTATGTGTAAAGTATGAGAAACATTTTCTCCATTATTCTTAAACCCATTTTGTCCTGGCATGAGATTGTACTTTCTGACACTAGAATCTACTAGTTTCTAGCACGAGATTCTAGTTTTTCTGAAAAATCGATATTTCTGTGTCAGTGATGCTCAAAATATTTCATGCCAAGGACCCCTAGAATTGCCTGTGTTTGGCAGGCTGCGGAGGACCCCACCCCATCTGAAAATATCCCATGGAGGGACGCCCGCCCCCTCCCAGAAACAAAGATTTGAGTTAATAATGTTTGCTCCGACAGAAAATAATATTCAAAGATTTGCACCATGTTTTAAGGATTTTCCAAAAATAGCAGACCTACAAGCTCGTATCGCGCCACTCGGTGGCGCGATATGAGCTTGTAGATCTGCTATTTTTCAATAGTTAAAGCTAGTTAATGCTTGAAACACTCAAATGCGTTCAGTACACAAAGGGTTAAAGGAGCATTCAGAGAGTTGGGTGATTTGGACAATCCTCCGTTCCGCCCGGGAACAAGATGTGCACATGCATCAACTCTACAGTGGGGAGGAGTGCAACAAGCCAACGGCACATGCCAAGGCCCACTCGATCCTGATTGGAGGAAGGCCCTTCTCATCCTGATTGGACGAAAGGCTTTTTTTCCCAAAGCCCCCACCCTCCTTTTTCAATATGGTCACCACACTCTAAAGTAGGGAGGATTAGCCAAAAATGAGACCAAAATAACAATATTTGAATTAAGTGAATCACTTACTATACCTTTAATACATCAAATCTTAGTGTTTTGACAATCATTATTTGGGGGTTAGGGGATCCCCTGTTCCACAGGATGAGAATCACTGCAGTAAGTGTAGTACGCACTGGATTCATTTATTATTACAATTTTTGTAACGCTTAGTGGATGGACCAAAAAAGCATGGTATACTTAAAGGACCACTTCACCACAAAATACCACTGTATCACGTACATTAGTGAGGGCCGTGGGCAGTTCAGACACCTGTAATTCATCACGGTATTCTATCATGCATTAGTGAGGACCTATTATATGAAGATACGTTGAAAAGTGGTGAAGTTGTCCTTGGTAGGTCAGCGCCTATATAGGAATGCCGGGAACACCTGAACCTCTCCCAATCACCTTCCATGCACATGCACACGTGTGCGCACACACACACACACACACTGGGGCCAAAGGTTGTGTCTTATAATAAGCAGCAATAATGAGAGGTAGCACCGGAGTCAATTAGGTGGGTCTCTTATATGCTGAGGTTTGACACAAGTTTGCACTCGGGAGGCAGAAACACCTTGATGCGGTCAGCACAGAACCGCTGCTTTAAACACAGGGATGATTATTTTTGTGCCAAACGGGGTGGTGGTGGGGGGGCAGCAAGGTCACCGTGGAGATGGTAAAGCTACACACTTTTTGGAAGTCATTAGTGGGAGTTTTTTTTAGCGAGAGGAGAGGATGCAGGGGCCACTTTGTTAAAAAAAATTACTGAATATGATTACAAGAGTGCCTGTCGGCAAATCATTAGAGTAATTAAATCATTGTTTAATTATTCGGGGTAAAAAAAAAAAAACTCATGCATGCTGCATGATGGGGTAAGTCATGACAGGGAATACACAAGAGCACGCACACCATAGAAAGAAGTCACACGCGCGCACGCACAAGGCTAATATGTGTCCAGAAGTATAGCCTGCGGTCATGTCAAAGTAGGCCAAATAGCCGTAACGTTGATGTTATTGTCAGGGTGTTTAATTGTGCCCAGCCACTGACCTTTACGCGTATAGAGGTTGATTGTTTAAACTCACTGGAGTAGTTACAGTCTGCTCTAAAAGATGCTGGGAGCCACCCAGCTTTCAGGGGATTGCCAGAAACCAACACAGCAGTGCTGTATATCCTTCTACCGCTTTGTTGTGTTTTTGAAATTTGAAAAAAAAAAAAAAAAAGAGTCATTTTCATCGAATGGGTTTGTTTCAAGTGACAGTCGAGAAACAACAAAGTAGTGACTCACTATACAGTACATCAAGCAGCGTGCATCAATCCTGTTCAGGTTTTCTTTGGTAGACAAGGGAAGAAAATACTTCCAAAACAAAGATAAACTAAGAAAACGTTATTTAAAACAAAAAAAGGAAAGAAAAAAGGAAACGCACAAAGACAAATCTTTTCATGTGCGGTGTACGGTAAATACATCGACTTCATGTGAGGCGAGACGGCGCTGTGGGCCAAACCGCATTACTCATGGAAAACCAGTTTATTGTTTACTTTTACCAGCGGCAAACTCTGCTGAAGGCATCATCTGACTCAAGGTCCTCTTCTTGTTGTTGTGGCTGCAGGGCGGCACTGTGTTTACACCCCGACCTAAACGGGGATCTGAGCTTGGCAACAATGCAGAGTGGACGGGAATAGAAATAGCACCAGTCCTTGTGCCCATATCATATTATGCTGTCTGCACCGCTTTTTCCTCATGGGGCTGTTTTATTTATTTATTTATTTATTTATTATTATTTATGTATTTTTTTTTCCTTCCTGCATGTTTCAGAGAGAATACAGTATATCATTCTCTTCAAAATGCAGAGAAGAAGTTTTATGCATCAGGGATAGCACCACCATACAGGGACTTTTCATACAGAAACGCTCCACAGGTATGGTGTTTAGGTATCACGCCTGAATTAAGCTTGTGGAAAAGGAGAAAAACACATTGGCAGGGAGGTTGCTATTCCTGGCCCTGCAGCAAGTGGCCGTCGGGGCAAACGGGGTGTTATTCCAAATCTTAACTCGGATCGATGGAGAGCTGCTTGTGGGCCCTCTGCCCGTTCTCTTTATGAGGACCCTTTACCTGATTTAAGACCGTCTTTAAAAGAAAAAAAAAAAGGAGGAAAAGGGTGCTCAGGAAGTTGAAGTGCCGTACTGCTCAACAACAGCGGTTCCAGCCGAGAGCGCACGCATGCACTTCTCCGGAGAACTGCATCCCACGAACTGTGCCAAATGTGCAACATGAATATGCATTTTCTATGTGAGTGAGTGGGCTCCCTCTCTCCCTCTCTCTCTCTCTCTCTCTCTCTCTCTCTCCACCGCAATGCTGTCGAGTCTGCCGGGGCATGGAATGGCACTCCCAATTTACACACACACATTACCCACGCTTCTCGCTTCTCTGGCTGTCACTGCCTTTCATGTACAAAACCCCGCGGTAGGGACTGCCAAGGTCCCTGATGAAGGGGTTGCTCGGCTTGGATGGGCCCGAGTTGTTGAACGGAGTTTGAGCCAGGCCCGAGTTATGTTTCTATTGCACCGACTGAGCTGTGATCGTTCGTGAGTGCGCGCGAGCAAGCGCGCACGGGCAAATATCCAGAGTCAGGCCGAGAGGGAGAGAGAGGGAGACATACAGAGGAGCAGATAAGAGTGATGCCCGCCCTCTACTGAGGATTGAATACACACAAGGTCATGCAGACACACACACACAAACTCACAACAGCGTATTGAAGGCACGTCCCCCCGCATGGTTGCACTGTAAAATGAACACTCCAGACTGTATATGGTGGTGTGGCTGCTTGGCCCCGGATTAAGAATAGATTGATACGGTGACTGAGCCAGGTGAACATTTGCACTCGCCAACAACATATACTGTATATACATTTATATATATGGTACGCTGACCGTCAAGGTATAAAGGGTATATGCTGTAACCCAGGCCTCAGCCTCTCTCTGACTCTCTGCATCAATCTCTTTGGCTCACACTCCTGGTGTATCTTATACTGTACAGACCAGTTAGATCTCCACTTTCCCCCCCGTCATTTCCCTCACTGTCTCATTCTCTCTGCCTTTCTCTATCTGGATAAAACCAGCTTTACCCCCTGGAAACAGTCTGTGTGCCCCTTGTGCCTCTTTTCTCTTCTATTTCCCCATTTTCTTTCCCCCCACGGCCCCTCTGCAGAGAGAGAGAGAGAGAGAGAGAGAGAGAGAGAGAGAGAGGGCTGCATTGGAGATTTATCCCCCCTGTCTGTGCTCTGAATCGCAGGGCTGAATCATGCCGCGCGGCGCATCGAGAGGCTGGTTGGTGCCGCGCCGCCCCGGTGAGCCAGATTCTGGCGGATTCACCCACTGAGCAACTGAGAGGCCATCACTTCCATGCTGTCAGAGACGGCAGGGCCGCGTTACCTCGCCAGCCCATAATTATCTACACTAGCGGGGCCTCTCTCTCTCTCTCTCTCTCTCTCTCTCTCTTCCCCCACTATCTTTATCTCTCTCACTCTTGCGCCATGCCCCCACCCCAACCCCTTCAAATCGCATGATTACTGGATGTTAACATAGGAGATTACTCTGCCGGAACAGTGTGCACATGCAGATATGGACTGTACTGTGCATAGTGCATACACAGCTGTATACACACACACACACACAGCTCCAACAACTCAAACCTTGATTGACACGCTGACTGAGGAATATACAGTGAATCTACACTGTAGGAGGGAATACAGTTGCTTGCAGCCAGGCTGAACTCCATTACACACGCCACGAAGCAAAAAGCTTTTTCTCTTTTTCACAGAACGCTGCAGGGCAATAACTGGAGCCTCTAGGAGGAGTGACATGCAGAGATCTCACTCACCGTGGTTGGACTTGGAGCTGTGAACGGGTGTGTAGTGGTTCTTGGACGACGTCCTGACGGGCGTGTTATCTTTCGGGGAGCCGTTCATGGCCGCGAAGTTCTCGCAGTCGTACTGCGAGATGGGTATGGGCCCCTGCTGCCTCAGGATGTCCGCCAGCGCCCTGGGAATATAAAGCACAGAGAAATGTAGGGCCTACCAGTCAGAAATTGTGTTCCTCACCAGGAAAAAAAAAAACGTAACTTAAAGTGTGTTTCTTCTGGTATGATGAACGTCTTTGTAAGAGTTAATACAATCATGATGGTACGACGCCTTGCTTTGCACACGTCGATGGCTCCAGGACGGTTTTATTTAACCAAATATTGTGTTATTGCAAACGGGGTAGGCAGGGCTTTTTTTCCTGTTCTTCCCATGAATATGACAGTTCTCTTGCGAGAGCAACAGCATCGGGTTTTATGATTATCTAGAGTAATTGGGTTGAATACGAATGCTTTTCAGACCGCACCAGGTGCATATGGAAGTGTGATGAAGCCCCCAAGGGGGGCAGAGGAGAAGTGAAGGAAATCCAAGCATGATGAAAGCAGGGGGAAGGGGGGGTGGGCTGGGGAATGAAAAGAAAAGAAAAGCAATGTTTATTTGCCTTTCTCTGGCATCGCTCCTGATGAGGAAATCAAATTATCTGTGTTTCCTGCTGCAGGGACGCCGTGCGCTTGTATGACAAATGTATCATGCAGCTTAACCTTTCGCGACAATGTATATATTTTCTTGTTTGCCGCGGTCCCCTTATGCGTTTCGGCTGCGCGTCCCATAATTGGATTTGTTCTGCAGCGGCTGGGGTTGTATGACCTTAATGAAAAAAAAAAAGAACGAAAAAAAAAAAAGCCTCGACCTTACCGTTATCCATTACTCACCGTCTTAAGATCACTCAAGTGTTGAATTAAGCACCCAATATAAAAGAAAAACTATTTAATCTAGAGGACATAATACGTGTGTGTCAGCGTTTGTTCCCTGACGTGGCCTACAGCGGCGCGACATGTGTTGTCCAGCCATGTATGATGATAACCCTCTATGGCGACAACGAGGCCCCGGACCAGACCCCCGGGGGAAAGGCAAAGGAAACAGCCAGGGAATCTATACTCAATCTGTATAGATGCTATCTCATGTCTTCTAAAGCGTTCAATTCCAGTCTCAATCTAGCTCATGCACATGGTGCGTGCGCACGCACACACATGCACATGCGCGCACACACATGCACACACGCGTGGATGCCACACGGAGTCTGTGTTGATATGCAGTGGGTGGCAGAGGAGTACTGGATGGGGGAGTAGAGTGTTTATTCGTAAAGCCTGCGCGGGATTCAAACTCAGCCCACGTCTACTGAACAGGCAACCAAATGTCTGCCGCTCGTCCCTATAGGGCAATCGATCCCCCGCTTGGCTTGTATAGGGAAGGTATTGCCCGTATGTAAGTAAATCAAGTAATGAGTAACGTGTTTGCTCTTCAAATATTGCCCGTCACCCGACAACAGGGTCTGTGTTTTTCAACAGAAGACTAGGGAGATCACCTTCAACCACTGCATATCCTATACTGGTTACTTTATATGGACATATGGTATACTCTTTTCTAACTATGTGAGGTCAGGTATGCAGTTTAACATCCCAGTGTTGCTTTATCACTGAGAGTGTGCACATTTGCCATTTTGAGTACTAAAGTGTATAAAAAATGTGCATTTATATGGTGCCTTTATCCACAGAGCTTTGCCGAAATTGTGCATCTCATTCACGCAGCCACACACACACACACACCAGAGGAAACCATGCAAGGCACCAACCTGCACAAAAGGAGCAATTAGGGCTTCAGAGTCTTGCTCGAGGACTCTGGGGGAGCCCCAGGTTTGAACCTTACGGCTGCCACTCTATCCCTTTGCCATTGCTGCCCCTGCCTGTATACATTGATACTGAGTATTGTGTGTGTAAACCTTGGCCTGATGTGTGTTCCATGTTCCAAATGTACATCAAATGCATCTTTACACTATGTCTGGGCTACTGCTTGTTTCAGTTTCAAAGAGGGGGGCCATTTTAATCTCAACACAGCAACATCCTCCATTAAGTCAGGGGGGAAATGGACTCTTACGGGTCTATTCCGACGCCCTTGGGTAAACCAAGATTGAGGATTTAGAAGTCAGTCGTTCATGCCATATTGATTAAAAAGACAATTAGGCAGATTACGACATAGGGGATACAGTACGCATCAAACGTGACACAAGGCATGGGCTTCTCTCTTCATCTCTCTCATAAACACACTTTAAACACAACACACATGAAATATCCAGGGTTAACTAAACTGCGTATGTACAAAAGGGATCATTCTTAAGCCTCTGTAAATGCTGCAATCTGTATAGATTTCATGCCCCATACTGGGATTTAACACTGGTTTCCTATGAGACCACCAAACCTAGACCATAATCCGTATCCAACAACATGGGGCCAGGGGAGATGTCTCACTTACAGTATGAACATGCAGGACTACCTGTCAATCAGTCAATGTCCTAATGGCTAGTGTCAATATCAGCCAGTGGTTCTCAACCAGGGGTCCATGGGCCAAGTGGTCCCCATGTAAATGTGTTGACCAAATCCACCCAAATTCCAGGTCAATTCATTTTATGCTCTGCAGAGTTGAATATATTGTTGAACATTACTCTGCATCTGAATTGTTGTTTTGATCGTTTGCCTGTGTATCACCCCTAGAACACATCAATGCACAGAATTGTGGACAAAATGTTATTCAACAACAACAAAATATTCTTTAGTTTTGGGTCCATGGCTCAAATGGCAAAATATATTGAAAATGCTCAAGAGCCACTGCATAGGCCTACGCCATGGGGTCTAAACTCCCCAATGGAAGAGTATAGGATGACTACCTCCAACACTGCAGGTTGTTTAACACGCTAGATTTTCATTGTATTCATTGAAATAACTTTGGGATTACAGTTTCAAAATAACTGAATATTCCACTGTGCGGCACAGACTATACCAGGATCACTTTGATATTTCCCTTTGAACATTATTACTGCAATTATTTTTGTCTTTGGAGAAAAGCCACACAGAGGGACTCGGCGTCCCAGTATCAGCTGTGAATCTAATAGAATGCGAGGCTGAAAGGCATTGTGGGTATCAGTTTGGCTTTGGAGATGATCATCTGTTAATTAATTTCAGCACAGCACGTTGTGGGAGACAAACCACAGCATGACATTAAGGCCCTTTGGTGCTGCTGCTTCTGCATGCATTTAGAGTTAGACAACCTCCAATGCATCACTGCCATTCATTCTGGAGCCATAGACTGTGGTGTTCCACCCCATAGTGTGAAATGGAGTTCATGTCATGGCGTTGAGTCATGGCTGTCGATGGCAACAGCCACGGCCTGTGACACATGTCCATGGCCAATACAGCATTTTCTCTATAGCATCCCGTGCTGCAGTCAATATCTGCCCATGCGTTCAGGTCAAGGTTATATGCAAGAAAGATGGAGCTCTTGGTAGGTTTCTGCATACTGTATAATAGCCTATACTGTGCAGGTTGCAGGAGAGTATATACAGGGAAATGATCCATTTAAAACTGTAGTCAAGATCACCAGTAAAGGATGCATTTGCACACCTTCATACAAATTGATGAATTAAATGTATTTCACAATTATGGTGCAGATATTGTTATAGCATCAAGACATGTATAGGCAGCTATATCATTTGAAAGGCAAGTGCATTTTCCTTTGACATTATATGGTTAGACAAAAGAGCACATTAAATTAAACACCACAGTCACTCACCTATGAATATTCATCTCTTGAGGCGGCTCCGTGGCTTTGTCGTAGGCAACTTTGGCCGACACTCCCAGCACTATGATAAAGGCTATGATCCCACAGGTGATGTAGACGGCGGTGTTGGTCTGGTCCATGCTGGGGTCGTACGTCTCGCCCGTGGGGACGGGCGACGGCGACACCGTCTTCACCCAGTCGGGCGTGTGGTAGTTCTTGCAGGCGTGCTGGTCCAGGCGGTCCTTCTTGTACTCGCAGCAGAAGCGCAGGTAGCACGTCCCGCAGCAGAAGCGGTGGTTGGTGTTGTTGCACTCGAACATCTTGTCGTACTGTCCGCTCACGTCGTAGTAGCCCAGGCAGGTGTCGTGGTTGCTGGTGGTGGCCGGCGGAGGGACCTGCGGGGTCTTCTGCGGCACGGCCGTGGGGGCCACCGCCGTGGCGTTGAGCAGGGCTTCTTTGGGCTTGCTGGGGGTCTTCTTGGCTGGCTGCTTGCCCTTCTTGCCCCCTGCCGCCGTGGCGGCGCCCAGAACGCTCAGCGGATCCAGGTAGATGAGCAGGAGCAGAAGGTGCCTTATCCCCATGGTGCAATTAAACTTGTCGACTCACTTCTGGGATGCTTATAGCGTGAGCGTCTTTGGACTTGGGAGTGAAGTAAGGGGTGGGCTGTGGGTTTCAGTCCTCTGTGGTTTTCGTAACCCTGCAGGTGTCCCCTGACAGCCCGGTCTCTGGTGCCTTTATCATGCTCAATAATACAGCAGGGGGTACTATTGCCAATGCCATTGGTGCGGTCAAGCAGCGGCTGAGATTGTGATATTGTTCAAAAGGCTGTGGCAGTGCAGGAACAGCATGTTCTGTCAATGGCAGTGTGTGTTGAGTGAGCAGCGCCGTCTAGGCGCTCTCCTCTGGGCGAGGGGTGCTGAACTGAGCGCCGCTGTCCAAGGTGCTGAATCTGGAGACAGTGCTGCGGAATCTGTTTTCCCTTACATCTTGTTCAAGTAAAAAGTTCTGCTGGAGCGGAGACACATACGAAACGGTTCATTAAGAATGATCCTCACGCAAGGATATATATACAGGCAATGTTGCGCATTGGCTGTGAATGTAATAAAAAACAATATAGGACTCGGACTACTGCTCCGTGTGTGCGTGTCTCCCGTGCACGCTATGAGACACGGTCACGTTTGCAAACAATTTCCCTCTTGGTTGGTTGTTGTCTGCCGTTGAAAAACGGAAGTAAAGCACGACGTAAACTTAATAAAACTGCTAGTTAATCGGCTCACATGCAAACATAGGCTTTGCAAAGCTTTTGAATATGCATTTGTCCATGTCTCTCTATAGGCTTTAGCCTGTTATGCTTCAAATCCTATGCGCCGATCAAAATGGCCAAAGCAATATTGATCATTTAGACGGGATATATATACATTTAATAATTAAAAAAAAGAAATCGTTTCAGATATTAGCATCGTAAAAATAGGAAAAAAAAGAAAGGGATATGATGTTTACATTATCGATGCTGATGTCCATGCATGTCCGGCCGGGTGAATAACATACAGCTGCAGAATTCATCCTACCTCTGTTAAGATTCTCCTCTGACGAGTTGCTCTCTGTCTCTCTCGCTCTCAGGCGCTCCGAAAGTGAGGAGAATATCAGAGCTTTGACCGAAACCCCTCTCTCCACTTCTTCTCCTTCTCCTCCTCCTCCTGCTCCCCTCCCTCCAACTCCTTACATCACTTTAATGCTGGCGTCACAACTCAGCCAAGGGTCGCTAAATTACATTCTCTCCCTCGCAGTCTGCCTGGTTATTGGCATTAACACTTCGAAATGAAATGCCTGCACGACGGCACTCTGTCTGCATAGAACAGTTGCTTGCTGGCTGCCCGTAGTCCACTGCACTGACTGCTGCTGTGGCACTTGAGATTTGTGACAGCAATTTGTGACCCTGCGTGTGTCTCTTCGTGGGTATTTACAGGTTTGCAATTAGCCCCCGCGAACAGTCTCTGTTCACATCACAGTTGCACATCAACTTTTTTTCCCCGAATGATAATCGTTCCGGCGGGGCGAGCTCGTTTTCATTTCCCGCAAGCAGTGCCGTGCACGCGGTCGGTCTGCACCGCCGGGCTTGTACTAACTATCGTTTCAGGATGAAACATGAATTGATTTCTTAATCTCCTCTAATACAGTCTTTTCAGACAACAATCCCTAAATAAATATTTGCCACAGCAGTTTAAGCCTCCTCCTCCTCCTCATCCACCAGCGGTGTTGGAATTGGCAGGGCTAAATTACAGCTGAATGTTTTCCACTCTGCTGCACCAAACTGAGACAATGAGTCGTGCAGGACTGTCTGCACCACAGGACTCTGGCCATGTGGACTATTCGTAATTAGGCATATAAGCAGAACGATCAATTGTCAGTTGAAATATGAATATGAAATTCACACAAGCAGATGTATATGCCTATGCTGCTGGTGAAGGATTGGTGATCATGTTCATGAGCAAATCCATTAAAGGTAGGGGAAGTGAAGTGATTTCACTTTTGTCAGATATCACCCAAAAAATATTTTTTTAAATGCTCTATTATAAGGTGTGGAAACCACATATGGAGTTTCCCCCTCCCCCACGTTAGCAGAGGAGCTAATAGAAGTTCCCCAGGTCACCACAATTCTCCTCCAATCAGGAGAGAGCAGCAGGTTCACATAGTGTAGCTACTTTTGGGGGCCCCTAGTGCACCAGGCTGGTACTACACCATGAATTTCAAATCACTTCCCCTACCTTTAATTTATTTATTTATTTGGTTTGGGGGGCAATATAGCTGCAAGCAGCAATACCATGGGAACAAACTATAAAAGCAATAAAGAACTAGAACTGCACTAGAGAGCCAACTTTCACGATACACACAAGTAGGCCATGGCCTACTTGTGCGCGAGCAGAACGAGTGACCAGAGAGCAAGTAGCCCAACATCACATGCGTCATCACCTAAACCAGCCTATCAGAGTCCACAAGGGACTGTAGACGACCACGAACCGATCGTAATAGCACAATTGGGGGGGGGACTCTTGTTGGGGAACATCATGCATCATGCAATTCCAGCCAATCACAATTTGCATTCTCTCAGTTCCGTCCTCACTTTTGCAGGTGCTGCTATGTCCAGCTTACAAGTGTGTGAACACAAGCAATTGAAGACAAAAGTGAGGATGCAAATTGTGATTGGCCAGAATGAGATGTATTGTATCTATTTATTAATTTATTTTTTTAATATCCTATTTAAAGTTAGTTATTTGCTCAGCAAATGAAGTCATTACTGGTTAAGTTAAACGATCGGTGCACGGTGGCGCGTGGTCGGTTGTCCCTCGGGATACTCCAATTGACCAGTTTAGGTGATGACCTAATGGTAACGTAAGTCACAATTACGTCATCAGAAAACAACCTGCTCACATGGTTCATGTAAATGCACAAGCCCATAGACTCCAAAGAACAGTTGTCCCCATTCGTTGTCCCCATTCAAAAGTCTATGTACAACGTAGAAGAGCCGCCATTGGACTGACCCCATGAAGAGGAACAGAGTTCTCTGTCTTACTTTATGGCTCTGGTACACACAAACACACAAATCTGGGCTTAAGAGGGGCTAACAACTCTAAAAACAGAGGTGCCCGCTGGACTAGTGCATTCCACACATACTATGGCCTAGATTTTCGTCACCGCTTAACTTATTTGCCTTTTTAAACTATTTAAAAAACATTTTTCAGTAATGGCCAGTCTACAAGCTCACACCGTGTTAATAGATTGACATGTTGAAATATTCCAAAAGGTTTTTCAAAATAGCAAAAAAAAAAAAAAAAAAAAAGGAAATAAGGGATTTGGGATAAGGGGTTTAGCATGTAGCGAAAATGGAGCCCTATAGGCTCAGGCCTGACAGCATTTGGCACATTCGAGCCCCTTCATGACCACCTTTGCTGTATGTCTCTCCCCTCTTTCTCTCTCCCTCTTTCCTGCCATCCTCCACTTGAAACTATACAAATAAAGGTAGAAAGGCATAAAGCAAATCCTAAAAAAAAAGTTATTTGTATCCATGTGTCAACTATTCCACAGTCGCTGAATGATTGTGAAATGTGTGGGAGGCAACAGTCTGGCCATGCAAGACTATGTAGCCACATGGGTCAAAGTCTTATACTGTAGGTTCAAGACAGCAGTATATCACAGACAGACCTCAATAGTTCTTTATCCCTGGTCCGTTCAAAAGAGAGAGCTCGACAAAGAGCTGACCAACATGGTTTGTTCATGTGACATCCGCAGTGTGAAGAGAGACCACTCTCAAACTCAAGTGTATATGAAATACCGGGCGAGGCTGGATTCTTTTCCTGAGCCTGGCACTTTTACTGTTGTCATCCTTTTATGTCTTGCAACCAGCTCTACCCCCAACCCTGCACCAAGGAAGAAGTAGAAAGGTGGAATGCCAGATCTCATTAGAGGAGGGAGTTTGAAAGATTCCCATGACAAGAAAAGTCAGGGAAGTAACTCTTTGCAGTCATCTTCTCACACAATCAGCATTTGTGTGTGCCTGTGGAGTAAAAAGATATACCCGTTGAAAGTGTCAACTCCTCCTAGTGAACATGCACTTGAAAAATCCTGAGTGTTACATTAACTCTGACTGGGTAGAAAGGGATACACACACACACACACACACACACACACACACACACACACACACACACACACACACACACACACACACACACACACACACACACACACACACACACACACACACACACAGCTTTGGCAGTGAATCCTTGAGATGGCGCATTCAAGCATATAGGCATCCACCGGTATCAGCATAAAAACTGAGTTACTGACTTCCCTTAGTGGTAAGGTAATGGATAGACACAGGTGAAGGTCTTATTATGTTCATCTCTAAAGGAATATAATTCCACTATTGTGCACCAGTCAGCTTGCAGTAGTGAGTGACACTTTTATAAGGACAATTGCTTGTAAACTTATTTTGTTTTCATTTCAGGAGCGCGTATGATGCCACTAGACAGGTTGTCCATACCTACAAGAGCTATGTACAAGATAAGGTGAAGCCAGAACAGTGACGCATTTTCATCTCAAGGACCGATACTGTAATATGGAATATAGAATATACAAATGATTCCAAAATATTCACTTCGTTGTTTTTTCTCAATTTTCTCAATGTTTTTTTTTTTTTTTTTTTTTTTTTTATGGCAATTTGGCAACATCACATTTTGTGTGTTGCATTGTGAGATTGTAGATCTGATCTTCAAACAGCCAAAGTATAATTATTAGACCTGTAGAACCAGGGTCTAAAGAGCCACTTTACCTCTTTTGCAAACAGATATTATTGTAATGTTTGTGAGACAAGAAACACTTTTCTCATTAAGACAGCTATCCAGCTATCGCCTAGGACGAGCATGAAGCATCATGGGAGTTGTAGTCCAGGAAGGCAGTAAGACTAGTGACCACGACATCTAAAACACATATTAGCCACACAAAAAACAATAGAACCAGACCAATGGAACAGTCCAAGCAACAAGATCAGAAATGTACCTTGTCCCTCTTCTAGCTGGGTGCTAGAAACCTTCTGTATGACAGTTCTTTTAGTGACAGTGCCAAACTAAAACGTGTAATGGTTAAATTAACTAAAATGTGTGCTCTGTTGCTTGTTGTTCGCCATTGATGCTTTATGTGTTGCTGCAGTAGGGGTGCAAGCCTAGGACAAAGATTGTTGGCACAAACAACTCACAATGTTTGATGTTTTGTCTATGATCCTTTCCTTATCTGTCCGTTGGTGGCATGTATCAAACAAACATTTCTGAACACTCTGTGCTGCTACCTTGTTCTGTTTTCTTCAAGTCTTCCCTTGAAACTGAGACAGACTGAGTATAAACACTGTCAGCTGAGCTTGATTGAGTCGATTCCCCACAGCTGGTAAAAATCTTTCAAAAATAAATGGCTTCCTGTCACCACATTAAACTCCATGAATGTACACATACAAAATGTATGGACTTTTATAATACCTCTTAGATATACAACATTTTAATCCTAACTAGATCTGCAATCACCTAGCGCCAACTTGCGCAGCAGAGCATGTGACCAGAGATGCAGAGATCTGTTAAAGAGATACTTACAGACATCTGTTAAAGAGATGCTTACAGAGATCTGCTAAAGAGATGCTTACAGAGATCTATTAAAGAGATACAGAGATTTGCTAAAGAGATACTTACAGAGATCTGCTAAAGTGATAGGTTACCTACAGAGATCTCTTAATTACCTCTCCATAACGTCATCACCTAATCTGACTGGAGTACTTAAAAAGACGACGGCCGATGAAACGTGTGCTCACTCGTCTACTCACGGAAGTAAAGACCATAAGAGCAATACAATTTAACACATATACAGTACCTGTACGTTAAAATACAATTAATGATCAACATAAGTTGATTGCCTTCAGACTGAGCTGAAGGCAATGGAGAAGAGGTGGGCTTTCCATGTGTGCACTGGACTTGATGTTCAGCGGAAGATTGTTTCATGGGGTTTGGGAGCAATAACGGAAAGTACAGTAAATGTACTAAAATGTACATAGTATGTATAGAATCTGCGGTAATATGGCATTGTATGTTTTTTTCCCCCAACCAGATGTACATTATGTTGGAGACCTGGAGGTTCCCACCTGCAGGTGTGTATATGTGCATGTATGAAAATGTCTGGGTTTCCGAAGCCATGAATGGCGTAATAATAGCTGGCAAGACAAAAAGAGCATAGCCAAACAATTTGCCAAACACTACTCTATTTCAGCTGTTATAGGCAGTTTGTATGTGCCAATTGTATCCTCATAAGTGCCCATGAACTGTCAACCCTGTTATATTTGTTTCCCTGTAAATGAATTGTAATTTGCAGATTTAAATAAAGAACAAAAATGTATCTGTGTGCGTGCGCTTCTGTGTAGGCGTGCGCATGCATGTGTATTTGTGCACGTGCATTCGTGCTTGTGTGTGTATTGGATTCTTCTGGGATGCATACTAATTAACCATCGTTTTAACTTTCATTAGTGTAAACACACATCATCCTGTAATTTAACGCATTGTATGACCATGAAGAAAGGAGAGGCAATGAAATCTAATGAAAAGGCCTTGAGACGTCAGTTTTCAGAAGTGATTTAAAATATGACATTGACTTAGCTGTATGCTACAAAGACAGTATGGTTTGACACGCAGTAACAAGGTTAAAACAAATGTACTATGAATATCACTTTTGTTTTTATGTATTTTTCTTTCAACCACTGTGGGTACACAAACACACTGGGGAAGAAAAGAATGTGATGACATTTACAGCACAATCTCACGCCAACAACATTCTGGTGATTGGAAGGCTGGGAAGCAGTTGCTTAGTAACCACTTTTTTACAATGCCATCCATACTTGTTGTGATGAAAAATTTAAACTCCCCCACTAGTGAAGCGTTTCTTGGGATTTAACATGAGCAATTGATGGGCTCTGAGAGTTATGAATTGGGGCAAACACATACAGTACGAGCTATGTACACTCTCTTGTGTGCGCCACGCACGCACCACGCACCACACGCACACACACACACACTCACACACACGCACGCACGCACACACACACACACACACACACACACACACACACACACACACACACACACACACACACACACACACACACACACACACACACACACACACACACACACACACACACACACACACACCTATTAATAATACACTTATGAGAAGGGTTTTTGACATTTTTAACAAAAGAGAAACAATAATAGCCAATCTACACTTGAGTTTATAAAAGGCTACTGTCAGTGCACTACACTGGCATGCAAGTAATTACAGAGAATAATAATAACTATACTCAACCCCAAAACCTACCCCGCTAATGTCTAAACCTACCTAACCCCAATATTATCCTATAAATAATAATGTAACTATTAAAATCTGTTTTATAAAACGTGTGTGTGCGCGCACACGTGCGAGTATGCATATGACACATATTTATGAACATGGCATACAACAAGATCCCAAATTAAATGTAAGAGCACATTCAGCTAGGTCCGGTGCTGTGCTATCAGAGATAGGTTGAGAATGATTGTGTTTTAGGCTATCTACAGGTTCAATCAAAACGCTAACCAATGAAATGAGTAAAGTTGTGAGTTTGCAGATCAGCTATTTTTGCCAAATATTCATAATTTTTGCAGACCTGTGTAGAGTTTGAATTGACAGATATCAGTCAAATGGGAGACATCAAAAAGGATTAGAGAACAGATGGCTGGCGAAGGATCAACATATGGAATGACGGAACACATTCTGGCATATACTGTATCCATATAGTGATGATGATGATGATGATGATGATGATGATTAGGGATCTCCATGTATGGGCTGCAAGTCGCGTTTACTTAATATGATTGATCCCTGACATCCCTGATGATGTCATAGGGGTGTCACAACACCTATGCCAGGGATGTAAAACTCAAATACACAGGGGGGGCAAAAAAGAAGAATTGGTACAAGTCGAGGCCTGGAGCCGCCAGACTATGTTCCAGGCAAATGGCAAAAAATACATTTATTTCAAAAATCAATGTTCCTTAATAGCAAGATAAATGCAAAGATGAAACTGCATGTATTAGAAACAGAAATGTATTATTTAAGCTTTCATAGTAAATGAGAAAATAAATAGACTTTCTCAATAGAACTGAGAGTAGTAAAACAATTAGTTGCATTAATTTCATCATTTCATCATCATTTCTTATCATCATCATCATCTAATGTTTGTTCAGAAACAAATATCAAGAAATTCCCACTGTCGATCAGATTATGCTAAGATACCCAGACCATAGATGAATCAATTTCAGTGTTTCAGTGTAGCCTCTTAGATGTGAAATGTGTTTTCCTTCAAACTGACCCCTGCAAACTCCCGATTCACCTTCAGTGGTCCAATGTGTTCTCTAATATATTATAATAAGCAGAAGAGAAATAGAGCAATTTCTTTTGGAGCTCTTTCCAACGTGAAAGACTTCTCTTACATTACTGACAAAGCAACATGGCAAGGCAAGGCTCCACTGTTACTGACGTCTCTTGCAGTCTCTCTCTCTCCCCCTCTCCAGAGAGCAATCCTTTAGACATGCCATGCATGTTCTTCTGCCATTACGATGGCCCAATTTCTTTTGAAAACTATGTTTCCCAAATTACGGTAAAAGCAAGGCCCGGAACGAGGGCTTTTAAGAGCAAATGTCCCCTAGAGTTTAACTATGCGTGCTGCTGAGTCCAACTACAGAAAGTGCTTTGTCAAGAATATCTGATAATGCTCCACTTGTACCCAAGGGGCCCACAAACCACATCTCTGTGCTTTTGTTGGGGAGTGTCATGTTGAGAAGTCAAACACATATAATATAGTAACTTTATGGTGATAAAGAGAGCCTTTTCCATATTGATCAGTATCAGTGTTGTGCGTTCATATACTGTATATAACCATATTTGTGCATACTGTATAAGCAATTACATTCTGCTCACACACACACACACACACACACACACACACACACACACACACACACACACACACACACACACACACACACACACACACACACACACACACACACACACACACACACACACACACACACACACACACACACACACACACACTGAACGTGTGATGTGCTGATGGCAATCGACAGTGACTGAAAGGCTTGCATACACTTTTATAAGTGCTAAAACATTTTAACCCTGTCTACATTCCCCTTCCCCATACTGAGAAGTTTGCCACGCTGTCTCCTCCTCATTGAGGGGGCTGAAATAAATGTGCGTGTCAAGCCTGGAGTAATGGCGCCTGCCAGTGCACTGTGTCATCACTTCTCCATAACTGTCCCGTTAGCCCCAAAAAACCCTGCGCCTCGCTCACGTCCCTGGGACAATCTCTGGCACACTATAATGCCCTGCTAATTTACAGCCACGCTTACAACTCAATGAGCCTGTTTGATGTTCAGTGTCATTTTTTGATAAGGGCCATATATTTAGTGGGCACTATAAAGTTGGGTTTGGGAAATGATGCCGCCGCTATTGTATTGCATTGTAAAGACTCAAAAGGATCAGAGCTAATGGTGCAGTTCACATGGAGCTCAATTAACATTTTACGGCTATATTTATTATGTTATTGGCTACTGATTATCATCGTAAAACTGTAATGAACTCTAATCCATGTCATCATTCCAACTCCAATCGGATTACTTGCTGCATTTCATTCTGATCTGTTTTGAATAACACTGTTTACGCCCACGTTAACCCGTCATTCCAAGCTGCATGAATCACGCCGCCGCACAAAAGTGTCTGTAATTGAATTGAATTGAGTCCAAGTCCCATATCTTGTCTTTTCTCCCTCTCCCGCTCTCTCTCTACCCTTCCGTTCCTGTCGCCCTATAGTCTACACTGATATATGTGGAGTAAATCATTTAACGTTCTATACTTGTATTACTTTAGTTGACCAGGGGGTCCCCCAGGGCGCTTTACTTGGTCTGCTTCTTTTTCCACCCTCTACACAAAATCGCTGTCTGAAAATAGACAATCTACAATCTCACAACGCATCGCGAGCTGTGGACATTTGCAGTTTGAATATGTCTGTTTTACTGTAAGTTTGTAGTGACAAAATGCATCTGCATGAACATAATATTAATATAAATGATAAAATATTAATAATAAGCTTGAGCGCGTATTTGCCATGCAGTTTGACTATGCCTGTTTTAAGTTTGTATTGACAGGATGCATATGCATGAACATATATTATTAATGTATAAAATATGAAAAATAAATAATACGATTGAGAGTCATTGTGGACCTTTGAGTGCAAATGTGTGTAAACGAAGTGCCGCTTTGTGTGTGTGTGTGTGTGTGTGTGTGTGTGTGTGTGTGTGTGTGTGTGTGTGTGTGTGTGTGTGTGTGTGTGCGTGCGTGCGTGCGTGCGTGTGTGTGTGTGAATGCACGCGCATGCGCGTGTGTGCGTGTAGTAGAGTGAGCAACCAACCAGACTCTTCAGATACTAGATTATATGTGTAATAAATGTCATAATTTGACATGTAAATATTAAATAAACGCTTAAACATGTAGCCAGGTGTAATGTTAGAGGACACAGAAGTCAACGTTTCAAGCCTGTTTTCTCAACTCGTTGTTTTCTGCTTTACTCTACTCTACTCCATAAGCCATATCTCCAAAACCGGTGGGTGAAACTCAACAAACCAATATGTCAATCTGAAGCTATAATCCCTTGCTTTTGACATGGCATGTGTGGAAAACACGAAAGTGAATAATGTCCAAGAGACTTAGCCCTGGTTGTGAAGGGTCACATATGGTCTCTTTGACCAGAAAACGTCCCATATGACGTGATTCCACCCTATGGTGTAATTGCGTACACAAACTGGAATTTATACATTTCCTATTAGGTCCTTACTGCTTTTCCCGTCCCCGAGAGCCTTTAAATGCAGCTGGTTCAAGTTGCACCAGACGTCAGACATCAGGGCTCTTCATGTTAGGATGTGCATTTGCCCATTCAGCAGTAGCTAAGCCAGGGGGAAGCTATAAGCATGTCTCCCTCCACTCCTGAAGTGACATGTAAAATGGAGTTAAACATTAATGTGTGATTATTTATACATTGTGCGGTTTCAGAGGCCTCTTTACCGTGCGGCAGAGTAGTCTAACTACCTGAACCCCCCTATGCCTTCAATGTTCCTCCCATTAGCTGTGCAGTCATCACTTCAGTGTTGCCTTGCAGGATTATTATAAGCAACTTTGGGCTTGTTTTATTTGTTGTCGTTGCTCATTGCAACACATTGTTCTGAGCTTACTACAATTTCAAGTGGCCCATGTACAGTACAGTAACTGAATAGGGTGAAGGTCTTATGATGCCATGCTGTATGTCATTTTTCGAATGTAACACCCATCCCAGGTAGCTATGAGGTTTCTTGTGTTGTGGTACACTGGGGAGGGGCCCTGAGTTTGTTTTAATGAAATGTTTACGTTATTAACCTTTTAACTCTGTACTAAAGTTGGCAGGTCTTCAAATAATGTTAGAGAAAACAATTATGTCACACTTGTTTAAATGTGCTTTTTAACTACTACTTGCTCATAAACACATAGCTAATTCATGCATTACAATACATGAATGAGCTATGACACAACTCAAGACCTCTTGGCAGCGAATGTAACATCCATGGTCGCGGATGTAATCACTTGATGTAATATTTATTAGCACCAAAATGCAATGTGAAATGGAAAAATAAAATAAAATGGATTCAATTTATGAATAATAGCAAAATAGTAAAGAACAGGTCACACAGTAATGGGCCCCACTCTCTCTCACACACACGCGCACGTACGCGCGCGCACACACACGCACACGCACACACGCACACGCACACACGCACGCACGCACGCACACACACACACACACACACACACACAAACACACACACACACACAGAGTTGGCTGGCTTTGCAACTTCAATGTCCTTTAGTGACCCTAACTGTCGTTGTAGGCCTGAGTTGTGGCTGGGGGGCATTGTGGCCTAAAAACTGTAATGGCCACTTTACTTGTTTCACAAGCAGAAAATAAAATGGCACGTGCTCAATATACAGTACTCACGAGTCCAGGGATGATAGAATGGGGAATGGTGAGAGCTATAGCGGCGTGATCTGGGAATGCAGCACACAGCAGCGATGAAACACTCAAGAAGAAACACTCCGTAGAAGAAATAGTGTTGAAGAAACAGCAGAGACAACCACTCTTCAGCAGGGCAAAGTGTGTTCCCTGGAACAGTGATGCTCACACATGCCAGTGTCCTAAAGAAAATAAGTCAGTTAAGCAACTAGTCATACTACATGGTTTTCAACCTTTTTCATACCTGGCAAAACGCTGGTCAAAAGAACAATTTAAATCTACATTTTTTAAAAGCGTACATTCTTGAAAATTAAGTAATTTAGATGTTATATATATAATATAATTTATAACTGAGAGTGTTATAATTTAACTGAGAGCGTAAAATGAAACCAAATGGACCCATGAGGGTCCATTTGGTTTGGTTTCATTTTAAAAGTTACCAACTGTCCATCATTTAGCTGGGGATCATGTTGAATCCTCTCAGGGACCACTGGTGGTCCCCGGACCACTGGTTGAAAACCATCATGTAGACATAGCTAGAGCTTGTACTGTGCTTAAACCAAGCCGGGCATGTACAGTACAACTCAATACAAATACCATGTATTGCTTCATAATAGCTAGCCACATTTTACATTCACACTAACTGTTACACTCCAACAGTTACAGTTACAGCACAGACGCATAGAATTACACAGGCATTATATTTACCTCTTGGAGATCAAAGTTCACACTGAACAGGATAATTGCATGGTCATCAACAAAGGACAAAGCTGTTATTTCTCTTCACAACACTGTGACCTCTCATACACTGTGAGTGTGACTGGTGACTGATTACTGGCTTTCTGAGCTAATTTGGAACACCTGTTGTGAGGACCCGCCCTCTCCTGGGACTTTACTTTGATTGGCTGCCAATAAAGCATGAACAAATCAAAAGAAACAACACAAACAACTCATCTATGAGTCTACACTCCATGTGCTCTGCAATGTGCATTACAAGCTGGCTATCCATTAAAGGGCTAATGCACTAATTTCAAGGTTTAACTAAAGCACTATGAATTGTTTTCCTATTTGAAGTGCAAGGTTTCTTCCTACATTTTTATCCTATTTAACCATATGAACTCAGGCTTTTTAAAGAGAAAATGTTTTAATGTTTTTAAACATTTTTTTATTACATTAAAGGAGCATTGTGTGATTTGGGTGATTTGTAAAACCCTCTGGTCTGCCCGGTAATAAGATGTGCACATTGCACACATTCGATTTTGGATTGCAACAGGCCAACAGCACATACGTCAAGGCCCACCAGCACTCAGTCCTGATTGGAAGAAAGGCTTTTCTTGCAAAGCCCAAACTGAAACTAGGGTTTTTTGACCCCACAATGGGGACAGGAAGGAAGTTACTCCTTATATGGTCACCACAGTCTACAGTGAGGAGTATTAGCCAAAAAAAAGAAATCACTTACTATACATTTTACTACTTTTGCCAGCAGTCTAAATGAATGAAGGCGATGTACTTTTGGACTGGGCTACACAAAGGAGCCCTGGTGTGTGTGCTGATCCACGTCGATTAATTTTTGAATTTTTCGTGGACCGGTCTGCCTTGATTCTCTCCCGAAACCTGGCAACGCCGGTAGAGTGGCCTAGCTACCTGCCATACCTCCCCGCATAGCCTCGTTTCATCGTTCCTCCCATTAGCGGCGCAGCCATCAGTTGTCAGAGCGTGCGCACAGGGAAGTAACCCAGAAGAGCCCTGCACTCTCCCCGAGTAGTTATGGGAAAACACAATGAGCCCCCGCAAATCATGTCAATGCCTCCCTGAGGACGACTTTTCCAGATGCCACTGTTTTTTTCCCCTCCTGAATGACGTATCTCGGCGTGCACGCATGCGTGTGCATGAACAGTGTGTGGGTGTATGAATGTATGTATGTACACTAGGTGTACACTAAGTGTACGCGTAACTGTGCCTGTGTGAATGTGTAAAATCAGTAAGTGTACAGTAGTAGGCTACACACAGTATGTGTGTGTTTGTAGGTACTGCACATGCACGGTAATGCACAGTGTGCGCGCACATACGCACGCGAGCGAGGAAGGAGCGTAGATGTGTTTAATGCATGCGTGCCCGCGCTGTACCTCCTCCTCCTCCTCTGACTTGCGCAAAACTGGGTCACAGCTGCCAATATGACAGCCTCTTCTCTTCCTTGAAGAGGAAGAGGATAGCCCTCGACCACATCAAAGTATGCATTAACCTTGTCCCCCTCACCGCCCGATTTACCACATGCTCCCACCCGGAGCGCCGCGCCGTGTGCATGTGCACACACATCAGACATTAAAGGACACATGCCCTTTCACCCAACTGTAAAACAACTGCCCTCTCCACACCTATGAATGCAGCATTTACTACAGGGGTGAAAGAAATGCAAATGCCACTCCTTTTATCCAGGCCTTTTCATACCCCGAAGGCAGCGCTCAGGAAAACTGCCTTTTTCCCATACTCTCCTGAACTCGTCTTGAACACAGCATTTTTGCACTGAAGGAGTTTGCACTCACCACATCTCTAGTAGCAAAAGAAATTTGCAATTATTATTGTAATGTTGTCCAAAACTGCCCTTTTAGGCATAATTCTATAGCTTTCGCAATCTCCAGGCCATATAGGCTGTTGCAGGGCAACAGCCTATAGGGCTGTTGCAAAAAAGTGGGTCCCCAAATAATTACCCAAACATTAAGCCTTGATAACATTAAACGTAGTCTAGGATATTGTGATATGTTTTGGTAACTTAAAACTAAAACATTTTTTGTTAAAAGGTTAAAACTTCCCTCCCTATGTATCTCTTTTTAATCACTTACTGTAAACTTAGCCCTGAAATATGACTGCCATTATCATGACAATTATGCTGTAGCGTAATCCAGTTATACGTGGATTACAGAAAAAACAAGCACATAAGCATTCCGATTTCAACTATAAACTACTACTTAAGTATCTCATGGGTGTTATATGAACTTGCATTTAGCATAATGACTTTTCTTATTGGGGTAAGTTCGGTAAACCCCAAAGGTGCACACTGGGAGCACAGTGCATTAGTTTGTACTGGCAGTGCAGTCAGCGGGCATATATTGAATACAGCCAGTGTTTCAGAGTGCCATACTCCTTTCCGACAGATATGCCATTGCAAGCCAATGGCAAAAAACAGCGTGGATAAAAATGCTTTTATTAACAACACAGCATGCAGCAATGCTAATCGCTGTACCTTGCAAGTTCATAACACCCGTGAGATAGTTTGTGAGTACTTTATATTTGAAATCGTAATGTTTATGTGCACGTTTTTTCCGTAAATCTACCGATCCGTGTAGAACTCTAATAAACTACTGCATGACGCTCGAGAAGTGCGAGCATCATGTGAAGCATGGCTAACTGTATACTATAATTATAGTCCTCCAGGGGCTTGTACTGTAGATACAAGGTCCCTGAGTTTACTATTTTCACTCAATGTTCAGCAGAGAGCAGCGACATTTATGGTTCATGTTGATGATTTGGCACTGGTTTGACTCTCCACTGAATATGTCACATTATACATTCTGTCACAGGCCAGAGATGTTTTTAGTGCTGCCAAACGGATCATGTTTATTCCCACATATCCTCTAGTGTCCTGAACGCGTTTTGGTGTTTTATCTGTTGAAAAATAGCAGATCAACAAGCTCATGTCGCGCCACCGAGTGGCGCGACATGAGCTTTGTTGTTCTGCTATTTTTGAAAAATGTGAAAATGTGCTGCAAATCTCTGAATACATTATTTTGGAAGCAAACATTTTATCTCAATTTTTTTTGCTTCTGGGGAACCCCGAGAGCAACATGTTTTCAGATGGCGGTCTGCAGCCAAATATGGATAATTCTGGTGGTCCTTGGCTTGAAATATGTTAGCATCACTGACACAGGAGCACAGATTTTTCAGAAAAACTAGAATCTAGTGTCAGAAACTATAGAATCTAGTGTCAAAAACTCAATTCTAGCGTCAGAAAGTAGATTCTAGTGTCAAAAAGGAGATCCTAGCATCAGAAACTATCATTTAGTGTCAATAACTAGAATCTAGTGTCGGAAATTACTGTAGTGAATGAAACTCGAATCGAGGGTCAGGACTCAATGGGATATGTCCCTTAGTCTGTCCGTCTGGCTGTTTGCCAAACATTTCTGGAGCAGTTATGAACAAAGATGGTCGCTGGGCAGAGAAACAACTGAAAGTGGTAAGGCGTTGCATGTGCCTGTCAGAACAATGCACACTTACTGAACTGAATAACATGACAAATAGTGATCATAGGACCCAGTAACAATTGACCACTTAAACCCTATCATTTTTTGATGACTGGGGCACCCCAGGGGGCTGTACTAAGCCTCATCCTTTTTCCCCTCTGTCTTTAATCTGGCGCTGTTGGCGCACAGCTCATTGCTTGAACAATCAAAGGTATTGGGTGATCTCAGTATTATTGTACAATACAATACAATACAATACAATACAATACAATGCAATACAATGCAAATACTGCATTCATTACAATATGTAAAAGGTTCTGGGATCTACATTTCATGTCATTCTGATATCCTCTCCCTCTGTGTGTGTGTGTGTGTGTGTGTGTGTGTGTGTGTGTGTGTGTGTGTGTGTGTGTGTGTGTGTGTGTGTGTGTGTGTGTGTGTGTGTGTGTGTGTGTGTGTGTGTGTGTGTGTGTGTGTGCGTGCATTGCGTGCATGCGTGTGAAGATGGACAGGAAGGGGAGCTTCTACACCTCAGGTGCGTCTCCAGACTGGTATAAAATATTAAGAGCCATGCGTTCACATCACCTTTAGCAAGGTGACGTGTTGTTGAACTTCATCATTGTCATATGCACTCTCAGGCATGTCTCCCGAGAGTTGTTATTTTCACGTGTGTTATAGAGCACAATTCTCCACTGGTGTTCTTGATGAGAACTGAAGCTTTTCCCGGCACAGAAAAAAATGTTTTAAAAAAAAACGTAGGAACTGATGCTGTCTGACATTAAAGTCAGAAGTCGATGTGTTACAGTTAATGAATGCTCCAGGCACTGTGCTTTTTACATCATCCGTATGTGCGTACTCATATTCACGCGACATACAATGCCTCAGCTATTTCCCATAATCCCATTAGTTGTTTCTATCTGTCCACCATGGGGACTGTAAGGTCGCCTGAAGGCTGCTGTACAGAGATAGTGGAATGAGTCCAAATTAATCTCTGTACATAAGCGTTAAGCTGGCCGAAAAACCAAAGGATTTTCTACAGAATGTTGCAACGACGTGATATAATTCCAAATATTGTCGACGATATTTATCTTTGTCGCCAGCCGAATCGGTCAGGTCATGCTGCAAAGTGTGCTGCTTTCCCTTCCAAAACCCTACGAGGATGAATCAAAGCTTTCATATTTTCCATATGCAAATGAATGTGGTGCAGCAGCACTCCACCACACTGCACCTGCCACTCTTCTTTATGCCACCGCCTTGGGAATATTCACTCTCAATATCTTTGTTCTTTTGCGACTGGGCCTCTGTATTGTGTTCTTTCCATACCTCACTGCGGCCTCGCTGGCCCATATGAAACCATGTTTGAAGCTGGCAAAAAGGCTAAAAAAAATGAAGATGGGAGAATGAACTGGCTTGAAGATGAACAGGGTCAGAATTCTGGGAGATGGGTGTGTCAATTTTGTATACTGTATCTCCGGTATAGTATAGCAAGTTTTTTACATTTCCTGCTTTCACCCATTTAGGCCTGACCTAAGGTTTTTGAAAAACTTTAAATATTTATATATCAGCATAAAAACAAATTGACTATTTGAATGCTGTACATACTGTACAGGATCCAAATATGGATTCCCGTCCTTAATGGGTTAAGTAAGTAGTATCACCAACAAATGTACGCATAGATATTTAACATGCAAACTATCAACAATTACTTTACACACAGTGTGAACAAGCCTTTAGCTCAAATGGTTCTGAAATAGCAGTCACTTGTCTTATACTCAATAAGGAAAAATCTTTGTCTTGTCAGACTTCTGTTGATTTATAACAACAGTGGGAACTATAATAAACAAGACTGTCCCAACCGCTCCAGGGAGAAAAGAACAGTGTTTGCACTTCCGTGCCGTGCTATAGCCACCGACACATATTCACACAGATAACGCTAGCAATCAACTGATAGGCCAGAAAATAAGCTTTCCCTCCACGGTATTTTTTTAGGTGGCATAACAAAACACAGTATATGTATGGCACAACAAAAATTGTAAAGAAAGAGCCAAACATTTACGATATGCAGTAGATCCCCAATCTGTGGATAAAATGTAATGAATATTCACCAGGTCTCCAACTTTGAGGTTGAAAGTGAAAAGTGTGTCTGTAAACTCTGTCTATATGAGCATATGGTGAATGGCTGGGTTGGCAACAACCCATGGGGCATAAACTTGCCTACAAGTATTTGTTACATTAGCAATCTATAAGCCAGCGGGGAAAAATGGGTTTCTTTTGGAACACTCTTAATGGTGCCACTGCCAGCATAATTAGCCCGGTCAGCATGTCATTGCTACAAAGAAAGATGGATGCAGCAGATGTAGCTCTAACCCCCCACCCCCACCCCCCCAGCTATGACAATGATTCACCGCCAGCTGATCATCATCACCCGTGGCCATATCTAAAGACTATATAGTGTCCCGGGCTGTTAACTGACCAGCATGCCTCGGGGTGCTCTCCGGAATGTGTTATGGTGTTTTGCGTCAGCCACTTACCCGCTCATTTTGTATGTGTGTTTTTGGAAGGCAGCCATGACCTACACGGCTAATTATTTACAAGCACTATCCTTCTCCCTTCGGTGCATGCTTGCTCCCCAGTTACAGGCGGTTTGAGCGGAACCACGGTGGACCACAGGGTGCATCGCAAGTGCCGGGTTTCTGAACAGACCAAAAGAAAAACGGAAGCTGTCAATAAAAGGCCGGGCACCGTTGTTATTCAGCTTGCACTCCGTCCAGATATATTGGTCTTTCAGCTTGGCCTAGCTGACTGAGACAGCGTTCCCAGAGAAAAAAAAGGCGATTGGCTGCCTATACTCAGGGGTGCCGTTAGACACGAAACAACATAACACATTAATTCTCATAACGCATTCCCCCATAACAAATAATAACACAATACCGCAACAACAGAACAATAAACGTTAGTTCGCACCCCGAGGCATGCCGGGAAATTTTCTTTCGACTAGTTAACAGCCCGGGACGCTACAGCCCCCACCTGAGCAGTTATTGTCTTGTCCCTGGTCGGTCCGTGAGGCTCTGATGCACCATTGTTAGGCCTGCTGGTGGGGGGATGAAGGGGGGAAGGGGGGGTGAAGGAAAGCCTCTTGGTCTCCACCTGGTTCACTTCTTCTAAGTCTCTGTAATCGACCGTTGCAGCCTGTAAGATTAGAACGCCCACACCTGTGCTGCCCCGAGGCAGAGTGTTCTCAAGCAGAGCTGTACACACACAGGCTCGTTCCCACCACTGTTGTCGGGGTGCGCGTGCGCCATTTATATATAGGGTAGGAGCTCTGTGGTCGTCCAAGCGGTTCTGACGCATGTGTGAACCGTCCCGATGCGCGGGACAAGACAAACAGGACTTTGCCTTGGGGAGCACGAGTGGGCGTCCATAATATCGGAGAAAAAAAACAAACCTTTGTGGAGACAGAGAGAGGCTCTCCACGCCAGGCATTAGGGCGTGACAGAGCCAGAGATGGATTGGAGGCATCCACTTGTCAGGGTTTTGTGTTTGGTGATTGGGATGCTGCGACTGCACAGTGCACACAGAATCTCTCATTTAGGGTCTACAGTATGTAACAATCTGGACTGCAGGGTGCAGATATTGTGTTCATCTTCAGCTATAGCCTATACGTCACACCACCCTGGTCACACCCTATACAGTATGTATAGGGTGACAATGTCAGTTTTCACTGTCCAGATACGACAGTGGTTTGATTAGCATTTCATACATGATTGACCAATATTAACCCTGTACTATTTTTTCTCTAAATGGTGGAGGAAGGCCTAATTGTCTAAGTAACATACACAGGAAAGTCTTACAAGCACAAACATTAACATTAATAACTTGGAAGCCCAATTTTGCAGTCTTGAGTGACCAGCACCTTTTCACTCATGGTTTCAGAAAGTATGTGCCAAATTCTATGCTTGGATGCCATAAGTTGCATTGTGAACAATTATTTAATTAATCACTAATTTAATGCAATGTGAATAAAGTCCTTGGGACATGATGGTGAGAGAATCAATTGCGCATTATTCAGTGTACAGTGCTGAATATACAGACATTTAATATGTATGATGTTGTACAGTGATTACAGTATAAAATATATTCACTGTAAATTGGGATTACTACAGCATACAGTACCTAGTGTTATTGCAAAACGTGCAGTAAGCCCTTGATGCTGTTCAATATTTGTGACTTTGGCAGTGTGTGTGGGTGGGTGTGTGTTTGCGCATGGCAGGCGAGGTTACTCAAACTCATATAATACCCAGGTATGACTATACAACCCAAGGTTCAACCAAAGTTCAACATCCCTTTAAACCACTCCAATTTCTTGTCTGAGTCATTCCAGCACACTCTTAATTCATCACTTCTTGATAGTGATATGACGTTTTATGATCGATTGGCATGATTTTGCGACTGCAACTGGGAAGTGTGAAGTCGGCCCATTCACTTTCAGGCACAAAATGTGTTTTTATTCTTGGTCTTACTGTGTGAGAGAGTGTTTAGCTGTAAGCCATTGTGATGAGACCTCTCTGTACTGCATGTTGTGAGCCTTTAGCTGCCGTAGCCATGGCAACGGAGACACTGCGAGAGCGAGAGAATCACAGGCCAAAGGTTGTAGCCACAAGGAAAGACCTCTTCTGCCTCGATGCGCCTTCTGTCATCAAACCATGTCACAACTACACTGTATGCTGCCGCTGCGGCATGAGCTATGTGCGTGTGCGTGTCAGTGCGTGTCAGTGTACACGTACAGTATGTGTGTGCGCGGGTGAGAGTGGGTTTGTGTGTGCATGACATGTCTAGCATAATCCTATTGCCTGCTGATACTGCAGAGACTAAATGACCTCAGACTAACCTTCATTATGACTCCATGTAAACTCCCGCTGCCCCTGCCCCTTATGGGGATGCACTGACTTGGGGTGTGTGACGTATGTACAGTAAGTACAGTATGTACTGTGCGTAGTGTATTGAAGTACACCAGCATGCATGCATGATAAAGACCCAAAGTGTATACTTATGGAGTTACATTATGGATACAACAAACAACACCCTGTGTATTCTAGGACTGATTCCCTTCTAGATTCTTGTGACTTTGGTGCTTTTATGGAGCCAGCAGTAGGACTGGTTTTAGGTGAGTAACATAGCGGAATGGTTAGTGAATCCCAGCCAGGTAGCAACTTTGCGTTCAATATGATCAATCTGTCCATCTCACAAGCAGGATAATCGATTGGCAATGACAGACACGTTTTTTCTTTTTTTTTATGACAAGTGCAACTTCTGCCTCTTCCAACCTTTCGAATAGTGACATGAGGCATGTGTGAACGCAGCACACGCATTGGTTACCTTTTTTGGTTCCAGTTCCGAATCAACTTTTAGTGTTCTGAACCAATTCATTTTTAGGGGAAACACTCCACAGACGCAGGGGAATGGGGGCTTTGAGAACCACTGCTCGGCGCTTGCTCACATGGGAAAGTATAGAAAAATACAATGTGATGAAATATTTACAGCCATATACATGTGAGCCTGCACATGGAAACATAAGAAGCAATCCCATCAGGGACATAGGAAATGTATATATGATTAGGGTGCGCTGCCAAACACCGATATAGACCTTTTCCTGCAAACATGGCTGACGCACAGCATATACTATTGGCAAAATGTGTCTTTACCCTAACAACTTGCACGCATTAACACAGTGCCTTTGCGGACGTGCACATGCATGGTTGCCGTTGTTTGTTTTAAAACCTGCTCTCATGTGTCACAGTCTCTTTCTATAAACAGGGAAGGGTTACAAGATACAATGCACCATATGGATTAATGCGTCATTGCAGCTGCTATAATATAAGGCACGTCAAGAAGGGCAAAGCCTAATGCATGCATGCCTCATGGCTGTATATATATATATATATATTAGGGCTGTTGAATGATTAAAATTTTTAATCAAATTAATCACAGCTTCAAAATTAATTTAATCATGATTAATCACCACTCGAACTATGTCCAAAATATGCATGTTTTCCTGGACAGGATTTCAACATTTAAAAAAGAAACAGAATCTGTGAAAAAAATAACTATTTATCTTTCAAATATTTATCAAAATAGGTGATCTACAAGCCCTCAATGCTTGTAGATCCTCCAGCTATACTCTATGGCTCTGGTTACAGGGAGACACACAGCTATATGTCTCCGTAAAACCCTGCTCTACCCCTTTCTTTCAATGAGAAAATGCTCAGTGGGTTGAGTCAGTGTGCACATGAGTTAATTGCGTTAAAATTTTTAATCAGATTAATCAACAAAATTAATTTAATCCCATTAATTAACTATTTTCAACAGCCTTAATATATATATATATATATATATATATATATATATATATATATATATATATATATATAATATATATATATATATATATATATATATATATATATATACATATACATATATATACATATATATACATATATATACATATATACATACATATATATTTATATATATATATACACTCACTGAATTTCCAAACAATGTCCAAACAATGCCAGCATTACTGTGAGCGAAAAACTTGCCAGGTGAGAGGAAATGATATAGCCTCACTGAGATTTCCCGATAGTGTGGGAATGGAGGCGGTTGAGAACACGGCATACCTCAACCCTGCTGGCACATTTCTCTCAAATGACAAAATGTCTTTTTGTCCCTTTGTGCCCAGATGAAGTTGAGCCGCGTCTCTGCTGCCTCCCGCAAGGCAAATAAAAGGATGCCTATGTGATCAACAGTCAGAGAAACAGAATTTCTGCAGTAAAAACTACCACCCGGGGTGTTGCTGTGCATGTCCCACATCTCTGGAGGAAGATATGTGGCATGATGCACTTATTGAGCTGCGTGATGGAAAGTGACTCAGAGCAGGGACGCGCCGAAAGAATATATGACACCATAGTTTCAAAGCTGTTTGATGCAGTTATATGGTAATGGCCATTGTACAAATCTCTATCCACCTCAGGGGCGGATCTAGGCATGGGCATGGGGGGGGGCAATGCAACCCAAGATATTTCAAATTAAAGTGCTAATATATTATATTATTATATTATGCAGTATATATAACACTACTACTGCTACTAACTACAGCTGTGTCACCACTAAACCAAAAGCATTTCATCATTGAAAACAGAAAACTCTCTGAGTCAGACCTTTAGCTTTATGCATGCTGCGTGTCTTCAACAACAACTGATGTCATAATGGATGCTTTACTTGACTAATAAAAGTCCTGTAACTGAAAATGGTATGGGTGCGGCGATGAAGCCAAACCCATACTATTTTCTCTTGCCCCTCCAACATGTACTCTTGCCCCCACAAATGGGACATGTTACATCCTCCCCTGATCCACCTCGCAGCCAAATGCTCGTCTTCTGCAGAACGCCTGTGGATAGATTTGTCTGCTTGTGAGCTGTGAATACGTTCAATGCATATTCATCATCAATCATCCTTGTACAGTACGTTGTACTATAAATGCTCAGTGTTTGAAGTGTATGTCATTCCAGTCCATGATTGAAATGTAAAAACACGCATGTGCAGGTACTGTATATACGTCGTACATATAGGGACCATTTTCTTTAATTCCTTCTATCCTGGAGGCAAGAAGAAACAGGCATCAAAGAAGAGTTCTTGAGCAGAGCAATTACAGCTTCCCTGAGGCTAGGCTTCACACCGGCAGTATACATTTCATCTATCCATCTATTATCTGTAACCCTAAACCTAATGTAATGTAAATTATAATATGATGATGCCAAAACAGATAGCAGAATAATAATTTATGGCCACAGTTGATCTCTCTGTGTGCGCGGGGCTTTGTTCTGTTCTATTCTGTGCCTACTGTGTGTGTCTGTGTGGGTGTGTGCACTGTGCGCTTGTGGCTCCCAGCTGGCCCAACCCGTTCCATTTAGTATTCCTTGTTTCCCTCAGTTTACGCACCTGCCTGCCATCATCTTTCTCATCAACCTCTCACAGTATTTAAGCTTGTCTTCACTCCACTCACTGGCAGCTCTCTTTGAATAACTGCGTCAGCAGCAGTAACACGCTTCCTCTCTGCACTTCTTTCCTTGTGAATCTGCTACTGTGTCGGCTCCTCAGCCTAATAGCTAATAACTATGTTACATAATACATTGATTGTTTTTATTGTTATCTTCCTTCCTGTATCTTTTTTCCTGTCCTTTTATTTGTATTCTTCTAATTTGTAGCACATTGAGATTTCAAATGCAGAGTGCATTATGAATAAAAGGACTATAACTATTGGCTGATGCATATTTCTATTTGAGGAAAAAATGAAGATACCGTGGTACGATACAGCTGGTTTCTTGACCCATACATGCCTACAAACCCACTACAAGTGGCCATTCATGGGTAGTGTGGTGTTGGAGGTTGAACCTAATACAATATTATTATCATTAGCCCAAGGGCCTTGTCCTTGCCTGCAACTCCAACTCTTTTCCTCTCTCCCAGAACCTTACTCACCTGTTTAACTGCCTGCATGACTATTGCCTGCATGCTTGCCAGCCTGTCTGCCTGCCATCTGCCCTGCCATGCCCGCTTGCTTGTCTGCCTCGTCCTCGCAAGCTGGCCTCACTTCCACGCCACCTCACTCGCTGTGAATAAATACCTTTTTAACTTGACTCCCTGCATGTGCTTGTTTCTGCATTTGGGTTGGCCAGCCCTGCCTAACGGTGACATTCACAACGAGACCAGCCCAAATTGATTAAATTAAATCAATGACTTACTAGCCTCGACGCCCAGGCTTTCATTTTCGTCCACACTGGGCAAAGAGGTAAAACCTGGACTAAATCATTGGCCATGGAGGCCTAGAAGGGCTCCAAACTGTTTCAAATGGTGTGACCTATCACAGCACTCTAGGGGAGAGGATTGGCCGGGGTTGACTGACAGATTGGTGCGATCCAATCCGGGGCGGATATAACATTTCCTAATTGGGGGGGGGGGGGGGGCATCGTCGCATGAAGTCGCACCCATACCATTTTTGGTTAGGCAAGTAAGCATCAATAATAATATCAGTTGTTGTTGAAGTTGCAACAGAGACGCAACATGCATAAAGCTAAAGGTCTGACTCAGAGAGTTTTCTGTATTCAATGATGAAATGCTGTTGGTTTAGTGGTGACACAGCTGCAGTTAGTTAGTAGCAGTAGTAGTGTTTCGAATATTTTTATAAGCTGTTTAATTTGAAATATCTTGGGTTGTTTTGCATGCCATCACGTTTGGTGGGGCAGTCAGGGCATTTAGGGGGACATTGGCCCCCCATGCCCATGCCTACTGTAGATCCGCCGCTGATCGAATCAGTGCGTCCGTCTATAGGCCAAAAGGCTTGCAGGTTATTATTATTATTATTATTATTAACATCATCATCATCATCATCATCATCATCACTGGGGGACGAAGCAGGCAATAGAACTACAATATCAATGGCTGAAAGGTCGGCAGCCCCAGTTGCAAGCAGGTGGTAAAAAAAAAAAAACATTTAATGAAAGAGAACTGTGTTCAGTAGAGCACAGACGTTCAGCACAGATGTGGATTGAGTTGTGTCGAGTTCTATTTTGCTGTCATCCATGCACGCTGCAGCATCCGGTTTTGTAATAAGGTTTAAATTACAAAATGTTAAGTTTAAATTATTAATAGTTATTGAAGCGAAATTCTAATAGTTCTTGTTCAGTGCCTGTGAAAATTAAAATAAGATCCTCTCGCCTGGGTACAGGTATCGGCCATAAAAGTGATATTCTCTTTGAAGTGGTTCTGGGGAGAATAATAATTATATACCGTATACCCCCATTATCTTTTCACAGATATTTTTACAATGCTAATGAGAATCTGAAAATAAGTTTACAGTCTTACTTTAACCAGATTTCTATGTATTTTTCATTATTATTATTATTATTTTACCATACCATAATAAACACATAATTATGGTGCTACTGTTTTTCCCAAGAAAACTGACAGGAAACACATTGCTTGGGGCAGATAGCTTTCATCCTCCAACCAACACTTGAAAAGAACATCCCGTATGGGCAATTTCAAGTGCCAGATTCTGAAGTTAACTACTTTCAAACTGGTGCCCCTTTGGGCATGTCATTTTCTGGCTTTTAGCCCAAGACAAACCTTGGCACACAACCTTGGCACACCCAACCGTCTCCACTCTGGCCAATAGTGCTTGTGCCTGTGGGCGGGCACCCGCTGGTCTAGTGGTCCAGGCGCATGCCACATTTGGATCTGTCCTGACAGTGAGTGTGGCGCATGTTCCGTCTCTCCTTCCTGTCAATTTTTACTACGCTCTGTTAAAGTGTTGGGCATGCAGTATTACTTAGGAGACTAAAATCTTTACTTAGAAAAAGTAATAATGATATTACTTATTACTTGATCAAAGAGTAATATTTTACATAATACTTTTCAAAAGTTCCCCCCGCCCACCCACAAAAGAATAGAGATGTACAACACAGTGTGGTTAGAAACAACTTGCGACAACTGTGACTGCTTGTACTGTACATCATGTGTGCAGAATGCTGTGGTGGATTAGGATCTACAAACTACGGCGCACCTCTGTTGTTAAAGGTATATTCCACTTTAAAAAAAACTTTTGGTCATTTTATGGTCTACACAGTCTCATGTGAACACACCAGACAGTTTACTCCGCTCAGTATTTAGATATTTGATGTTCATTAAAGCTGCCCTTCCTATACAAACCCATTATAACTTAAACTCCATTTTAATCATGACTTAAATTAAAACTCCAAAACCTCCAATTGTTTTGGAAAATGTAACAGTCTCTGTAGTTGGGCATACCTACCCAAATGAATAAAACAATATTTTAAAAATAAATGAAAACTGTAAATGAAATTCCACGGCCCTCCCATGTATTAGGAGGACAATATCAGTCACCAGAAAAAAGATTGGTTGTTGAATAATCTGTCATGGTTAACATTGAGTTCTAAGTTATAATGGGTTTGTATGGGAAAGAGGCGGATGCGCTAAAATGATCATCAAACATCTAAATACTGAATGGAGTAACTCATAAACTATCTGGTGTGTCCACATGAGACAGAGTATATCATGAAATGACCATTTTTTTTTTAAGTGGAATGCAAATCTGTTCTATGTTTGCATGCAACAACATGCTCAAGTAATGGGGCATGTTTTGGCAGAGTAACATAACATTAGCAATTTTGGCAGAGTAATATCATTGTAATATCATTGCCCCTCTTTTTGGAAAAGGTAATAATATTACAGTAATATGTAATATACATAATATATGTATACACAATGGCAGAACACCTGAGCACAATAAAGAAAAACTTGGTACAGTGACAGTCTCAGTGAGCACAGCCTTGTGATCGAGAAAGGCGATCGTAGACCTGCATCACACAAGAAGACAGACTATGCACCCACTGTATATAAAGTGAAAACCAAGCTACACTTCATAGCCATCTCTATTGAATTGCGTTGAGTGAGTCCGAAATCCTTATAGTGAACAGTACCAAGGTTATTGTGAAAGTAACGGGGTGCGGCTGTACCATTGCATCACCAGGATTTCAAACTGCACCGCGGCCATTGTGAATATCCAATGCTGAATATCCATGTTAAATGAACACCAACGATTTTACAGACTTCGTGTACACTATCTGATTCTTCTGAGTGTGCATTAAAAGGGCAGTGAGGGCAATGGGTCTCACTGCACACCCACTTCCTACTGTACGTCCTTGAAATTCCAGAATCTTTGGGTCTCCAGAGTGAAAGAGCCAGCATTGTGATTCAAGGCCTGGCACATAGATAGAAGTGAGCATGCAAGGGGTCCTTGGAGGGAGGTCTGTGGAGGGCCTTTCGCCCCTCACTGCTGCTCAACATACTAAACAAAGGCCCTGCTATCTCACCACTACTGTTCAAAGCTGAAGGACATAGAAATGGCCCCCTCATCCTGAATACAGCCCAGCTCATCAAAATATGCCTGAAAACGCTTTGGTGTTTCAGTGTCTCGCAATTTTCTAAAGAAAAGGGGGAGAAAAAAGTGCGTATGGCCGCCTCAGCATTCTCTCTGGTCCCGTGCTGGGATCAATGTCATTGGTATGTATAGCTCACTGTGCCCGCTCTAAGCCTGCGGGCGTCGTCTTCAGCACTTTTTCAATATGGGATCAGCGGAAGGAAAAACTGCAATCTCCAGATTTGTTGTTTTATCATAATGTTATTGTTCTGCATGGGGGATGAGGAGGCAAGTTCATCTGTCTCACCTCACCCTTTATTTGATCCAGCCACAGTCAGCACAGATTAATGTTGCTTGTCAAGATAGGAATAATCATTGGGTGTGGGTTTTGATGTGTTTATCATGCTTATGTGTTAACCACACGTCATACTGTGACAGGCAGACTTTGCGGATAAGAGAAAGACATCAGATCTACAAACTCACAATGCATTGCAAATTTCGGATGTGCATGTTTTGGTATTTGACGTACAACAACTTCAGCATGTATAGGTTTCACTTTCAAAGTTGAGAGTGAAATACTGTATCTCTGTAGTAGTTCAAAGTTATGCCTTCTTCTGCACTGGACATAATCTGGAGTACTCCAAGTGCCTGTTGTCCTTAGATTAACTTTATCCTTTACACCAAAAAATATCTTGTTAAAAGCAACGATGCAGGGCATGCAGGAGGAGTTTTTCCTCTTTTTTTCTTTTTTCTAATTACTTCAGAGACTGTTGTTCCTAGACTGTTGGCTGCACATCAACAGACCGAATGAACTAACCTGGAAAACGAATTCTCAGTAGGGCAAAGGATGCATTTCTTGCGTTCAGCATGAAAACTCTCCCTTTGATTTTACAAGATGAAAGAAGGTTTATGGCTTATGCATGCACACGCACGCACCCACACGCACACGCACACACACATTTTGCACAGCATATACTATACATTATTAGGGCTGTGTTTGACCTATAAGGAATAGTCTTTGGAGTCAAGAAATAGCAATAGGATTTTGCAATGCAGACTGATTATGATTAAATCCATAAAATTGTGCTTCCCACATACTGTCATGCAGAGAGACGAGCCTTTTCTTGGGGGGCGATCTGACATGACATTAGAATTTGGAGAACTGCCAGTAACCATTATGGGTTGTGGGCAAGAGCTTGACCCTCTTTGCCTTTCTTTTTGCAGGCACTGACACGTGTTTCTGAGAATTTGCTCAAAGGGCTACTCCACCACCACCACCACCACCACGATCTCGCAGACTAGAGGGGCTGCAATCTGTCTTCTCCCAAGGCTCTTTGTCTAATACCGCTAATTATAGAAGGAGAGAAAGGGGTCAATCTCTTTCCCTCCTCTCTTTTTCTCCCCCCTATACTTTGTCACTTGCCATCCTACGATCCATCTCTAATCGCACAACACATCCTTTTCGAGTTGTACTTGCCCGTGCGCCATGCCGCGCACCCAAGGTGGCCGATCTGTAAGCTCACGGATGCGTCGCAAGCGTGTCGCATTGTGATCTCACAGATCGGCTATTTTCATTTGCGAGACACCGGCATGCAACTAAGTATAAATGGCCCCTCAATCTCTCCCTCTATCTTCCAGTCACTCCCCCTCCCTCTAGGCATCCTCTACTCTCTCTCTACCAATTACTGGATTAGACGGAACGCTGCAAGGAGTCACTTAGAAACCCAGGCGTAGATCCTCTGTCACTACCAATATAAGACTAATGGTGTCTGTAACACCGCCCTGAACAGCCCTGTGGTTTGTGACCAAACTTGCCCATTAGCTGATTAGCCCACTCTGCAATTTAATGTTTTCATGTAAAATGACCATGCAAATGTATGCTCAACTTCATAATTACGCATAGCACAGGCCTATATTAGCTGTGTGTGCTCTGAGTGCTATTTTTTTTTTTTTTTACAATTACAATTTAGGCATTTAACAGGCACTCTTAGAGCGACCAAGTGTGAGATTGGATTGTCAGCAACAGAGAATAAACAAGTAGAATTCAGAGAGGAAATTGTGGCGCTTCAAAGAAACTACGGTATCAGGTAAACAAAGAACACAACACAAGCATCTGTTAAAAGTCAAAACAACACCCCATCTATAAATAATGCACTTAACATTTTGGGGAAGAAAAAAACTAATCTAGGTAGCAAAAACTCGAGAACACGAACGCGAGAATGTGCCCGAGATATATCTGCATATAAACTAGCATCTAGAGGGCTAGGAGGTCAGGAGGAAGTCTGAAGAGGTGAGACTTTCAAACAGCAGCAGAAAATTGAGTCTGCAGTCCTGCTGCAATGGGTGATTTATTCCACAGTAAAGGAGCCAGGAGGGCGAAAAGTTTAAGACGTGTGTGGAGCAATGTCCAAGGTGTTTTAGGCAAGGTGTGAATAACATTGCTGGGTAGCTATTAAAGTGAATGGAAAAAACAGGGTGTAGGTTTGTATCATGTCTTGAAGGTATGTTTTGTCGTACTAATTCATTTGGCTATAGTGGACCAAGTGGCAAAGAAGAGAAATGAAAAGGAGGAAGACGGCTACGTTTGGTGGGCGAGTCTATTTTTAATTATTGATTTATTTGACAAGTGCTCATTAATCAACACACCAGTTTTCACATCAGTGTAAATGGGCCAGAGTTAGCCAAAGCTAATTTCCATATTCCTGAGCAAGCTCTTAAATATTGATAAAAAAGAAAAAAAAAAAAAAAAAAAAAAAAACTATCCAGACACATACAACACAATGCAACACACACCCTACCTTACAAAACAATACAGAAAAGAATAAGCATTGTCTATTGTATATGGGACAGATGGTATGTATAACGGACAGTGTTTAGGGTATATTGGAAGTGTTTTGTTAAAAAGCTTTAAAGCTAGTGTCCAAAGTCATTTTTGACTGCTATTCTGGAGGGTCGATCCTATGCCCAGCTCTGTCCTTATGCGCAGCTTTCCAATTGAACTTGCTGTTTATTCTGTATCATGTCCTCTCTCCTGAATAGATTGAATCGGGACTCTGGATTGTTATTATTAAGCGATCAATACACGGTCGTTGGTAGTCGGGCGTCGGTGGCTGACCGTCCCTCAAAGTACTCCCATTGGCCGGTATAGGTGATGAGTAAATTAAAGATCTTTATAGCTCATGCACGAGTAGGCCAGGGCCTACTACTTTTACTAAAGTTACAGTGAACAGCTGGAAAGACCACGCTGGTAGTGAACAAACACAAACAGCTGTGATTTACTTTATGGGAACACAGGGCAGCAGGGCTACTAGGATGAGTGATCACTTTTGGCCAAACAAAAATGCATTTTGTTTAATCAAAAAAGCTAGCCTACTATAGAACTATATTAGTAGCCTAATCATTGCTACAGTGATTGTTGAGTAACAGCGTCTCCTTGTCTCTCCAGCTCTTTGATTTGATTTATTTAGCACATTATAACACATTGCAAAAAAGCAATTAAGTAGAAAAAAAACATTTTCAGATGGGGTGCAAAATCCCAGACAATCAGTAGAGATACAATATGGAGTACATCCTGTTACTGAACAAACACTACAAGGAGTACCATCAGAACAGTTACGGCACTCTAATTTGAAAGATTTTCACTTACCCTATAAATTCAACACAAATTCCAACTACCTTTAAACATTTATTTAAATAAAGAATGAAGCTGATGAGCTTTCATTTGGCCCCCCAAAAAGCTTGCTGTTGCAGAGTAAAGGAGTTTCATATCAAAGAGATATTTTGGGGGTGCATAGAACATGCATAGAACACCCAAATTAACCTTCCAGATGGTCTATGTCATAAGAGATCATAAATTCACAGTTTAGCTCCTTCTTGCCATTTACACACTGCGCATAATTTATCTGACATGTGGATTAACGTGCATCTCAATCAAAAAATATATATTTTATTTTTTTACCAGCCAACACAATGCTGCCAAAAACACACCATCTGTTCAAGTTAGGGAGGAAAGGGGGTAATGAAACACATGTGATTACCAACCAGCCTGTTCTCAGAGGACCTCACCTGCACCGGAGCCGACAGAGAGTTTGCTTCTAGCCACTGATCAGTCAAGCGGCCTTAAACCGTCAACACTAACCATGCTCTGTGAAAGAGGAGAGCAGGGTGGAAATCCAAATCCTCTCCGCACTTCAGGGACGTGCAGACATAGACATCAAGGGGTGCTCCAGCACCTGCCCCACTTTTACCCCTCTGGAAAACAACTGCCCTTTGCAGAATCATAAATGCACCATTTACTAAGCTGGAAGAAATGCCAGATGTCACTCCTTTTCATTCCAACACTGATTGATTGAATAGTTTATTGGCGGAAGAGTAATCGGTACAGGGTACAGTCACACATAAATTAAATCAGTACAGGTACAGTCAAAAACAGCCAATGGGATCACCGAAAAAGTCCTTGCAATAGTCTCCACTTGAACACAGCAATTTTTCAAAATCCATGTTGTACTCCACATCTCCACTCGCTAAAGAGCGCTCGTTTGCCCCCTGAAATTAATGGATCTACAAGCTCTCAAAGTGCCCTCTGACCAGACATTTCAGCCCCTGCCCCTCTAACACTCTGAGCACGTCGCTGCCGCGCTTTGCGTTGGCGCCCACTCCCCGGGGGGGGGGGGGTGTATACGCAGTGCTGCATGCAGCGCCTCCAGGTGACAGATGGTTTGAAACCCGTCGTCACTGGATGCTCGCGACGTGCGTTAGGTGTGAAGGTGCGAATCAAAGCTGTTTGGCATGACCCGCTGCAGATTTAAAGAGGGAAGCGAAAAAGGGAAACGCTTTCTAACGGAAAATCCCATCAGTTGCACTTGTGTAACGCGAATGCATGAACATCTGGAACGAGCTCTTGAGCATCTTGAGTCCCTGACAAGCGCTGCAGACAAACCTGAAGGCACAGGTTAGTATACAGTAGCCTATACTTAAAGGTGCGTTTCACTTCACACGCGTATCTGTCTGCGGTCATTCTCGCTTGCCTCAATTCTGACTCTCTCTGATTCATTCAGGGACGTCCGGCTTTAGTGAACAGGATTTGTGTTGGTTGAAATCAGGTGATATTCTGGGTCAGATTTGACTAGTCTTGGATTGCCTTGATCCACAATCAAGACATCACTAATTCGTCCCTGTCCTGGCCGTACTTACGGGGTATTTGATATTAGATCAGACACGTTCGCCTCCGGCCCTCTCCTACAAAAGCCTATTCAACTTCAAACTTCCATTTTGAACCATTCCAGAATGACGTTGTCTCATTGACTCCGCAGGGGAAATTCAATTTCACCTTCAACCAGCTAATGGCTGCCCAGATGGTCACATTGCATGCATGAAGGGGGAGAAGTTAGGGATTAAGAGTCTTGCTCAGAGATACTATGACACCCACGGGGTGGGGGAAGGGGTAGTGAACCAGTGACATCAACGCTACCCCCTTTACACACAACGCCATAAATGACCAAAAGAGATGAAGTAACTTCTTATTTTGTCAATATGGCATCCAAGTACTACTACGCTATACTAACCTGTGTCTCTTATCTCAGATAAGAGACTTAGACACGCTTGCAAATAAGCTTCAGCTGCAGTTATGCCTGCCAACCCTACTGATGTGATAGAAACGCATTGGGGATGACTCACTCATATGGGCCACAGACATTGCTCTACGCAGGAACGGACGAGGAGAAATTAGTACATTTCTGGGCCTATTTAATTATAATTTGTGGCTTGTCGGTTCTGATTTTACAGGAAAACAAACCTTAAGATTTCCCATAGAGATCTTTAAAAAAGCCTGGGGGCTTCTGGCTGAATGTGTTGTGAGCTTAACTCACACCAAATCAAGCCTCTTCTGAGAAGTATATGGGCCTATCCCCCTCTGCTTGTTAGGCAGCCAACAACTTGACAGTGTTAAATTGATTAAACTATGAATGACTTCCATCGCTCAGCCACAGAGAGAGAGAGAGAGAGAGAGAGAGAGAGAGAGAGAGAGAGAGAGAGAGATTGCAAATTTGCAATGAACAAGCGTTCGGATGGGATGCAACAGCAGCAGAAAGCTTATAACCTCCCAAAGACTCTGGTGTGCATAAGAATATGGCACTGATTATATAATTGTGTGTGCGTACTCAAGTGAAGTGTCATCGACTCCAGATTTCGTACAACAACACCACAATCATCAAAATAAAAGCGCACAGTTAGGTTGTGATACACGCACATATGCATGTGCACGGCTGTATGCATGCATATAAATTATGCCTTGCGTGCCTTATAGTAACTTTCATCTTGCATTTTCTCCTGTTTGTCCGCTTGCAGTTGATCTCAACAGAGTTTAGGTTTCTTTCTGTGTACAAAAGAGGAAGTGCCAGAGGAGGCTTGTTAGCCATGATTGTCTATTGCCCTCAATGATTTTGGCCTTGGGGGGCGGGGGTGTCGTGGGATACCCACGGCGGAAGTGCTGCGCTCTGATTTGATCTCACTAACGTGTCGTCATCTCCGGCCCCTCCCACGCCCGTCCACTGCTGTTCTACGTCACATCATTTAGAGCGACGCCCACCCCGGAAGATTGACACGCCCCTCAAGGCCACTTTCCAACGCGCGTTAGTCCAGGCTTTCCGTTTTCGCGCAAGGCGGACGAAAATGAAAGCCTGGGTGTCGAGGCTAGAGGAGGCTTGTTAGCCATGATTGTTTATTGCCCTCAGAGGCCCAGTGTTGTGTTTGCATTGCTCAACAGCCCATCAGCCATTGTGCAGCTTGCTTAACGATAGATCGACCTAAATTATACATGGTCTTCTTTCTTTGTGCCTGTAGAGGTTTCATTTGACATCACTGGATTCCTTTGTCGCCACATGAGCTCTACTCCACAGGAACTGTCAGTGCTGTAGTACAATGTCAATAGTACACGGTAAAAGGTGCGTCTTCATCCAAGGCGCTTTGCATTCACACACATGTGTGCTGGAGGAAACCATGCAAGGCACCAACCTGCACATCGAGAGGAATTAAGACTTTGGGCAATAATCTGGTTGGGCCTTGGTTCAAATTGCCACTGCCGCCCAAGGGTACATCTTCACAGCTCTATAATAGTCCTATGTTTCCCCACAGCAAGGCAACAACAAGACATCCTGAAGAGTCTTAATGAAGTACACATGCAGAACAATGCTTTTCTCCAGCGGCTGACACATTGAATGACTGAAGAGGAAGTGTTGAAATGATTCCAACATGGAGGATCTTTAGAGGGCTTAATAAAGAACTTGGATAATTAGTTTCAAACCACATTGCCAGTTGTTATTTATATCCCCTCTTTCCTTTCCCCAACCAGTGTGATTAACTGATTAGGCTTGCCTGTCTTTCCGACTGCTCCGCATGCTAGACAGTTTGATTTGTGATTCACGTTTCTAAACATAAATGAAACCATTTCTCAAGAGAAGTTATGGAATTAGCTTCCATCACCCTGGTGTCATAGTGTGCTCTTTTATATCAGCAGGCTTGGTGACATGCTATATATTCCGCCCGCCAATTAAAGCATCTATTTAAGAATAAATAATTGCTGTTTACACTGCTTCTAATGCAGTCATTCATCTAGAGCATATTTGAAATCTCATTTATCTTCATCTTCTTCTTCTTTCCCCTCAATTTACGACTGTGAAAGCCTATGGTGTATATGAATGAGAGGTTTTCCAACAGTTTGCGCTCCATGTTTAGTCCACTGATTAGGACACTTGTAATGAAATGTATTGTTAAGGAAAGAAAGTGTGCTGGACACCTGCTGGCCAAGTGGTCCAGACACATACTGTATGCCATAATAATAGGCATTGTCTTGCTTGAATCCCGTTCATAACGACCTTTGTTGCATGTCTCTCTCCTTCTCTCTCTCCCTCTTTCCGGACAGTCTTCACTTAACGCTATCAATAATTGTGTATAATTGTGCTGCTGTTGCTGCAACTATGAGTTGCACCTTCTGGGATGAAGACCCGTGGACGAAGAATATTTTCACTCTGATCTGTCTATGTTTATGTTGCAAAGTTGTTAAACCTAAACTTCTAAGAGGTTGAGGATGGCAATGAGCCAACGCAAGCACCATCAAATTCTTAAAGTCAGCATAAAGACCATGTCCCAAATGGAAGTTTGGGTTTAGGTTAGATTCATGTCTATGCATCTCAAAAAGCAACATTACTCTGTTTTACAGTACAGGTACATGCCGCTCACCAAAAGTAGTATATCTACAAGATCAAAAAGGCATTTTGACACAGACACTGTAGAAAATCTGTCTTTTTGACTAAGAAGACGAATCAAGCAAGTAACTGTACACGGCTGTACAAAGAAAACGTCTATTAACGTTTTTTTCAATACACCCGCAGTCACACGGGGCGCTGAAGATGTCCCGTTTTCCCTGCTTAAGGCGTCCAGTTCAGTTCGGCCTCAGTGGAGCAGATGAGAGTTGAGCTGGTAAAAAGTGGAGTTAGATTCCACTCAGAGAAAGGTAGCCCTGGAGATTTAGGGTGGAGAATTTGCTGTAACGCATCGTTTGGTTCTTTAATTTAAGGATCCTAACAGGAGTGGTGCTGTATGGATGAGCGCTTCTATCCCTCATTATAAAAATGGCTGCTTGTCTCACTCCGTAGACTTGGTCCTATTACTCTCACTGTTGCAGACATAGGTTATTAAAAAGCACTCTGCAACTTATTCACAACACAGTGTTTGTTCGCAAGTGGGGTTTACCGTTTTCAAAAAGTTTGATCACGTTTTGTTTATGTCTGCATGTCAGCGTCTGTGGACAAGTGTTTCTATGCGGCGAGTGTGTGCGGGTGCATATGCGTACACACGTGCGCGCATGTGTGTGCGTGCGCTTGCTTGCGTGCGTGCATGCATGTGCGTGCGCATCTATAGCAGTATGTCTGTCCATATCCCTCTGCCAAGGAATTAAAAAGTCTGCAGTTAATAATAACGCTTAGGAGTGCACATTCACCAAGGTAGAGAGAGAGAGAGTCCTTGCACAGAAGTACCCTCAAACTTTCAAACATCATCTTTTTTGGAACGTTTTAAACCCATCGTCCCTGAAGCATCATTTTTATACCCTCCCGCAATCATACGTACTTTTATTGACAAATCTTGAAAGGCTCACTTGTGAGATTGCCTTATTTCGCGTTACTGCATCATGTGGCTCCCTATCGTCTCCACTGACCCATCCATCCCACTGGCTTTTCAATCACTTTGCGTCTGGGATGTGATCCAAGCACTAGCTGCAGGACTGTGGGAGGTTAGGGCGGGATAATACATCCAGATAATGCATCCAGACAGTCTATTCATCTGATGACCGGCACAATGATGCCTGCGATATTTCTGACCCATTTCCAGCCGATGCTCCCCTTGTTGTACACTCTAAGCCCACTCCAACTGGAGAGCGGAGGGGTGGGGGGTTGGGTATAGATGAAAGAGATTGACTTTAAGTCTCCAAAAAAGTGGCTACCAGTGCTTTGTACAGTATTTGAACTGTTTGTTGCCAGATGTTGTCAACAGCCCCTATAGCCGGACTCCGTGATGAAATGGCAAGCAAGCCAGCTTATCCATAATTTACCGCTCCGAATCAGAATCGACAGGGCTGTCACATCAAACGATTTCAGGTGCGAAAGAGTGGATGACTTTTGTTTGTTTGTTTGTTTGAATCTATCAACATGTGCAGTTACAATGAAATAGTTGAAAAAGACAAAAAGTATCCAGAAGAAAGGAACAAACAGATAGTCAAGTCAAATAATACAAGTACACACGCGGGTGAAGTGAGGGGCACACTAATCACCATAAACCATCTCATTCTGGCTAATCACCATTTGTGTCCTTACTTTTCCGTCTTCACTTTTCTGCTCTCATTTCAAAATAATTGCTATGGCGTGATCATCAGCCAGACAGCCAATCACAAGCCTAATCTCACACACAAACCCAGAAAACATCTAGGAGGGGCTAGCACCAATCAAAAACATCACAAAAGCAGTAGTCATTGTGTAACTGCCTCAATTCTATCAACGGTAAATATTTTACTAACAATATATTGTCAATTTGTCAGTGCTGTAGCAGCACTACAGACACAGTTACTGCATATGCCATATGTTTAATCAATTCAGCACCCCCAGGAACCCCCTTTGGTGTTTTAAAGATTTGGTTATATGCTATACTTTAGCTATGGAAAATAGAAGTTCTATAAGCTTATACTTGCTACAAGCAACCTTAGAAAATTCATGAAAAAGCGGCCCAAATCTTTTAATATGTTTTCTTTCTGAGAGAATGTTCTAAACTCAAATCTCTCAATCTTCAATCAATCAATCTTTATTTATATAGCACATTTATACAGCACAATTCAGACAATGAGTGCCTTTCAAAGTGCACAAAACAATGTGCAAATCCAACAAGAAGTGCACAAGTACAACAATAAAGCAGCGGCTAGATGGTTATACTATAATAAAAAAGAGCAGCTAAGATAGGGAAAGAAACTAAAAAATCATCATGCAAGGATCTATGTTTAAGTAAAAGCAATGCTAAAAATACATTATGTGTCTTAAGATTTTGTTTAAAAATGTCAACAGATTCTGAGAAGCATAAAGCCCTTGGCAAGCTGTTCCACAGCACGGGGGCATAGTAGCTAAAGGTTGCTTCTCCATATTTTTTGTGTTTGGGGTCTCTGGAATCTCAAGGAGACCAGCACTAGAGAATGGCCTCACTTGGTCTTTGTTAACACAAAGAATGTTGCATTTTGGACAAGTTGTAGTCGATCTATAGGTCTTTTGGTAGGCATTACAGTAGTCAAGCGTCCCTGAAACAGCATATTTTCAGGCGCAGGTCTGCGGCCAAATACAGATGATTATCACTCACTTGCTTTCTTTCATTCATTCCCCTTCACTTTCTCTTTCCCATTATAAGTATTCTCTGTCTCTGTCTCTGTCTCTGTCTCGTCTCTCACATCTGTCATTCCACTCTCTGTCCCCCCATGTTCCTGTCTCACCCTACCTCCCTAGCCTCTATTCATTTAGACTATGTCAGGATCAGAGGAATGATTTTAAGATCCATTTTCACAACAAATCCTTGATTGTCCATGTAAAGGCGTTGTCAGTGACAATAGCACAAGTTATGTGTGCACTGTCCTTTTAAGATACTCAGAAGCCAAGATGTATAATATGATTCATCGTTTTTATTATTTTCATAAATCTATCTATTATTTTAGTATTTTTGAGTTTTGTTGAGGCAGTCGACACTACCTACTTTACGCTGGAGTGTAGAGCAGGGCATGGCTCTAACCCAAGTGACACTGAAATTCAAATGTGTTGAATTGCTGTGAAGTGGCTCTGACTCTAAAGGTTAACTGAAATGTAATGTTTTGAATGTTAAATTGACATTCAGTGTCGTGCAGGGCTCTAAAGTTCAACTGAATCCAATTGTTTCTGCATTGTGTTTGTCTTGGCTTGACTTGCTGCTTGGCTAAATCACAGTGTCTTACAAAGTGCAAGTACATCAAAGCCAAGTATAACCAGGAAATCCATTTGTTGTAATTAACCATTCTAACCTATGATGTGCATGACATGTCCACCTGACTGAAGAATTAATCATTATTTTTTCAGTGTTGGCAAGCTTAATTGTTTCAGCACGAAAAAGACACAATGTCTACCTCAGTGTTACGGCTAAACATCATGAAAAAATATTAAATGATTTACTGTACTCTGTACATTACTATGCTCATGATAATCATACTTATTAAACCTCTTATTTTTCAGGTCTTTATTCTTATACCTTAACTATGCTGTGTTCCAGCAGTACTGCCTGTTGCTGCTACAACTGATTGTCCTCATCCGGATTGTTAAAGTTTTACCTTAATTGGGTTGACTTTCAATCTGGTGTTGGGTGTATCCTGTACGTCTCCTAGCATTACGTTCACTTATCCAATATGCTGTCATTAAAAATTAGGGACGTCGCGTAGACAAGACTCAGGAGGAAGAGGAGGCTGATGTGAGAACCGAAATTAAGAGCAGTTGAAAAATATGCATTCTATAAATTGGAGCTGTCTATTTTGAATGAAATTAATCACAGATTCAGAGGTTCCCTTTTATCTTGCCAGATAACAGGGCGACAATTACTGAAGTCGGTGGAATAATTGGATGCATTCAGCATGTATGTTAATTAATTGTACCATTATTTTTTCATTTCCAAAATTCTAGCCTTATTCGTTGATTTGCTTCAGTGTCTACGGTTAGAAGTTTGTATTCTGATCTTCCATTATAATTCACAGCTAAAAACTAATTCCCAAGTTCAATATTCATTAGATAGACAAAATCTGGACTATTTGACCATGCATGCTTAACTGGTGTATGTACCCCACTTGCCATCTTCTTTCTTGTTATGGGAGTCTTTGGACATGAACTGGACTGTTGTGACTTCCAACTATATGAGATTCAAACCAGGGTGACTTGGTGGAATCTCTGCTGTCAGCACTTTGCCTTTGCCTATGTACGATATGTACGTGTTTTCAGGCAGTCCCAAACTAATTGGTATGTGCTACAGAGTAGGGCATTCTGTTGTGCCAAAGTCGTTAGCTGAAATTTGAAGAATAATCATTTTGTACCAGCGGGCCACAGGCCAAAGGAAGCTATAGGCTAGGCTCAATTCTTATTCTACAGCCAACCGAACTACAAAGGAATGTAAGCTCACTTGAATACAGTCCAAGACCTTCTGTTGGGAGTCAACCTCTCCTCAGTTTATCAGACTTGGGCATCAATATCCTCTGGGTTGATCTAGGTGGCAAGGCAGATCATTAAGCCCGTTCTCAGGAGTGGGTTCAAATGCATCTATAATCAGTGAAATAAAAATGCATATGCCATATATATACAGTATATATGCCCATCTGTTTCTTGTGCATTTTTTTCCTGTCTGAAAATCGCATCAGAGCAGTGAAAGAATGCATTATGCCTTAACATATGGTATTAATGGTCTTGGCGTTGGAGTTTCTTGGCACTGTGTCTGTTGTTGAATACACTTTCTGTTTTTGTTATACACAGAAAAAAAAAACTTTATCATTATATTTGACAGGAATAGCAGATCATGTAAGGGTTTGATGGATCACTTTGTCAGTATGAATGTAATTGCATGCAGGTGGCAATCTCTCGCAAATTCAGCCACTGCACAATAAAGCAGACACATCTTACATGCCTGGGAAAGAAATGTCTTAATTCAGCAGCCACTGTATTATGCTGCTGTAAATTTATGACCTTTCTCCATTATCTCATGGAAAAAAAGACTTAAAGCCCTGTGAAATTTTGCCTTTGTGCCACATGCTTTTATGCTGCATAAACCAGAAAGAATTAGGTCACATCACTGGGAAAAATTATATGAATGAAACAGTGCGACGAGAGCAAGGTCTTGTTGCCAAGGAGTCCCTGTGACGTCTTGACTTTGAGAGAAAATCCTCCAGAAGGAAAAAGCTTTCATGTCGAGGTAAGGGAGCATTCAAATGTGTCAAGCCTTCATATAATTGTCAGAGGGACACATCTGGCTCCGATGTCTTAGCTCTCTGTGAAGGCCTGCGATAACAAGACTAGGTGGAACCCTAATACGGCGTTTCATTGGCATGGACTGGGGTTGAAACTATGGATGTATTTAATGTACAATACAGACACAGGAAGCGGTGACAATTATCAACATAGCTTAATTGCTGAATTAGCTGGAGTCCCCCATGGGTGTTGTACTTGGGCTCCCTTTTTCCCTCCACATCAAAGATCTCCGTTGGAAATTGCCAATCTACAAGCTCAAAAAGGCAATGCTAGTTAGTGTTCACATGGCTATAATCCCCTAAATTCAACTGCCAGTGATGTTCAGGTTTTCATGTTGTCCCTGGTGTGGTCATGGTTGTTAGATGGATCATAAATTTCATAAATAATAAATCATCAAGAGTAACTGGAGGGAAGATGTTGTAAACTATACAGTTCTATCATATCTGTAAATGGTGCATTTATAAAGCACCTTCAATCCAAGGCGCTTTATATTCACCCATTCAAACACACATTCATAAACCGGTTGCAGCCGAAGCCATGCAAGGTACCAACCTGCACATGAGGAAGACTTTGGAGTTCAGCGTCTTGCCCAAGGACACTTCGACACCAAAACGCCGACCCATGGATCATTGCACGACCTGCTCGACCTCCTGAGCCACAGCCGCCCTATCGTCAGAAACAGAAATAAAAATATTTGTGATTAACCAACAGAAATAAAAGATTGATATTACAGTCAATGTATTAGCTTTAATATTGTGATTCACCTGATCTATTTGTCACACTGATACACTGATAACATGATAGCGGGTAAGTGGTGCAGTACATTATATCACTCATTCATTGGGATGACAGAGGTGTAATTCAGGACTGATGAGCTCCACTGTTTTTTTTTTTTTTTCTAAAATGTGTCACGAAGACAGATTCCATTACAGGTGCCTTTTGTCTCGAGTCAGATATTATCCTGATTTCATGGTGCTCCTGGTAATCCTTTATTGGATATTGCCAAACTGTGTCCACCACTTCAGTAAAGCGTTGAACTGCAGGACAGCGGGGATTGCAGGAGTTGTGTATATGCAGTGTGTGTGTGTAGGGACGAGTACGTCCCTAAAGCATATAGGGTGAATCCTTTTGCTCCCTTTTCAGGTGTACCACAAATTGAGACCCTTAATACACATTGTGACTGCCTGGCAGGCAGAAGGTATTTGTGAGTCCCCTGTTATTATAAATAACAAATATCTCCTAGGACCTAGGCCAAGGACCTACGGGCTGCAGTTCCAAGTCGGCCATTGGTTTTAATAACAAAATAATAATGGCCTATGGTTGAATATGACATCAATTACTTGGGTTACTGTATAAATTGCTAAGCCCGTCCCGTCCCGCCATCCAATGCTTTTGTTTTACAAAAGTGATACTTCTGTCCCCTAAATGAACAGTTTAGATCTGGTCACCCATACCACATCAAATGGAGTTTTAGTTCAGGGTGTTTATAGCCTGAGTTAACCAGAAAGCATTTTGCCCTACAGAGGCGGGGACCCACTCAGATAGGGCACAGCAGCAGGGGCGAAATCAATTTGCGCCCGCGCGCCCGTTTTCACAAATGGGCGCCCGTTTTCACAAACGGTCGCCCGTTTTCGAAAACGGGCGACCGTTTTCACAAACGGTCGCCCGTTTTCGAAAACGGGCGACCGTTTGGGCAGTGATGGGAATATTACTTATTAATTATTACCTTAATTTATTTATTATTACCTTAATTTCAAAGCAATATATTATATTACAATATTACTGTCTGAGCAATATATTAATATTAATATATTGCTGTAATATATTAATATTACTATTATATATTATTATTATTATTATTTTACAAAATATATAATTAAATATTTAGTGTCACTATTAATCAAATATTACATAGGCCAGTGGCATACCTACAATAAAGCAAGCACACTTGGCTTTCTGGCAAAATCCATATGAAATCAACTGCTCAGACAGTAATAATCAACTGCTCAGACAGTAATATTGTAATATAATATATTGCTTTGAAATGAAGGTAATAATTAATAAGTAATATATTAACAAGGTAAAGAATATTCCCAACACTGCCCAAACGGTCGCCCGTTTTCGAAAACGTTTGTGAAAACGGGCGCCCGTTTCCCAAAATGATTTAGCTGTCTCAGATAGGTGGTTGGCCTGATTGGAGCAACCTCGGCCCCTTCTCTTCTAAGCCACCATGATTTAGTCCAGGCTTTCACTTTTTGCGCAGTGCGGACGGAAATGAAAGCCCATGGGTATCGAGGCTAGGGTGTTTAAAACACCCCAGAGGCCTGATGGCATGCAGGCCTAGGCAGCAAATGCCTGGAAAAGGATGACTGGTCAGCGATTGATTAGCTTATTGTGAGGCCAACCGTCCAACCAATGATGTAACTCAGGGGTTTTCAACCTTTTTGACACCAGGGACCACCATTTATTCAGTATTTGAGCCACGGACCACCAATTGATTACATTTTCACCCCAAATACCTAAAACTAAAGAATTCTTTTGGTTTTGTTCACAATTCCTGGATTGATTTTGCAAACAAAACAGTGTAGACTTCTTAATTAAGTGGTGCTAATTCACATGAATAATTTAACTCTTGAGAGTGTGAAAATGAAACCAAATGGACCCGCAAGGGTCCATTTGGTTTCACTTTTTCATTTTCAAGAGTTACATCTGGTACATAAATTTTCCAACATTTAGCCTGGGGACCACCTGGAACCATCTCAAGGACCACTGGTGGTCCCCGGACCACATGTTGAAAACCCCTGATGTAACTAATTCTACCTATTTCAGTGAGGCTGGATGCAGACATTCACATTCACATAACAGCCTGTCTGGCTGTTATGTGGATCTGTCAAAATATATTTATTAAAGATACAATCAAGGTTGTTTATCTTGTCTACATATATCAGATGGAGACGGGGCAGGCCTGATCATCCATAAAATTAGTTTATTTTACGAATAAACATAGTCATTTCTAACTTGCAGGGTGTATGCACTGGGCAAATTGTTTCCATAAAAGGTCTTCATTACTCCTTTTCATATTCTCACTCAAAAATAACTGTCCTTTATCATTATGCTTAATATTTTAGTCTGTTTATTATTATTATTGTTGTTTCCACCGCAAACTGGTGGCTATGCGATAAATGCTCAGCCTGCACTACTGGAGGGGCCAATGTCATAGTTCCACAGTCAATAGAAGTATATTGGACAAGTAGAGGAATCATAGCATTGGCTGACCACATCACAGCCCCTCAAAACTACACTCTGAAAGCTATCACATTTTCTCAGAGTGCTCAAAGCGAAAGAACACGGGCACACACACACACCCACACACACCCACACCCACACCCACACACACACACACACACACCCCTAAACCGCACTGCCTCATCAGTAATCCCCTTCTCCTGTTTTAATTAAATTCGTAGTTGTACCGGTGCGAGCCCAGATGCAACACTCACACACACACAGAGAGAGCACAGACGACATGAGGGGGCGGGGTGGGGGGTGTTGCTACACTTCTTTGAATGGCCCTGCTATCACTTAGCAGAGATTGGGTGCAATTCTCAATCGCTGAGGTGTAGCAGGTATGGTGTAAGTCTCCTCATTGGCTGCATGGCAGCAAATCAGCTCTGGGGCCTCTGTAGTAGGCCGAAAGCCTATACCACCAGGCCTGGGCCTGGGCTTACCAAATAATTACGCAGAATAATTAAAATCTGCAATTCAAAAGGTTCAGAAATCACCTGACCCCCCAATTAAAAATGTTACTATACTCCCCGGCTTTGTTCATCATGAGTTGAAGCTCTTGATGACTGGTTTTAATTATTATGAATAATTATTTGGTAGGCCCAGGCCCAGGCCTGGTGGTATAGGCTTTTGGCCTAGCCCAAGGCCGCAGACCTGATTTGCTGCCATGCAGCCAATGAGCACGGACCCACACCTGATTTGCTGCCATGCAGCCAATGAGAGGACTTACACCATACCTGGCTACACCAAGGCGATTGAGAATTGCACCCATTGTCTGCTACGGCTTGATAACTGGCTCAATCCCTTTAATCTATTTTCATGTACCCCTGATCCTCTCTCTGGTGTTTCCAGTTTACACCATCCAACCCCCCCACCCCACCCCCCAGTCCTCCTCCTCCTTCTCCGCTCATCAACAAACGACAGGGATGGATGGATGGATGGATGGATGGATGGAGTCCTGGGAGTATGCCGTCTCATGTCTATAACGGTGGAACTCTGGGAAAGAGAACAGACACATCCCCCTTGTTTGTGCCATTTGCCTTTGATCTGTGTTACTGTAACTTCAGCAGAAAGATGAAGATCAAGGTTGCTGCTTGTTAGAGAGAGCTTCACGTTGGCTGTGTAATGAAAAACCTTCAATTATTGTAAGTCCTCCAAAGTAGGGTCGCAATTGGCCATATTCCTTTAGCCATCTCAGCTATTGATACAAGTAGGGCTGTAGGCCTATGATGATCCAACCAGTGGCGGTTGGACTAACTATACTGTATATATGACCATTTAATGCTCACATATATGGCTCTCTATCGGTTTGTCCATGCATGCTCAAATGCATGGACAAACTGGACAGACCCCATAGACAACATCACCAGACTTGAATCGCCAGGGGAAATGATTTAAAGTGGTATTTTTTTTTTAAAGGTGGCAATTCAGGGCTGGAGCCAGGCAAATTTACAACTGTCCCCCCCAACCCCGGGGGCACCACATGGGGGTCATGGTTCTCACTTAACCACTGTACCCTCCATTTCCTATGGAGGAATGTAATCTGATTCAATACAGTGACAGTGATAAATATAAGTGCTCATGGTGCCTTACATGGTAAACCCTAGACCAGTAGAACAGGAGAGGACTTCAGTATGACTTATTAATGGACCATAGAGGTCTGGCATGCTCATCCCATTGTAATGACTCAACAACAGTATATTCTTGACATAAACCATCTTCCAGAGCCTATACAGGTTTTGAGGTTTGAAAATCAACTTACAAAGTTAGAACTTAAAATAGGTAAAGCTAATAGAGCACAACACATCATTGTGCTCAATTTTGTCAAAGCTACATATACCCATGAATTTTATAATTGCCATCATAGGTATAGTAATTTAACTCCCACACATTTCATTGTGTGGCTAGTCAATTTGATCAAAGTTACATGCATTCATTATCATCATGTGCTTTAAAGTCAAGACTGTTTTGAAAAGGACATATACATTGTATATAAAGAGGTGAAAATAATACTGGACCCCTTGGTATGGTTTGTATGTGCAATTAGCACTTCACAAAGTCCCTCCCCAATCCGGCCTTGTCCAATAGGCATGTTATTTCGATTGGCACTGGACGGTGAAGAACCCCAACCAAAAGGGTGGGGTTTGAGAAGTGCTCATTAGGTCTTCCTTTGTATTTAGGGTTTCTTCCTGGGGGATGAAACCTTTACAGTCAATTGTGCCAATGGGGGGAAAAATAAAAACTAAGTAATAACACATCAGCCCCTAAACAAAAAAAAAATCCTCCTGATAATACAACATAATACCCGATGATCATGTTTTAGGGTGGGGAAAAAAATCATGGCACTCCATCTTTCAGGAGGTTCAGTAAAAGTTTAATGACTTCACTGAAAAACAAACATTAATTTAAATATGATGCAAAGCCTGCTGATCTAGTTCAACTCAAAACACCAACCCAACATCAGGTGATCAGTCATATTCGGCAGCCATGAATAATATTCATAATAAGGAAATGAGACCGAGCATTGATGCCAAAATATACTTGCCAGTATGCTCACAGATATTCATGTAGAATAAATATCGTAGTTGTCTGACTGAACTAAACATAAAGCCATTGACGAAGCAATAAATTGGCCCATCTTTATGATTATAATGAGAACACAAGTTGAGAGTTGAATTTAGATTATTTAAATTATGTTTTTCAGAGCTGTCTTCATCAGGTTAAAAACTGCTTTCTGGACTTGACCACCCATACATGCAAACAGAAAAGTCCCATTTGATTGCCCATTGATTTAAATGACAAATGACTTTAAACAATATTAAATTAACTTTGCCACTCACTTTGCCACTCAATTTGCCATTAACTTTATGCGCGCACATACTCCCTACACTGTATGTGTAATTTAAAGTCATAAGATGTCGCATAGATGTAATAGCTTACAAAGGTGACAGTATGGAAGGCTGTTTTGTCAGGGGAGAGTGTAGGATTAATTTACATTCTATACACATGGTATGGTGACTGACTATAATAGACAAAGTATTATTCCCTAGGGATTGAGGTGGCAGAAGCAGTCATTACTGGGAGAACGAACAGAAGAATTCTGTGAGCGATGGTGTGCCATCCTTAACAAGCGTTCCATTGATTTAAAGCCTGTCCCTGTAGACCAGCCAAAGCAAGATATTAAGAACATTGACAAACAATTTGAAGAACACATGGTGGATAAAGCAAACAACAGATTAATTAAGAAATTAAAGAAAACTTGTCAGAGCAATTTAACAAAAAGTTCAGAGACAGTAAAAGATAAAATGGAAAGGAAAAGATTACACATTCTATTGAAGAAAGCATGATGAGCACTTTCTCACCGGCAGATGGACTAATCCTGACCATTACTCATCATATTAAGCATCTATCTTTTATTTAGCCTTCAACGCCAGTATTTTTAAGACCTGACGAAGCAAGAAGAAATGCACAAAGCCCACCCTGGACTCGACTAAAGTCATTGTATCGTCTACTCAGGCATGTCAACACTATATAGTCAGTTTTTGAGTCATGCGAATTAAGCACTACTCCATTAAACGGTCAGATCTCGGTGTAGTGTGTCCATCTGTACGTAGACCTTTGTTCTAGCTCCGCAACGGAGCACAATGACATCGGTGCCCTCTGCAGTCTACTACAGGCATGAATATATGAACGAGACAGCATTCACTATATCACACATTATTACATTAACAGTACTCAGTATATCACACAGACAACCAGCAAACAATATTTACACCCATGTGAAGTGAATGGTGCAACTCCACAGGAACATAGGCTACAATATAATAATATGAAAAGTTAATATTTTGGGACACAAACGCCGTGGACACATCACACACACAGCATTACTGTATATCATTAATCCAATGTTGGACTAACTCTGACTCAGAACCAGGCCTGGGGACACCTGCACGGAGCAGCACAACTTATACATGCTGGACCCAAGCGCAAACCCAAGCTGGACCCAAGCGCACACACAAAGGCAGATGGTGAGGCAGACACAGAGCAGGTCGAATACAAGGAAGGAATCGTGACAATACTAGGAACAGATACTAACATTATAGGAGCAGAAAAATATGCATAGAAAACCACTGACTTACTTTCACAAACAAACGAAGAACTGAAGAACTGAAAACTCAAGGGCATACAAGATCTAACTAGACACAGGTGAAAACCAGAACACATCAACACTGGGATAGGCTGCAGAACTACAGCTGAAAAGTCACTGGCAATCACAGATCTAGTTAGACAAGACAGTTAGAGAACTACAAGGGTAGACAGGAAGGCACAAACACTACTTCAAAATAAGGTACACAAAGCAAGATCAACTCTGTAGCTGGGAATAAGGAACACAATACAAAATCACAGGGAAACAGTAAAGTAAAACACTAGAATACATAATAACTAAATACAGTACACGCCTCAGAACTGTCATTGACTGTGGTACTTGATTGAGTAATTAATTCAGTAAGTATTAATTTTAGCTGCCCCACTCCTCCCTATACAGCCTATTATAACTTTAAACCGTTTATTTTAACCATGATGATGAATCCTGCAGTCACAGTGATTCATCCTCAAATTCAACTTCGAGGTTATACACCCTAAATTATTAGCCTATGAATTGCAGTTATAAAAAAAATGCAAAAGATATACAGGGCACATAAATGGCACTTTATTACTACTATAATTGTGATCACATAAAGTGTTCTGTCAGAGCTCCTTGATGATCATGACACCACTGCAGTCCTGTTAAAATATTTGAACAGCACAAGCTCCAATAAAACAGCTTGTCAAAACATTAGTAGAGTAATTGAAATAATATTTTCTAATGAAGATATATGGAATGGACAGTGTTATTTCTTTATTTCTTTCTCCCTTATTTATTCAGGAATGCCCATTTCAGAGTATATAGCTCTCATTTTCAAGGACACCATGATCACGGCTTGTGAAAAACAATAGCTACAATGAAAAACCTTAACAAACATTTGAGCCATATGATATTACAGTGACGTGTTTTCATATTTTTTATCTGGTTCCGTTTTTCGGCATCTTCCTTGTGACTCCTGCCACCTGCATGTCCGCTCTGGTCAAGAGCGGATAAAGAATAAAGAATATGAATATGAGCGGATAAAGAATATGAACTGTTTTTAAACTAAAAAACATATATGTGTTTTAAATATTTTAAATGTTCAATTCTAGTTATAGAGGACAAGTATAATGTATTTTTTCATATGAGGTTTATTAGCCTGGGATCCTTTTAAAGCAGGTTGCCCTGGTGGTTGCTGACTGGTACCCTTTTTGCCACAGATAGTTACAGTATCTGACACATTGCTCTATCCATCCGATCCAGCCAGCACTGCTCACCTCTCCTCCTCCATGCTCCTCATTACTTTGGACAGTTGACCCCCAGGTATTTAAACTCCTTCACCTTCACCAACTCTACACTCTCTGCATGCTCACTGTTATATTGTTCAGGCATAAACTTCTACGTGTACTGATGCTGATATTGGTCCTTTAAAAATCACCTCCACCCGCCTTTATTTTCTTTTCTTTTCCATGTGCAAAATATTCCATGGTCCTCTGAGCCACTCCAGCTGCAGGCAAAATGTGAAGACGAAAATGGAAGCCACAGGTCACTAAGAATTGAAGGGAAATCTTTTTTTTTTTCTTCTTCTTCTTTTTTTTCAAGGTCCATCCATGCATGAAAGAGCACAATCTCATTTCCTACTGTGTTGGCCCAGAGTACAGTCAGAGCTGTTGTTTGAAGTCCCGGGTTAACCACTTTCAACCTGACGTTTCTATTTTAAGCATGTCATTATAGGCTAAAATGTTCATTTCCAGAAAAAAAGAAAGGGGAATTCAGCTTTTTTTTTTTTTTCCTACAAGGCTGTTTTCCCTACTACTCTGTATGACGAGGTATAAAGGGGCCAAATGGAGTTCATATGAAATAATGATGATGACAAACCTTTACTTAAACCTACAGATGTGCACACCAAGTATGTGTGGAGTCCCAGCACGACCCTTTACACAACCCTGGGGCTAGTGTTAACACACTGACTGACCCGTCCCACATGATAATGCAACGGTCTAGCAGAGATAGCGCTAACAACTGTTATTTGAGGATAATTCGAAGCATTCTGCTCCAGTCTAGTGCGTGCGTGCGTGCGCACACACACACACACACACACACACTGTAAATGTTGTTTTGGTGCAGTGCGTTTGATATATTCAGCGTTAGGAGTTTGAGCTGTCTGCGTGCAAAGCTGCCAACATGTTCTTGTAAAAGTGCTGTTCCAAAATCTATTTGCTGACACTGATGCCTCTAAGCTCCATTTCAGAACAGGCTGGAGGATTGGACGCGGGGCTACCATAGTAACTAACACCGGCTTATCCATACAGTATGCTTGTTGAACATGGCCTCCCACCCGGTCGTTGTGTGTGTGTGTGTGTGTGTGTGTGTGTGTGTGTGTGTGTGTGTGTGTGTGTGTGTGTGTGTGTGTGTGTGTGTGTGTGTGTGTGCGTGTGCGTGTGCGTGTGTGTGTGCGTGTGCGTGCGCATGCACATGTGCATGATTCTGCTATGTCTGCCAACATTTATATAAGATCTTAAACATATATAAAACATATATAATTTTGTGATTCCTAAGAATTATATATATGACATTCAAAAAAGATATAAAACATATATAATTTGGTAATTTATAAGAATAATATATGCATGCAAAACAGATAAAAGATCCATAGTATTTTTTTTTTTGTGAAGTGGCTTGTATGAAAGTTTTTTTGTCCATATGCATGTTGTTTGTCCTTGTATTGCTATGCTTGTGAGGCCCAAACGAACAGCACATTTAGAAAATGATTTACATTGTTGAAGGCCAATTTAATCGTTCCTGACAAGAGAAATGATAAATGGCTGATTTATGGTTCAACACTTGACATGATGTTGGCCATACATTTAGGAATTCCACCTGATTTATACTGTCGATCGATACTTTACAACAAAATAGCTGAACTACAAGCTCATAATACATCACATTTTCAGCTAGAAAGTCTTTAGGGTGTAATAGGGCAGAGTGTTAAAAAAGAGGCAGGGGATTGCAAAGATGCCATTCATAAAATCACTGTCCCAAAATCACTGTCCTAAATGTTGATGCCCTCACAATTATAGTGATACAAACATGCATGTGTGCGTGTGTGCATGTGCGTGCCTGCATGTGTGTGTTGAGGGGATGCTCCGCAGTAGGGGTGCTGAGGGTTTTTTGCTGTAATAGCTGCGGGATACGAACTACTCTAATGGATCATAACAAAAACCCCCTTTCACAGCAAACTGGGAGACAACAAATGTCTGGCAGAAAGAGAGAGAGAGAGAGAGAGAGAGAGAGAGAGAGAGAGAGAGAGAGAGAGAGAGAGAGAGAGAGAGAGAGAGAGAGAGAGAGAGAGAGAGAAGCACTTGGTATAGCCTTTTGGCAACACACAGAAATGGGCTGCAAACTCTTCTAAGCTACCCTCCAAACCATGGCATTACACAAAGCGAGGAGCAAGTGGGGCAAAAATATGGCATACATATATAGTGTATATATGTACACACACACACGCACACATGCGCGCACACACACCCCCCCCCCCCCACACACACACACACACACACGCACACCCACACCCACAGCCCCCCCCACACACACACACGCACACACACACGCACACACACACACACACAAAAACAAACAATGTGATTTTGAATGCACGTTTGTTTTTGCGTGCAATTTCAATGAACGCAGTTGGGCTTTATATAACGTTGATACTCTAGTCTATGCGCCGCTGATTGTATATGCTGTGATGTGAAGGTGTTGCTGATTGTACACAGAGATGATGTGAAGGCCGCCCACGCACTTTGGCAGAGATAATGTCTCATCACAGAGAGGGCTTGTCTCTCGTAGCTATTATGCACACTGTGGAAAAGCATACGGCCAAATCAAGGCCTGAAAGAGAGAAAATGACAGATTTTTATGCTTTGATTTCGAACCAACAGGAGCTTTTTTGCATCACGGGTGAGCCAGCCTGCATGCATGCGCGGTGTCTAGGTCTGTGCGCGTGCGCCAGACCGACCGTGCGTGCGTGCGCGCATAAATGTGTCTATATAGTCGATGTGTGCACTCGTACGTGCTCGCCCACGCGACGTATACATTTTCACCGATATCTTTGCATAAATGGACCAGGGCCATGCATGCACACCGAACCCGACAAGAGCTGACAATTCATTTGCATAGGCCTCCTCATCACATATTTATTTTCATATTCGTATCGGTGGCAGGCGATGAATAATTTAGTCGTCCCCCCACCCCCCTGCGTCCCGCCAGGGTCACACTGAAGGTCCACTTCCCAAATTCTTCCCCATTATCTCCGGCTGAATGCATTAGACCTGCCAGTGAGACAGGCCCCTTGCTGAGAGACTTCTGACCTTGCTGATGAGAGAATTCTAAAGGGAGAGAAGGGTTGACATCATCAAACGGGCTCCGGGTTCTTTTTTCTTTATTGGAGGGCACCGTAAGAGAAAGCTACGTTAAGGGGATATAAAAAAACGCCCTCAGAAGCGTGAGGAGACGTATATAGGTGTCACAAGGTAAGACAGCGCTGAGACAAGGCCGCTAAAAGGAGCACAGGCTTGAGGTTTGATTGGAACCTGAGTATGTGGTCAGCACATCCCTGCTGTCCTCATTTATTTATACTTCACAGCGGAAGATTCAAGTGGAAGCATGGAAACGTAACGCCATGCTTTGCGGCTTAGCTTAGTAACGCCATGCTTTGCGGCTAAACAGGGAGAGTGCTCTGTTTAAACACTTTAAAGTTGTAGTGATAATATGAACATTTATGGGCATATTAAAGATGCCATGATTTTTTTCACGCTAAAACATAATCATCAGGTATTCGGTTGAAGGCATGGGGAGGAGTATGTTTTGTACTCTGTCCGTCCATCCGTGTGTCCGTCCGTTTGTGTACAGCTAATCCCTGGCACCATTGGTCCGTCCAATGCCAGGCATTGTTATAGCTCTACCATGAGTCCGACTTTTGCACATTCATGTAAATTAATCGTACACATATTGCGCAAATCAGTATACACTATCTACATAATCATGCGATCAACACAGATCTGTCCGCTTCCGCATTTTCCATCTTAGTTGGCTAAGATTGTCATTTAAACACTTTCAAATTAGCCTCATGGTGGTGCTATAACAGGCCAATTCCTGTTTTTACCTATAACTGCACCGGCCTTACATTTTTCACATCATTCGGACTGGGCATACTCTATTTGTTATTCAAAAATAGCAGATATACAAGCTCATAATGCGGCACTTGCAAAATTGTGGGTCAAAAAACTAATGGTAATAGTAGCTTCATTCTACAGGCGGTTTCTGGGTTTTATTGTTTTGTCTGGTCGAGCTTCTGGTTTGTGCAATAGAATCAGCCTTGAGTCGTTGGGTTAAAGTGTGTTAAACAAAGCATCTCTTTATCCCTCATCCCATGTCGAAGTATAGCCTTGAGCAATGCACTGATCACCCGAACTGATCCATGGGCTCTGCACTGCAGTCAAGCACAGATGACCTCTCTAGTGAACCCCACACGTGGAGGGACACGTATGTAATGTGTGCCCGCTAACTAGGAGGGATATGAGAAAAGACACATTTCGATCGCCTTAAGGGCCTTGACACATCGAAGGCACTGTTGACGCGAGTGTGTGTGACTGACACGCATCACACACGTCAGCCCGCTCACGTCGCACCGCTTCATGTGATAACAGACTTGCATTTCCACAGAACGGAAGTGAAAACAAACAATGCCACTTTCCCGTGGTCTGTGCTACGACGCGTCACCGCAACAAAATAGAACCTATAAGCTCTGGCTCCCAACGACGTGTCGAAGTGTTTGATGACGCGAGCATTCACAGTCCAAGGTTTCTTTATTCGTCACAGCCAACATAGAGACATAGAGGGATGGCATTTAATTTCCCTCTCATCCACAGCGCAATAAAAACAACACAAATACCACACCAAGTAACAGTATAGTGCAAGAGATTAAGACAATAAAGTGCAATGATAAAAAAGAAGAAGAATGCCTATAAATACAAACCTATACATTTATTGCATATGGTAAAGCACACTAGATAAAGGTGCACCTGTGTAGTTGAGGTAACAGGGGGGAAAGCTGATTTAATAAATATTATGATGTTTAAACTGTGTAGGCACATTAGGAATCCACTAATACACCATGCATTTAGGATATATAGGTCTGGGGTGTTTCTGCTTACATCATTAACTACTCAGTTTGTAGCCTATGTGGGGAGGGCCCCTAGTTGTGAGCTTGTAGATGATCCAATTTCCGTATTGTTTCATGTACACATTCCCAATTCAGATGTGGAACAATGCACCTCATTGACATTACTACCAGTCAGTGCAGTATGATGACCATATTATGGCGCCAAGTGAACAGTTGTAAAATAAAATTCTGACTTCAAGTCTTCATCCTCCAGAGTGAAGTATAGCCCTCCAGCCATTATCTTTATCTTTATCTTCCAGAAGGCCCTCAAACTCATTGTGTATTCTTTCTCTCTCTCTCTGTCTCTCTCCCTCTGTCTCCCTCACACACACACACGCATGCACGCGTGTGCGCACACACACGCACACACGGTCACACAGACAAACTCACACACAGGGCATTGCCTGCTTCTAAGTAACCGGCTACCTACGGTATGTGAAAATCATGAAATCGGCTTTCCTTTCAATAATGTTACAGCCCCTTCCCCCTGTGGCCATTATTTCGGTCCGCGGTGCTTTGGAGATTTCATCATTGTTTGCGTGCGTGCGTGTGTGTTTGTGTGCACATGCGCACGTGCATGTGTGCGTGCATGCACGGCCGTCGGGTCTCCAGATGTGATTAATGGCCTAAATGAAACACAGCTCTGACATGCGGGTAAATGATTTTGTGCACAGCCTGTCTTTAAATAGAGTCGTTCTCTGATCTCTCTCACTCTCACACTCCCTCGCTCCCCAGCCAGCTCTCTTGGAACTCACTTTCTTCTTTGCATTTTGTATTTCCTTCATGAATTTGTAAGTCATCATCAACTTCTAGTCAGCCTGTCTCGGTCTTTATTCTCCTTCTTCCACTTCTTTATAGCTGTGCCTCTTTTTTCCTCCCCTTCGATCCACCTCTTTCCATCACTGTCAGTCCATATTTTCTTTTAGCAGTTTCCTATTTCAGTCCACAACCTGTCTCTGGTTTCACTATATTCTCTGGTAACATCACCAGCAGTGGAAAAAGTTTTACTCATGAATAAAAGTGTACTGCAATATAGTAGTAAAAGTAGTCCTGTATTCAAAATGTACTCAAGAAAAAGTAGCAAAGTAGCGGCATCAAAATGTACTTATGTAAAAGTAAATGTGCTCACATTGCAGGAGTCCCGATTCCCCCAATTCAAAATGTGTAGGCTACAAAATAGCCGATCTACAATGTCACAATGCAGTCACATTGTGAGCTTGTGCTGTATTTCGGCTATTTTCAAATGGACGAAATGCTTAGGGTGAATTGGCTGTTTTCTGATCAAATATCTAAAGTAGGACTGTAGTAGTTTTCAAATAATTGTAGTCTAGTAAATGTACAAATGATGGCTCTGGTCTTTGACATGTAGTGGAGTAGAAGCGTAGACAGATCTAGAAATTATGGGCCCCTGGGCCGCTGCCAGCCAAAGGGCCCCCCTACACCAGAGCATTTTTCCCTGGCGCGACGCACCAACATTTTAACAGGATTTACACCATGGGATTGTTTGAAAATAATAAAGCCAAATAAATACAAAGAGTTTAAACACTTAAAGTAATGTACCGTACCATGATGGTTAAGGACCTTTGGGGTTATTTTATAGACACAACATTAACAAGCTCATTGTTAATAACAGTGACCGTGTGCGCCACTTTTGTTCCCTGCTTGAGCCTCTTAGTGATCATGTGGACATTCAAGCTCAGGGGCCCCCTAGCTCAGGGGCCCCTGAGCCTGGGCCCAACGTTTCGGTTGGATTATTCTCCCCTGCGTAGAAGTAAAAGTATTGGAAATTGGAAATCCTACTCAAGTAAAGTACACATATAGCCTGGTTGAAGCCAGACAGAATCAGCTGTTGGCAAAAAAAAGTGTCTGTCAGCAGATATAGGTCTGGACTGGAATAGTGCAACTGTATGCGCACTTTGTACTCCAGAGAATCTGGGTGACAAGTATTTAAACATGTTTTCCATACTGTGTCCTGATTGGCTACGCCAATTTTCTGCGGCTAACCACAGATTTGACTGTTATCAGTGGATAATCGCAGTTGTCATCTGATCAATGAGTAGGCTCCCGGACAACATGCCTCCTCGATAAGATGGTGCTGATAAGCAGCCTACTGGGAATTATCGCTTGATAACGGCGTAGAAGCGGGTGCAGCAGAGTGGCATACAGTACAGGAGGTATTGGAGTAGTAAACCCAATCCTCCATTCCATCACTATTTTGTGTTCTTCGACCTTGCCTCATATTTACCAGCAGTTGCACATGTCGGTAGAGGATTACACCTCACTTCAAAGAGGGCATAGTAACACACATACACACGCGCACACACACACAACGTGATCACAGCTACTTGTGCCGTGACTTTGGCACCTGACACTTTGTTCCTGCATGGCTGAGTGTGAAGCGCTGAGGTGCCGCCGCTGCTCGTAAATGACGTGTCATCGCTGGCTGCTGTGCCCGCGTGTCCCATCTGGCCCATGCAGGCGGCGGCGCCGTCTCCTCCTTTATTCCAGAAACAGCCCCATCCATATACTCTCAGTTCCCTGATGACTCTCCCCTCTGGACCACAAGAACTTTGATTTCTCTAGGAGCGCATGCAGGGGAGCCGTCGAGCGGCGGCGGAGGAGGGAGGGAGGGAAGGGTAGGGTGGTAGGGGGGAAGCAATGCATCAAACCGCCTTTGTGGTGCCACTGATATAGCTGCCTCAGGAATAATAGACTTTGATTGAATTAGCCGTCCCTTTTTTCTACACATCTAACCAACGTGCGGCCACACACCTGTGATTGAAGAGAGGCATGAGCCCCTTCCTGCTTTGGTCAGGGGAAAAAAATGGTTGGCTGGTGGGGTAGGTGGGTGGTATGTGCATGCGCGTGTGGGTGTTAACAGAGAAAGACAAGATTGACTGAGGGATGGGGAAACCGAGTGGTTGAGATTGAGAGAGGGAGAGATTAGTGTGTATGTGTGTGTGTGTGTGTGTGTGTGTGTGTGTGTGTGTGTGTGTGTGTGTGTGTGTGTGTGTGTGTGTGTGTGTGTGTGTGTGTGTGCGTGCGCACGCACGTCATAACAGTGGTTGGCGTGCATAGTATAAAATCAAATGTTGCGGTCCAATGTGCAGGCCTTTTGCTTTGTGTCCTTCACTCCTGCTCTTCAGCTTTGGAATGGCAAGAAGCAGACGTTATACTTTCAGAGATGTCTGTCTGTCTGTGTCCTTGCTCTATGTCCCTGCTCACATCTCAGTGGCTGGACCAATTACACAACGGACCAGTCACTCATGTGTGCCACCGCGAAGCCCCTTTTTCACTCTGCCAAATTGTATGCAGTTTCTTAGCATCTTTTTGGGAACTCTACTAAAATCTGTGCCTGCAGTTTTCACCGTCCCCCAGGCTCTTATGCTCAGTGTGTCGTCATTGTTACCTTCTACCTGCAGGCTATGAGATTTCTTCTGCTTTTTGGTTCCCGGCAGTGTGGACGCCGCAAGGGGTATATCATCTGGATCTCACTATAAATTCTGGTCTTGAGCAGGAACTGCAAAACTGCCTTTAAGATCAGTTGGTCTCACTATGGCCAAAAACAGAAAGACTCCACTCCTAAATCTTTCATGCTTAAAAATAGACATTGTCATGTGCTGTAATTTCTACAAAAACAAGTGTCTCAACGTTTTGGGCTTCCTGTGCTGTTGTAACACCCGGGATTCGAACCCGGGTCTCCCGCGTGAAAGTCCAACATTCCAACATTTTAACCACTAGACCAAGAGGACATCCCCTTGGTCCGGGGGCAGATATTGGTTTTTCGAGGCCATCACGACAGAGGCTGTAGCCACCTGCTACACTGTCATGGCCCGGTGTCATTCTACCTTATGGAAAATAAGTAATTACAGTATTTAACACCATTTTCACAATTTCAGATCTACAGCAATCTTTGACTAATAGCATAATTGTTTGATACGGCCTAAATGCTAAGGGCCACTAGCATCGCTAGCCTTGTCTTGCTAGCTGAGGGACCCAAATAACAGCCGGACCGGCAGCAACATCCTGTGCGCTGATCTAAAATGTCCCCCCGCCGAGACTGATCAAGACCTGTCTCTTTGAATTATGATTTTTACATGAAGTCACTGGCAGTAACCACCTCCAAAAATAATTAAAAAAAATGCTGTCAGGAAGAATGTTAATTCACAATGCCTTAATCTGCCTAACTTTATTCACTTGAGGTTGTAAGCCTACCTGAAAATAATGTATCCCCATCTCCTCCTTCTCCCACCCTGCATGCCACTACCTTATCTATCCTTCCTTACTCCAGTTCCAGGCTATTGTAACTGTGAGAACGACGGTACAGGTCGACTGAGGCAGATCTCTCACAGTGAAGTTGCCACAAAGAACTGTCAAGGACTTCCATTAAGGAGCTATATCCACAGACATGCCTGACAGTATGTGAGCAGTTATCGATGTCTCGCTCCTCCTGGCCTCTTTATACTGTATTCCTTATATGCCAACATGAGACACCCCGCACTTAAAGCTTCATGAAATGTGAAAGGGTTTGCTGAAAATCAACTTTTAACACTGGCCCTGGTTGCTAGGCAACGCCTTGCACCACAATGTAACGGCGAGCTCTGTGAAGAGCTCGAATACATCACTTGGACATCTCTGGTCTTGACCGCTAAGCTAGCTCAGCTCTGGCTCTTGAGAACCACCGTAGTGAGTAGTGACGTGGGGCTGTGACGACAACGGGAGTTCCATCGGTTAAAGTTATGGAGGAACTCCACTCAAAGCTTTTTGGCGTGTTTTAATAAAAAGGCAAAGGAAACATGCATGCAGATGTGTTGTCAGAAAGGATAGCATCAGTCAGGGATCCAGGAAGACCGTCCATGACGTCTTCCTGGTATGGGCTTTAGTTAGGTCTTTGGTCAGGTTGATACAGACTCAGGTCTAGGTCTAGGGGTCACTAGGATATAAACAGACCTTTGGTCAAGTCCATCAGGGTCTTCGCATTGTGAGGCATAGTGAGCTTCTTGATGTGCTAAATGAATACACTAAATGAAATATCTCAACTGAACTCCTACAATTCCAAGTGCTTCTCAGGGTAAAGGCTAAATTTATATAGCACCTTTATCCAAAGCCCCACGTAGATTGTGCCTCACATTCACCCAATCACACACACACATTCATACACCTATGGCTCAAGAAACCATACAAGGCACAACCAGCACATCAGGAGCAATTAGGGGTTCGGTTTTTTGCTCAAGGACACTTCGGCAGTAACTCTGGTGGAGCCTCGGTTCGTCTCGGCAACAGACGGGGGGGGGGGGGGGGGCAGAAGAAAATGGTAAGAAAATGGTACCATTTTCAGTAGTGTTTCAAATAATTTTAAATATAAGCACTGAAATATCTTGGGTTGTTTTGCATGCCATCATGTTTGGTGGGGCAGTCTGGGCATTTAGGGGGGCATTGTCCCCCCATGCCTATGCCTAGATCCGCCCCTGGTTGTCCCCCAGTTCAAATGTGATTATTTTGGGGGGTTCCCACCAGAAAAGGTTGAGGACCACTGCACTATAATAGTATGAATAATTACACAGGATACCAGACAAAGTGACACACACACACACACACACACACACACACACACACACACACACACACACACACACACACACACACAGATTTTATTTTATTTTTTTATGTCTTATATTTGAAATGATTCCAAACAACAGGTAGCAAAGGAACCGGTGCCTGGAATGTAATAGAAACAATATCAAGGGTTGATATGTTGGTATTCACGCCCAGCGCCCAGCGGAGGCTTATATAGTATGAGAAACCATGTCCCCTCAGAGTGGATGGAGGGGAGGCTTTGCTCCAGGTCACGTTAGACCCTATGGAGTCAGCCTTTGAGCGGCGGTGCAGCTGCTTATTAATATTCCTGTCTCACCAATTCGCTTTCGTGGAGGCTGTGTGAGATGGGATCGCGGCGATAACTGAAGTACACGGCAATGGATGCAATCCTCTGAATTACCTGGAACCTGACCGGCAAGCTAAGTCGCCTATAAGCCTGCCTGGGAGTAAATCAATGTTGGTAATTGGCTTGTTTTTTTGGTCTCTCTATCTCTCTCTCTCTCACTCTCTCTTTCCGAATATAGATGACAGTCACAATTTGCTCTGTTCCTAGCCATTTATGTGCGTGTTAGGGCAGGGGAGTGACTAAATGAGAGCAAAGGGGAGTACATACAAGCACGCAGTGCCGTGTTGACTTTGACAGCAACCTTTCATTTGAGTTTTAGTTGTAGTCTCTTGAAAAGTATTCATCTAGTTTCATTTCACACAGTCACATTTTAGCCACCTGCTGGTATTAGTTGACTAAAGATCATAGGCCTCGATGCCATCATAATAGCAGATTTTGCACTTGAAAATAGCAGATCTAATTAAGCAAAGTTTGTTGATCGGCTGTGTGTGTGTGTGTGTGTGTGTGTGTGTGTGTGTGTGTGTGTGTGTGTGTGTGTGTGTGTGTGTGTGTGTGTGTGTGTGTGTGTGTGTGTGTGTGTGTGTGTGTGTGTGCATGCGCGCGTGTGTGAGTGTGTGTATGCGCGTGTGTTTATGAGGGAAAGTTACTGCATGCATGTGTGTGTGTGTGTGTGTGTGTGCGTGTTCGTGTGAGAGAGAGTTACTGCATGCGTGTGGAATGGTGGTCCCTTATTGGCTGTTGATGCTGACATAACTAGAGTACATTTGAAGGTTGATATAAAAACAACTGGTAACAGCAGTTAGCATTCGTTAGTAGGTAGTAGCAGTACCTGCACGCTCTGTTTGTGTACAAGTAGGCCATGTATGGTCTACTTATGTGAAAGGGCAAGTTGGCACCTCGGCAGAGTGCACTTCCTAGATTTTTACTTCCACAAGAAGGGTCCATTTGGTTGGCTCCACCCTGAGATTATTTATTTATATCTCATAATGTCGGCGGAGAATGTCACCTCCTTTCTATGCATGGGAGAATGAGTTTACCTCCATCCCTCGCCGTCTCCAGATAGATAGGACTTTCAGAGCCGTTTCCAAGAAAGCCAGTGATCCACATTTTCAAGGGATGGTGTCAGGGCATTCCACATCCAATAGCATCAAATGTCCGTGGCCTAATGCATATCAAAGTGGGGGGTCCTTGAGAAGAATAAGGTGGAGTATGACTGCCCTATGCTCTCTCTTCCGTGGCTGGACTTCACTTGTCATTTAATCATTCCTGTGACGTCACTCAGACAGCCCACATCACATCACTTGCTCTGGCATGCTAATCTAACACAGCCAAGGACGTTGAGTTGACCGCCGCGGTGGGGAAAGCAATACGTTTCTTGACTTAAGTGAAAGGTGTCAATACTGCAACGTAGAAACACTCCAGTAATTAAGATTTAAAGCAGGGGTTTTTAACAGGTGGTCCGGGGACCACCAGTGGTCCCTGAGATGGTTCCATGTGGTCCCCAGCTAAGTTGGTTAACCAGATGTAACTCTTGAGAATGTAAAAATGAAACATGAAAATGAAATATTTTTACACTCTCAAGAGTTAAAATATTCACCATCTTAATTAGCCCCAAGTCTAAACAACTAGAAGATTAATGGTCAATTTGTTCTGTTTTGCCTGTTTTGTTTCCCAAATCCAGGCTGGAATTGTGAACAAAAGCAAAAGAAATCTTTAGTTTTGGGGTCTGTGGGGCTAAAATGTCATCAAATTGTTGTCCGTGGCTCAAATTCTAAATAAATAGTGGGCCCTGGCATGAAAAAGGTTGAAAACCACTGATTTGAAGCTATAACGGGTAAATGTTTCATTGAAACAAATCTTAAATTTGATATATATTTTGACTGGCATATTGGCAACTTAACTCCCTGAATTGCAGCCCACAAACCATAAATGTGTTTTCTTTATCTCGTTTTTGTGGAAAAGGCTTAAAGGACAACTTTGTTTTTGTTTTGTTTTTCAACCAGGGTTCATGTTTTATAGATATTTATCTATTCATACAGAAATATGGTGACTTTTTGTTAGCATAGACCTAATAGACCGCAAGAAATGTCGACAAAAGTAAAAAAATAAAAATAAATTAAAAAAAGGTTGTCCTTTTAAATTCAGAGAAAACCACAAAAGCGAGAGAACAAGAAAAACACCACATCTTGATTTTGTGGAAAAAGGTTCATTGTGATAGCGGCAGTGAACCAGCAAGGAAACAGTAAGGTACCAATAAGCTTTAGTGTCAAGTTAAAGTATGGTCATCAAAGTATACTTAAAATAGCAAAAGTAAGAGTCCTTATTATGTCCTTAGAATGTCCCATTTCACAAGGTATCATCTATAAAATGTATTAAAACGCTGCACATGAGCTTGTACATTGGCCATTTTCAAATAACCAAAATGTAAAATAAGGCTGAAGTGATTAAATGGGAATTCCACCCATTTACAACATTTTTTCTGAGCGTGTATACAAATGTACAAATGAGCGTGTACAAGTTCCATTTGTACACTCTCAGAAAAAAGAAGCATCTAAAGAAAATCCATTAACATGGTGAAAATACATCTTGGTGATGTCATCAAGATATTTCACCATGTTAGTGGTTTTCTTCAGACCTCCATTTCTTGGGAACACAGAATGGGGGAAGTTTTTTTTTATCATGTCCACCCAGCACCTCTAGGGTATACTAATGACATTAGAATGTTGAAAATGGGGGGAGTTCCCCTTTAACAATGTTCTGTTTTGTAATAATACTTCAATTATTATAACATCTCAGAGTTACTGTAATTGACACTCAGGAGATCTTCATAGTGCGCACTGTGGAGAGAAGGCTGTGGCACATGCAGCCTGATGTAGGTGATTTGGTTTAACTATATCGTTATTGTTTTTATGACATTGCTTTGGCAGGGTTGGGAGGCTGGAATGACTCGGTCAGTGCGGTCAGTCTTCCATGACACTGCAGACCAGGGGGTTCCTCAAAGTACCCTGACCTTAAAGGGGAACTCCACCCATTTTCAACATTTTAATATGTCATTAATAATACCTGAGAGATGTTGTGTGGACATGATAAAAACGTTCCACCAATTCTGTATTTCTTAAAAATGGAGGTCTGAAAAAATCATTAACATGGTGAAGTACATCTGATGACATCATCAAGATGTATTTCACCATGTTAATGATTTTTCTTTCACACCCATTTTTCCTGAGAGGGTACAAATGGAACCAAATGGACCCGCTAGGGTCCATTTGTTTCACATTTGTATCCTCTCAGGAAAAAAAATGAAAATGGGTGGAATCCCCCCTTAACCATAAAGAGAAGACAATGGAGATGTTGTTTGGTGGGGACTGAGGTTGCGCAAAGTTTACATGTTAAAGGGGAATTCCCCCCATTTTCAACATATACTACAGTATGTCATTAATATGTCTCAGAGATGTTGTGTGGACATGATTAAAAAAAAAAGACCCGCCATTCTGTTTCCTAGAAATGGAGGTCTGAAAAAAAAAATCATGAACATGGTGAAGCACAACTTGGTGATGTCACCAGGTTGTGTTTCACCGTGTTAATGCTTTTTCTTTTAGGACCATTTTTTCCTAAGACTGTACAAATGGAACCAAATGGTCAAAATAGGGTCCATTTGGTTCACATTTTTACACTCTCAGGAAAATGTCGAAAATGGGTGAATTTCCCCTTTAAACACAATTATGGATTTAGTTCATTATAGCTGGATATTCCTGGACAATTCTGAGAATTTATGAAAAATCACACCCATGTGAAGTGAGAGGCACGCTTATCATCATACAATCATCTCAATCCAGCCAATGACAATTTGCGTCCATACTTTTGATGTTTGTGTTTACCAAACGCTTGCGCCCACACTCAAGGCTGGCCATTCATTATGAATGGCATTCGATGTTCATGCTAGGACAATGTTTGTGTTTACACAAGCCGGACATAGGAAGGGTTAGTGCCCCTCAGACATTCACAAAATGGATCTGAAAAATCACACCTGTGTGAAGTGAGGGGTGTACATCACCGTACATCATCATATAGTATGGCATCTCATTCCGGGACAATAACAATTCGCATTCTCAGTCTTTGTCCTCAATATTGTATGTACTTTCCTCAGCGAATCAAATCATTGCTACATGGGGCTCTCAGGCAACCAAATCATTGGAGTAAACACACACAAACACACAAAGCTGGGCATATAGGAGCAGGCTTGCACCCCTCCGTACTACAGAACAACACAAAGCATCTCTTACGGGAAGGGGGGCGGGGTCCCTGTTATAAAAAAACATAAAAGCCAAACACGTATCCCTCCGGGCCGGGTCCCAGCATGCACCACTCTGACAGATAGATGTTTGAGAGCCATCGGTCTATCTATCTATTCTGCTATACCATTACATTTCTCCAACTCGACCCCCATCACGCCTCCATGCCTCTATCAGTACATTTCTCTCAAAAAGTCCCTGTCACCACTGTCCGTGCGTGGTTGTATCACTCTCCGCTTTCTCTCTCCTCCCCCCTGCCCTGCCTCTTTAGATTTATCCCCTGTGTACCTCTGGTTCTCGTAAACTCGCAGGCCCGCCCGCACGCCCGGTTGTTCGCTCCAGGGTTGGCGGGGAGCTGCAGCAGTGTTGCCAACTTGGCGCAATTGACGCTATATTTAACTGTTTTTCAGACCCCCCTATAGCGATAAAATTAGTGAAAAGCTCCTGGTGGAAAATGTAGTGCTTTTTGGCTGGTGAGTTGAGTTGAAATCGGTTGACAGGCGCCAGAGATAAAACCCTCATTTTTCACCATTTTTCCTCATGTGACTGTGGTTTTCAACCAGTGGTCCCGCAAGGCTAAATGATGGACAGTTGGTTAACCAGATGTACTGTAACTCTTTGAGAGCGTAAAAATGAAACCAAATGGACCCTTGTGGGTCCCTTTGGTTTCATTTTTACGCTCTCATGAGTTAAAATATTCATCATCTGAAATAATTAGCCCAAGTCTACACAGGTATAGAATGTGGAAAATTAATGGTCATTTTGATCTGTATGTTTATGTATAAAAGCATTTAGCGCATTCTAGTGCATTTTGTGAAGGGCCACTAGTGCATTTTAGATTTTGGCAGTTGGCAACACTGGCTGCGGGAGAGATGTCGCCCCGTTCTGAATGAGGTGACACCCCGGGATCGGGCCCGGTGCTGACGTGAGGTCAGCGCCGCGCAGAATGAGATGCCACATGCACACACACACACACACACACAAGCACACGACTCCATCTATGTGACATGACACACACAAACACGCGACATCTCATCCCACCTCTACCTCTCTCTGTGTGTGTGTGTGGTACGTGTGTGTGCACGGTTGTGTGCACGTCTAGAAATGCTTGCATGCATGGCTGTGATTTGCTGAGACTCCTGTCTGTGTCCCTGCCTCTGTGACATGCCATTAAATCCAGTCCGGGGCAGAGACAAATCTTTCTTCTTGACACAAGGTGGGTTTCCAAACCCCCGCAAACCCTGGATAACATTTAGAGCCTGGACAGGATGACAGATTCTGGTGATTCTGGATGGTGTGATCCATCTCAATCTCTATGTACCGGTACGTGTGGATACAGAGCTATATACAGTACTCACACGGATTTGTACTTGGGTAAAGAAAGTTCAAAGGTATATCCTGCTGGTGTCAGAATTACAGTACCAAAGTAAAAGTATACTCACATTTTTCAACATCTGACAGCTGTATGCTTTGTGAGCTATTTTCTAAGTGGTTAATGTATAGGTTTTGAATTCAAATCGGTGTATTGCCACATACGTGTGTGTGTGTGTGTGTGTGTGTGTGTGTGTGTGTGTGTGTGTGTGTGTGTGTGTGTGTGTGTGTGTGTGTGTGTGTGTGTGTGTGTGTGTGTGTGCAGGGGCGTTTTTGCCATTAAGTAGACTAGGCAGTTGCCTGGGGCGGCAGAGGGGAGGGGGGGCACCAGGGAGGCAGACATTATGCTTTCCAACTTAATTAGAAGCAAACGCTTGCGAAGCTTGCTCGAAGATTCTTGTGTGTGTGTGTTTCTGTGCGTGACCGTGCAGTGTGTGTGTGTGTGTGTGTGTGTGTGTGTGTGTGTGTGTGTGTGTGTGTGTGTGTGTGTGCGTTTACGTGTGTGTTCGCATAGCGGCGGGGGACGTTTCTTGCGTAGAGTGTGCGTGATAGATGAGTGGGACGCGCCGACGGGGCTCTGCATATTGGGTGTACGTCTGCGCGCGCATACTGCGTGTGACAGGCCCGTCAAGGGCATGGCGACGAGGCGAGGACCCCCTGTCACACACAGGGTGCAGAGGTCCGCCATAATGAGCTGTCCTCCCCCGGGCAGAACGACAGCCCTGCTGTCAACACCCCCCCACCCACCCAAACTATTTACTGTCCAGCAACTCACATTTGCAGGCGGATGAGCTTGTGCATTATTAACGTGCATCAGTGTTGATGTCGTTGGCTTAAACTAACTTTGTTTTCACAAAGGAAAACTAACTAAAAACTAAGCTAAAATAGACTGAGGCTAAACCTATTGACAAATTCATAACACTAAAGAAAAGAAAAGATAGAAAGGAATGAAATTAGGATAAAATGTCTTGTTGGGACCTAGTGAAGAAGAGATATTCATTTTATGTTTGGTTGCGCATGAGTGTGTCGCCATCTGAAAATAGCATATCTACAAGGTATTTTCAGTATGCAAAACAAGTGTAAAACCTGCCATTGTGACGCCATCAAGGCCTGTCCGATAATACATTTTAGTCAACTAGTGAATATAATGATTTTTAGACTAAAATCACATATTAGGTTGACTAAAATTAGACTATCATTCCTTCATTCAAAAGACTGACTAAACTGAATCAAAAAGTGCTGTTAAAATCAACACCGACATACAAATGCTATAATCACGCATGTACATGTACTGTACACATACTGTACATGCGTACAGTATGCATGCAGGCTGAGCACGCGCACACACACGCACGCGCGCGCGTATATGGCAATATACCGGTGGTAATCCAAAACCTACATTAACCAAAATATCTCACAAAACATACAGCTGTCAGATGTTGTGAGTAGTTTTACTTTACAGCCACCCATGATGAGCACCTCGACCAATCAAAATCACATTAGACTATAATCGTTATAGGTACAAGCTCACTACAGTATGTGTCACTGTGAACTGGCCATTTCCGATACTTCAGTAAAAGTACCACAAGCAGAAAGTATAGTCAGTATAAGCACAATGTACAATTTCCCAGGTTTTCAATGAGCTCACAATGCATTGCATCACATTATGAGAAACAGAAAAAAATACAGTATAGGGCTCAAGAGGTTAATGTAATATTTTGCAATAATCCAAATGTACAAAGTAACTACTGTTTCCTAATCGTAATGTTGCAAAAGACAATATTTGCCTGGTACGTAGTAGAGTTGAACTACGTTGTAGAAGTGAAGGTAGCCCTTATTGAAATTGGAACTATTCCAGTGAAGTGTACATTGCACCACTGCCAGACTGGCCTGTGACACTGTAGTGCGACAAAGTATAATTCAGGTTTATCCATGTCAGGCCACTATGTTCCACTCAACTTGTTCCATTTGTTTTGATCAATACACGGAATGTGATCCAAGGTCGGCCCAATTCCTTCCCCTGACAAACAAGCAGTCTGGGTGTCAGGTGGACATCAATAGAGCGAACTGTATGTATGCAATGCATTTGGTTCTGCTGCCTGCGGGGGGACTTATCGCCTACCAACACAGTTCTGTTTCTCTGAGCAATAATCAAACCCACGCCTATTTGACCCTTCCCACAAATAGCTTCTCTCATGAGATGAAGGGGACACACAGAACTGTGATGCAGAAGTGCAGTATACACTCTCTTAAACACACGCACGCTCACAAACAAACAAACAAACACGCACTCACACACTCACACGTGCCACAACTTGTGCTCTTGGCAATGAATTAGTGCTTTTATACGTAACATCATGTGAACCTGACTGTGTAAAGTATGTGATGATAATTCCAATAGCACAGTCTGAGGCTGAGAGAAAAAAAAACACCCTCACATGCACACGCATACACACACACACACGCAAGCAAGCGTGCGCTACTCGGTGATATCAGGAACAGTAGTGACTTGCATCACTCCAGCCCTGCAAATCAATTTCCACGTTGTGTGGGAGAGCCAGTGTTGCCTGGCAATGGCTTATCGACACTCTCTCTTATTTAACTTGGCCAGGGCCAGGCAGCTCCCTCTATACTCTGCATTCCACTGTCGCAGTCCAATGATGCTCTGTTACGTGATCCGTCTCTGGTATGGTGCAACACTTTCACCGTTGCACTTAACAATTTACAATTTAGGCATTTAGCAGACCACTCTTGTGCAGAGCGACATTAGCAATAAGCAAGGTGCCAATTAGCATGACAATCACGTGCAGAGATGCTGTGTGGGTGCCTCAATAAACTAGGATCACTGGGACTGTACTACAGGAACTTAGAGTCTCAAAATTGAGCACATACTGTACAAATCTGTCACACTGAAACAGCTGTGCATGTTCCTGAAGGCCGCATTCAAGCTACTTTTTTTTTTTACTGAGGCATTCGAATATGTCATTTCTTTACCCAATTTTATAACATTTTTTAAATTATTATTATTATTTACTAGACCCTTGGAAATTACATGTAGCCACAAAAGATCACAGGAGATACTGAATGTGATAGGGTTGACAAACATGGCCCATATACGTTGTAGAAGCTGTAGATATGTGTGGCCAGATGTACTATCTTAGGTTAGGGCAATAATCAAATAATAAATACCTATAAAATATTTAGTCCCATGTCCAAATGTTCAAAATGAACACTAATCTTATAAGAGCATAACATGAAAACAAACAAACGAAAGAAATCAAGTAACGTTGTCCTGTAAGCACAGGTTTGTTTCAGTGGCTTCTTCCCTCCTGCTGCCAGTTCTGCTCCTAAGAGACTTGCGGCAAGGTGGGAAACCCTGTGTGCTTTATGAGTGTTTATGAAAATGTTTTAAACCTAATAAAATCAAGTGTAGAGTATTGACAGTACAATTTCCCTTGCAGCCTCCGCTGCCCTGCAGAAGGTGCAGAACCCAAAAAACGGGCTTAAATTCCAGCATCGATTCCTCTGCCCTTGGTCTAAAGCCTGCAGAATCAAGTGTGACCGCTGAGATGTGAGCCTTGAACGAGAGCTGACTGTCCGGGACAACACTCTGGGCCGATAATTGGAACCGAACCCATGGGGGAGTTTTCTGTGCACACAGTGGTTCCCAAACTGGGGGTTGGGACCACCAGTGCATCCACAAATTATGTTGCAGGTTCCGAATGCATCCCATATGTTGAGCTGACCACCCAAAGCGCCACCCAGGCAGATGCGTGCAGCAGCCCCCATAAGGCATCTTGGAGGTGTGATTCCATCATACCAATGATTGAAAGTTAAAGGGATGGACTATTAAAGTGCAAACAACATGGATTCATATCAAGCTTATTTCTAATGGTTTCAGCCTCAAATCACCACTGATATAACCAGTCCATGTCATTTCTTTATCGACAGTTTAGCTGCAGTACCACAATGTCCTGAGGTGGTGGTGGGCGCTGATATGGAGGATATTTTATAGTCATTATAATAATGATGCTAGATAAAACCAGGCTTGTTTAGGTCCCATGTCAACTTGTAAAATCAACAATGGTGGACATTATAAACAAAGTGGAAATACAAATTTGGAACTGAAGAGTAAAGGAGAGGAAGAATTATACAAAGCAGGGTGTATTGATGACATCATTATGAGGCCAAAATCAAACAAGCTGTTCCTGAGAGCAATTTACATTAAAGCTCCTATATGACACGAAACCTTGATTGTTCAAACTAGATAATTTGTGGGGATATAAAACACCCATGGAAGCACCTAAAAATAAAAAAAGATGAATTCCATGTTATTTTCCCTTTAAAATTGGTATTTTAGTGACTAAAGTCACTAAATCGACAGTGCCTATTCATGCGCCACCATTCAGACACACACAGAAAATCACAGATATAAAAATACACTGAGGAAAAAAAGAAAGAAAAAAAAAACACAAATCTTGAAAAAATGTAAAATCCATGGCTGGAGTCCCTTTGACCAATTCTACCCTGGCATCCCAATTTTGGGCATGTCATTATTGGCAACTTTAATCAGCCCACATTTCCAAAATGATTGTCACATTGTCATAGCAGTATGTGGTGAGTTGTGGTGTGAGTGAGCTTGTAGATCTGCTATATCACTGTTTTCGTCTAAATGTTGTAAATAGGGCGGTAATTGTGTCACTAAAGTTACTCTCAACTTTATTATCACATCACAGGTTCACAGGTGCAAGAAAGTGGGTGGAAACAATAAATAAATTATTCTTGATTTCTTCCCTAGTTTTGGCTGCATGCATTGCAAACTAAAAGCCAAAAAAAGGGAAAAAGAAAAATGCCTCTACACCAGAAATAAACATCGCCATCTAGTGACAATTATTGAAATAGCTGAACTGATGCCTGCAGATACAGATAGTTGTGTCACAAACCATATATAGTACATGTAGCTGATCTACAAGCTCACAAGTCAATACTGTGCATGCAATGCATTGTGAGCTATTTTGTATTCCCTCCCATGCGCGAATCAGGGGTGACTCTGGGTGAACATGGGACGAGAATACGGTAAACAGTAAACATTGATGTCTGAACCAAACACATCTACCTTCAGATTGTTGACTGTGTGAGTTATCAGCATCACTGACATCTAATCACAAAGTTCTGTTATTCCACTTTATCCGGTTTGGAGACAGACAGACAGACAGACAGACAGACAGACAGACAGACAGACAGACAGACAGACACAACAGCACCATAGAACAAACACACACGCACAGACAAACACACACACACACACACACACACACACACACACACACACACACACACACACACACACACACACACACACACACACACACACACACACACACACACACACACACACACACACACACACACACAGGGAATCATAGTAAAGAACATCTAGCTAGGATCAATAGCTTTCTGGGCCTGTAGCCAGAAACACTTGTATTCTCACAGTAGCCTACACTCAGTCGTTCTGTCACTTTACTCATGTTAACAGAAAGATTTACAGTAGTTGGTTACGCTGCATTTTCTTATTAGACAGAAGAGTCTCTCACTCACTCACGGCATCAAACAATTTTCCGTTACCTTTTCTGACTTACGATTCTGCCTCCCCCCTCCTGGAAAGTCCTCACAGAATCTCAACGCCTATCCTCGGCTTGGGATGAGAACAAAGGCATCAGCACTTTTAACAAACGTGTGTGTGTGTGTGTGTGTGTGTGTGTGATGTTTTCCTCTTTTTCTTGTTCTTTGTTTCGACTCACTGTATGTCTGTATAACAGAGAGAACGGCTGGCGAGAGAATTGCAGCAGAAAAAGGTTCAAACGGCAAGATTGAAAAAGCTTTTTGCTTGCGAGGATAATGATGTGGCCTCTGTCGCAGAGAAAGAGCAGAGATGGGAGACTTTCAGCAAGGGAAACATGTCTCTGGTTTATTGCTGCCTGCAGGCATGTGGAATTATAAGGCCATAGTACTGTAGAATGATCAACACTTTCTCTGTGCCGGGGAAAATGGAAAACAACAACAACAACAGAAATAACCCGGTTGACATGGATATATTTAGAGTGTGGTATTTATCCAGTCCCCAAACAGATAAACCACTATCTAACTTCACAGAATTTTGATATCTGCGGTAGAGCGGCAAATCTCTGGAGCATTGTCCTTGGGGAAGAATGACAGGTTCCTGCATTTCATCTATTGAAATTAGGAATGCATTATTACTGGATTGATAATTGTGCCGACTTGTCTGGATATATTAGGTTAATGCCAGTTCTCTACATTCTCACCGGGTTTTCATATTGAATGGCTTCTACTGGAAAAGAATTAATTTCATCAAATTAATGAGACATCGCCTTATTGGCCGAGAATTCATTTCTGAGGGGACTTGGACTGGGGGTTATCTCAAATTCACCCATTTGAGGAATTTAATGACTCCTTACTTCGGGGACAAAGACATGATTTATAGTGCTTATTTTCCCTTCACAATAAGCCCACTGCAGCACCGGAATAAAAATCACTCCCTGTCCAGCCCTGTCCAAACCTCCGGCAGCCCAGAATTCATTTGTGTTCCCCATTAGTAATCCAATTACGCAAACTGGCTCCTGCCACCAACGCAGCTGATCGTTTTTTAATCACATCATGCCTTTCAACTCGTTCATTTGTTTGTTTTTAATCGTCCAGAAATTTGGTCACGGTGAGGACAGAGGAATGACACTGGCTAATAACAAAACGAATGACAAATCAACAGCCAGATGCCGCGCCACTGCCGGAATCCATGTCTGCACTCTCTGCTCCATTCACACTGCAGCCAAGCCCAGTGCATGGCTGCAAGACATCTCTGTTGGGCAATCGCCATGGACTGCACGCGATATGAGCGGTTATCGACACGTTACCGACCGTTAAAAGGCGACTGCAAGGGCTGATTTAGTCCAGTGTGGCAGTATAGGCTACAGTACACAGACAACAAGCAAAGGCAAGCCAAAGTACTGGCTGTGAGGAAGCAAGTCTCCACTCAATTAGGAGTCAAGACTTAGCATTCTGTTGGGGTGGCGAGTCAATAACCCGCAGAGCCCTTGGGCCTTTAGGCGGCGAAACTGTGGGAAATGTTGACAAACAGCTAATCAGTTAAAGGTGAGATGAAGTAAAGCTCACACGCATATCAGCCGGCTGAGACGAAAGTCCACCATGTGTAACTGCTGTGGAAGATAAGAGAAATCTCATCGTCCTGACCAATCTGTCGGCATCTCTCTGTCTCTCTTTCTCTCTCTCATCTCTCTCCAGCATCTCTCTCCTCTCATCTCCTCTATATTCATCTCTGTAGGCAGTATATCCACACTCCATATCAAGGCAGCTAAAATAACTTGGCTGATGATGTAAAAGGGAAAAAAAAGAAAAAAGAAAACTAGGCTACAGCTTTTCACTGAAGTGTTTCAAAGACACTTATGGGTCCATTTGGTTCAATTTGATGTAAGTACTCCATGAGCCCTGGCATCCCTGTTCTGGGCATGTCATAATAGCTAAACTTTCTGCAACAACAGAGGGGGACGAAGTTAAGTGCAGTTCATAGGGGTTAACCACATGAAACCTAGCGTCCCTCCCTATTCTTCAGTGAAAACAGCAATTTCACAGCAATTCTTTCTGGATAGGGTTTAAAAGTAGGGATGCACTGATATGGAATTTTTTGGCTGATACCAATGTTTAGAATAACAATAACCGATAGCCGATAGCCGTTTTCTCGTTTGTTTTTATCCCCTCTTTTTGTGCCAGAGAAACTGTGCATCTTCAATACAATAAATACATAAAAAAACTACAGTTTTGTAGACTACAGATGACCAACATAGTCATTGCAAACAGATAAGCATCAGCTCATGTCAGTTTTATTTGCGGATACCGATATTGGCCGATAACAGCAAACATCAGCCAAACTGATATGTGGGCAGATACATCGTCGCATCGGTTGAGTTGTTGAATAAACACCACGTACTTTGCTGCCTGGTGTCATCGCCATAGTTTGTTTGACCGTCCCTTGCTGGAAAGGGCAGCCAGTACAGAACACACTACATCACTTTTGTGTGGTGAGATGGCACAGTACACATCACTCTGATGAGAACAAATAAGAAGCGATAGTCATCAGCTTGCTGTCACTTAGGATTAATCCCACCGGCTGTATTATGACACACATACGCAGTATAATCCTGAGTGTTCATTCAACACGTACATCTGTACGTGTTCATTAGACATGCAAGGTTCCATTTGGTTCCATCTGTGCACGCACAATGTTATAAACGCCCAGGGTTTCGTTATGATATGCCCACTGTAGACACAGGGTAAGATATTAACGGTGGAAAACATGCTCACGTTTCTTTTACTTAACTCGATATGGCACTATGGAGATAATAAAAGTCCGGAATTAGGGAATGTACTTCACTAATAATGTAAAAGTATTGGCATCAAAATGTACCTAAAGTACCCAAATGAGAGCAGTCATTATGGCAGATTGACCCATTTCAAGTCTGCAAAAAAAAAATTGCAAACAAAGTTTTCAGATGTGGAATTGTCAATTTCCTTCAGATACATGAATATAACCACATTATAGTCATATAAAATGATATTGGAGTTTTAAAACTGACAAAATATATGACTCCTAACACGGCTGAAGTGGGGCTCATCAAATGACGCTGGGACTCATCTAAAAGACCCTCCCTGCATCCTGGGGCTCATTAGATTGAAAACCTAATTACATAAACTGTAAGTACAGTGCGTAAGTAAATGTTCTTATCTACTTTACTACTGTATATCACACTACACAGTCTTTGTAGCAATATAATATTGTGCTCTTAGGGCTGTGTTGGATCATTTGATATGGCGCAAAGGAAACACCCACACACACACTTGCATATAAATATAGGTCAGTGTATACACTGTCAAACCGTTGATTAAACTCGGAGGGTGTCAAAATGGACCTGAAAAGGTTTCTGAATACACCCATTTGTTTAGTTTTGTTTTCTTTTTTTTACAATTACAATCACATACTGAACTTTACAGCATAATACATGCAAATACCACTCACTCATACAGACACTCACGTGCATGCATGCATGCTCACACACCCACACACGCGCACAGCCGCACACACCACAATGCAGAATGGACATTGCGATTTCTCATTTGCTACGCTCCCTCCACACCAACCCCAATCACTGTGAGGACCTTGAAGAGGACAGCGTGGTTGTAAGGCCCCATCTCTCTGTCTCTCTGCCCGCTCCAACCCTCCCCTCCATCCCCGACCCACCCAACCACTCTCACAGAAGCGTGTCTGATTTATAGGGCCGGGGGGGTCGAAGACAATAGCCTCTCCAGAGTGGACGGTGGGAGGTCGAAGGGGGGGAGAGGGAGGATGACTTTGGCAGTCAGTTTCCAGGCTGCGGTGTTGCAGCGTCACTATACAGGCCAGCACTGTAACTATAAACAGCCCCAGAGGAGGCGTCCTTGGAGGGCACGTCTCAGGACTAGAGCTGACAGGAGGTGACCCCCTGACCTCACAGAGACACCTGTGCAGTGTGTGTGTGTGTGTGTGTGTGTGTGTGTGTGTGTGTGTGTGTGTGTGTGTGTGTGTGTGTGTGTGTGCGACAGAGAGAGAGCGAATGTTGAAGAGAAACAAACAGAGGCAGACATAAAGAGTCAATATGTGTGTCTCTGTGTTTGTGTGTGCCAAGAGTGAAATGATAGAAAGTGAGGACAGACACTTCGCTGGCGCTCAGGGGTTAGGAAGTTAAAGTCTAGGATTAGTTGTGTGTGTGTGTGTGTGTGTGTGTGTGTGTGTGTGTGTGTGTGTGTGTGTGTGTGTGTGTGTGTGTGTGTGTGTGTGTGTGTGTGTGTGTGTGTGTGTGTGTGTGTGTGTGTGTGTGTGTGTGTGTGTGTGTGTGTGTGTGTGTTCATGGCATTGTGTGGTGCGTCACATGTTACCTAGCGTCCATCCACCACTCCTGAAGGATAAACAGGTTTAATAGAAGGAAGCCATCTGCAGCTCCTCTTAAGAACACTGTTAACTGTTGGTTTAAAAGCTGCACCCACCAAAAACTATATAGTAATCCTGCCTCTATCAGGTTCAACATCCTCTCTTCTTATCACTGACAGAGGCAGTGTAAACATTTCACCCAATGACCCTGTTCAATTGCTGGGACAGTTTTAAAGTTAAGTGAAATCCACTTTCACTGGCCAACAGGTGATGGAGCATATAATAAGAACTGGGGAGAGGGAGAGGAGAGGAGAGGGAGAGGAGAGGAGAGGAGAGGAGAGGAGAGGAGAGGAGAGGAGAGGAGAGGAGAGGAGAGGAGAGGAGAGGAGAGGAGAGGAGAGGAGAGGAGAGGGTTTTTTAATAAGGAACTGGGAGCTTATATAGTGGGAGGAAGTGGGAGTTTGTGTGTGGTGGTGGTGGTGGTGGTGGGCCTCCTCGCCTGTTTAAACGCTTGCAGACGCTCATGCGTGACGAGACTGACAATCCTCTGGGAAATCAGGGCCCGAGAAAACCGTCAGGCTCCCTGGAAAGATCCTCGGTTCTAAGCGCAAAGATCTGACATTTTGAAATGCAAGGCGTCCAAACCACCTGCCGCATCGAATGGCTTGATATGAAACTCTGATGAGAGAGACAGGGATGTGAAATGGGTCTCATTTGTTAAGTTTTCAGATCTCTCTCTCTCCATCTCTCTCAGCCTTGCTCTACCAGCCTCACACTTTCTTCCTCTCCAACTTCATCATCATTGAGCTATATCTTTCGGAAGTGTCTGGGATATATGCCGTAATGAGAACAACCCCCTAGATATTATTGATCTATGTCCACAATTACCTTCCAACACTCAATTATTTAATACCATTCCAGTGCTCCTTGGCTTATAGGAGGCAGCTACTCAAAAGAGAAAAGGGGAAGGTTTAACTCTCCGAGTCCAACCTCGCCTTTTGCCGGGTAATACCTTTGCTAGACAATGCGTTTCTGTGTGAAATGTCTTTTTATCGATCCCACGCTCTAATCCAGTCTCCTGAGTAAGTAAGCATTTTGGTGTTTTTTTCCTATACACCGTCTAAATGACTAGACTGGTGCAGCCTAATTCATAGCTTATTGTACAATATTCCTTCCGGCCTAAAACACAATTTCAGTCATATGATAGCGAGGCAGCTTCTTCAATTAAATGGAAATCAGACGCCAGCTGATGTGTGGCTCTACAAGAATTAAAGGGGTATAGCCTATATATGGGCAGGAACTATTGGAGGGTGCATTGTGTAATATAGCCTAGGCAACAACCAAGGAAATTCTAATTGGCAGGTGATTATCCAAAAAGAAAATAATACACAGCTAGGATCATCTACACACTGCTAGGCACACTGCTTATAGTTGCTTATAGCTTATAAACAGCAGAGTAACCAAAAGCCAACTTCACGGATCCCTTAATTGTCTCAGCCACAGTTTATGCAAATGTGAGGTTTTCGGTATTAGGACAGTGAGAACAGAAGAGCAGCATCCATTGGGTCACTCAGCCACTGAGATCTTGCCCAGTATACCTCTTAAAGCCGAAGCAAAAAATACATGTACCTGTACATCCAGTGGTGAAGGAGCTCACTGGAGCTAATGAAAATGTTAACATACAAACACACTAGGGTGACCAGATCCAAACTGTTCATTTGAGGGACAGAAGTGTTGCATGTGTGGGACAAGTGGAGTGTGGAAACGGGAAAAAGATTCCATTTCACACAGCAAAAAACAGCTGATCTAAAATCAAAAATAGCTGATCTACGATCTCAAAACGTGTTGCAGTCTGCGACACGTTTTGAGATCGTAGATCAGCTATTTTTGATACGACAGTATGCAATGTGGCCTCTCTAAGAGTGAGTGTGGAAATATAGTGGTACCACATGTGGGAATTATTTTAAAAAAGATAGCAAGAAATGATACAACAGAAATCCAACTATTATTAGGGCACTACAAATTATTAGGGCGTTTTGAATTTGAACACTGATGCCCGTCAGTCACAATGTGGGACAGAGTCTCAATTTGTGGGACGCTTCAAAAATCTTGAAAATGAGGGACTGTCCCACGCAAAGAGGGACATCTGGTCACCCTAAAACACACACACACACACACACACACACACACACACACACACACACACACACACACACACACACACACACACACACACACACACACACATATATATATATAAAATAACGTCACAGCATGGAGAGGAATCTCTCCCTGTCAGTTCAGAGTATAGACAGAGTTGCGCAAACTCCATTCATTTCATGAGGTCAGTCCAATGGCGGCTCTTCTACATGTAGGCCTGGAACTGAAGTAGAAAGAAATGCAATGGACTCGGGCACAGCCCGGCTACTGATCTTATTCTTCCTCAAACGCCTTTATTTTAGATCCTTTTTACTAATAGTACAAATTACAATATGAACAATGCACAATTCCAACTTCAGGTTGTCCCTATTGAGGCTGCATGAAAAGACGCAATAGTTAGTTAACTAACTGATTGGTTCAGAGCAAAACATCACTGAAGCAAAGCTAAAAAAAAAATGATTGTGATATTAGACAGTGACACGTAGAGAGTGAAGGGGAAGACAGAGGAACCGGCATCAAGCACAGGTAATAATAATAATAATAATAATAATAATAATAATAATAATAATAATAATAATAACAATTGTATTTTGCGTGCACGGCAGGGAGTTCCCCATATTAGAGCTGGGGTTTGTGCACAAATTTCTTGCGAAAAACTTGTCAAGTGCATTTCACCAAGCAACTATGGCAAGTGCACAAAATTTCACGTACACGAGTCATGTATGACTCCTGTAAGTGCACACGGCTGTGCTGACTGTTTTTTGTCAACGGGGGGCAGCAGAGATCAATGTGTGCACTTGCATAGTTTGTGTCCACAAGCAATAGTTTTACATGCACATGTCTAGTTCATAGCACAGTTACTGCCTGATACAGTCAAACAACACATTTTACAGATCTCTTGTGTGCACTTGCAAAGTTCATGTCCACAAGCAATAGTTATCCATGCACATTTCTAATTCATAGCACAGTTACTTCCTGGTACAGCCAAACAACACCTTTTACAGATGTAATTGGCCCATCCGCATGTTTTGGAGATCTAATTGGTAAATCCACAGCATTTACAGATCTAATTGACGCTTCTGCATGTTTTGTAGATCTAATTGGTCAATCCACACCTTTTACAGGTACTAATTGGCCCATCCGCTTGTTTTGGAGATCTAATTTGCCCTTCTGCATATTTTGCAGATCTAATTGGTCAATCCACACCTTTTACAGATCTAATTGTCCCATCCGCGTATTTTGCAGATCAAATTGGCCAATCCAAATCTTTTACATATTTAATCTTAAACAGATCCATCCCACTATAGTCCAGTAGTACCCCCTCCTCCAGTCCGTTGTCACACCTGGCGGGCCCAGGCAAGACTCGGGTGCAATAGGCTGTACCGTATTAGACTCCATCAGACTCCAACACACTAGTTAAGGTCTAGAAGACTATGCTATAGGCTCTATCAGGGTGCACAGGGCAGTACTCTATCATTGTCAGGGCCATATTTGGAACTGAAAATGTCTGTGTGTGTGTGTGTGTGTGTGTGTGTGTGTGTGTGTGTGTGTATAGAAGGGCGTGTCTTGTTTACACTGTGTGCTGCCTAGGGTGTAAATGAGCCAATTGAGGTTCAGCCTATAGGAGTGTGTAGCCACTTAACCAGCTTACTGAGGCTGGCTTGCAGCAGCTGTATGTCAGGCTCTAATTAGTCAGTTCAGTGCTGGAAGCTTGAGTGGGAGCAGAAACAGTTTTTTGACCCACAGAAAGAAAATAGTAACCACAGAAAGAGGATAGTAACCAGACAAAATAGTAACTTATGAAAGAACCTTGAAAATATTTGACTACTTTGGACTACTTTGAACACCTTTTATTTGAATGTTTGTTGTTTTTTCTGTTTTTGTACGCCTGACTTTTTTGCTAGTAAACAGTTGAAACCTTCATTCTTTGTGGACCTGGATTACTGTTTTTGGAGTCAAGCTTACTGCTTCAGGCTTTTGAACTCACAATCATGGTATAGAAATGTCCATTTGTCGTGCACACAAAACACAGCGTTTAGTTGCAATTGTGTGAATACATACAGGGCTGACAACAGCCCAGCTTTCTCTTACAGCATAGTACACCCCCTGGCCTTGTCAATTCTACCTGAGTCCAGCAAAGCCCCCCCAAGGGCATCTTAACCAGATCCATCCCACTATAGTCCAGTAGTACCCCCTCCTCCAATCCGTTCTACACCTGGCGGGCCCAGGCAAGACTCGGGTGCACGAGGCTGTACCGTATTAGACTCCAACACACTAGTTAAGCTCTAGAAGGCTATGCTATAGGCTCTATCAGGGTGCACATGGCAGTACTCTATCATGGTCTAGAAATGTCCATTCGTCGTGCACACAAAACTATTGTCTATGCACACAGCGTTTAGTTGCAATTGTGTGAATACATACAGGGCTGACAACAGCCCAGCAAACCCCAACATACTCTATTAACACAGTGAACACCTAGTCCAGTCCTCCTTGGTGTGATCCATTCTCTTACAGCATAGTACACCCCCTGGCCTTGTCAATTCTACCACCAGGCAGGACTAGGCCAGGCTTGGGTGCCCTAGACCGCAATGCATTATGCCCTAAAAGACTCAAACAGGTTGTTTTCAGCTGTAGCAGGCTGTGCCAGGCTCCCACAGGCTTTAGTATGTTGTAAAAGGCAATTCTGTATCGTGGACTAGAAATACCCAATAAAACTATTGGCCATGAACACAGAACTGCTGCCCGTGCACACAACGTTTAGTAGCAATGGTGTGGGTACGTACACGGCTGACAACAGCCTAATTGAGCCCACTAGAGTCCAGCAAATCCCACCACCAAGGGATTCTTAACCAGATCCATCCCACTATAGTCCAGTAGCTGTAGGAGGCTGTGCCAGGCTCCAACATGCTCTACTAAGCTGTGCAAGACAAATCTGCATGACCAAACTATTGGTCGTGCACACGGAACTACTGCCTGTGCACACACCGTTTAGTTGCAATGGTCTGGGTACGTACACGGCTGACAACAGCCTAATAGAGCCCATTAGAGTCCAGCAAAGCCCCCCAAGGGCATCTTAACCAGATCCATCCCACAATAGTCCAGTAGTACCCTCTCCTCCAGTCCGTTCTCACACCTGGCGGGGCCAGGCAATACTCGGGTGCACCAGGCTGTACCGTATTGGACTTCAGACTCCAACACACTAACTCAGATCTAGAAGGCTATGCTATATGCTCTGTCAGGGTGCACAAGGCAGAACTCTATCTTGGTCTAGAAATGTCCATTTAAAACTACTCGCCATGCACAAAAAACTATTGTCTATGTACACAGTGTTTAGTTGCAATTGTGTGAATACATACAGGGCTGACAACAGCCCAGCACACCCCAACATACTCTATTAACACAGTGAACACCTAGTCCAGCCCTTCCTGGTGTGATCTATCCTCTTACAGCATAGTACACCCCCTGGTCCTGTCAGTTCTACCACCAGGCAGGACAAGGCCAGACTTGCGTGCCCTAGAACGCAATGCATTATGCCCTAAAAGACTCAAACGGGTTGTTTTCAGCTGTAGCAGGCTGTACCAGGCTCCAACAGGCTCTACTAGGCTGTAAAAGGCAATTCTGTAGGGTGGACTAGAAATACTCAATAAAACTATTGGTCGTGCACACAGAACTACTGCCCGTGCACACTCCGTTTAGTAGCAATGGTGTGGGTACGTACACAGCTGAGAACAGCCTAATAGAGGCCACTAGAGTCCAGCAAAGCCCCCCACCAAGAGAATCTTAACCAGTCCCACTATAGTCCAGCTGCTATAGGAGGCTGTGCAAGGCTCCAACAGGCTCTACTAGGCGGTACAAGGCAAATCTGCACGACCAAACTATTGGTCGTGCACTTGGAACTACTGCCCGTGCACACAGCGTTTAGTTGCAATGGTGTAAGTACATAAAGGCAAGTACATACTACTAAAACAACAAACTAATAGAGCCCACTATAGTCCAGCAAGCCCCCCCAAAGGCATCTTAACCAGATCCATCCCTTTATAGTCCAGTAGTACCCCCTCCTCCAGTCTGTTCTCACACCTGGCGGGACCAGGCAAGACTCCGGTGCACCAGGCTGTACCGTATTAGACTCCATCAGACTCCAACACACTAGCTCAGCTCTAGAAGGCTATGCTATATGCTCTGTTAGGGTGCACAAGGCAGAACTCTATCATGGTCTAGAAATGTCCATTTAAAACTGCTCGTCGTGCACACGAAACTATTGTCTATGCACACAGTGTTTAGTTCCAATTGTGTGAATACATACAGGGCTGACAGCAGCCCAGCACACCCCAACACACTCTATTAACACAGTGAACACCTAGTCCAGCCCTTCCTGGTGTGTTCCATTCTCTTACAGCATAGTACAATCCCTGGCCTTGTCATTTCTACCACCAGGCAGGACTAGGCCAGACTTAGGTACCCTCTGTGCACGTACCCACACCAGTGCTACTAAACATTGTGTGCACGGGCAGTAGTTCCGTGTGCACGACCAATAGTTTTATTAAGTATTTCTAGTCCACTATACAGAATTGCCTTTTATAGCATAGTAAAGCCTGTTGGAGCCTGAAACAGCCTGCTACATCTGAAAACAACATGTTTGAGCCTTTTAGGGCATAATGCATTGCGGTCTAGGACACCCAAGTCTGCCTGGTGGTGGAATTGACAAGGGCAGGGGGTGTACTATGCTGTAAGAGAATGGAACATACCAGGAAGGGCTGGAGTAGGTGTACTCACACAATTGCAACTAAAGACTGTGTGCATAGACAATAGTTTTGTGTGCACGGCGAGTAGTTTTAAATGGAGATTTCTAGACCATGGTAGAGTTCTGCCTTGTGCACCCTGACAGAGCGTATAGCTTTCTAAAGCTGAGCTAGTGTGTTGGAGTCTGATGGAGTCTAATACGGTACACAAGTACAGCCTGGTGCACCCGAGTCTTGCCTGGGCCCACCAGGTGTGAGAACGGACTGGAGGAGGGTGTACTACTGGACTATAGTGGGATGAATCTGGTTAAGATGCCCTTGGGGGGCTCTGTTGGTCATACTGGGCTCTATTAGGCTGTTGTCAGACCTGTATGTACTTACACCATTGCAACTAAACGATGTGTGCACGGGCAACATTTCTGTGTGCACGACCATTTATTGAGTATTTCTAGAACACCATACAGATTTGCCTTGTTCAGCTTGTAGAGCCTGTTGGACACTGGCACAGCCTCCTACAGCTACTGGACGATAGTCGGATGGATCTGGTTAAGATGCCCTTGAGGGGCTTTACTGGACATACTGGGCTCTATTAGGCTATTGTCAGACCTGTATGTACTTACACCATTGCAACTAAACGATGTGTGCACGGGCAACATTTCTGTGTGCACGACCAATAGGTTTATTGAGTATTTATAGAACACCATACAAATTTGCCTTGTACAGCCTAGTAGAGCCTGTTGGAGCCTGGCACAGCCTCCAACAGCTACTGGACTATTGTGGGATGGATCTGGTTAAGATTCCCTTGGCGGGGGGCTTTGCTGGACTCTAGTGGGCTCTATTAGGCTGTTGTCAGCCGTGTACGTACCCACACCATTGCTACTATGCTACTAAACGTTGTGTGCACAGGCAGTAGTTCCGTGTGCACAACCAATAGTTTTATTCAGCATTTCTAGTCCACCATATAGAATTGCCTTTTATAGCTCAGTAAAGCGTGTTGGAGCCTGGCACAGCCTGCTACATCTGAAAACAATATGTTTGAGTCTTTTAGGGCATAATGCATTGCGGTCTAGGGCACCCAAGTCTGGCCTAGTCCTGCCAGGTGGTAGAATTGACAAGGCCAGAGGGTGTACTATGCTGTAAGAGAATGGACCACACCAGGAAAGGCTGGGCTAGGTATTCACCATGTTAATAGAGTATGTTGGGGTGTGCTGAGCTGTTGTCAGCCCTGTATGTACTCACACAATTGCAACTAAACACTGTGTGCATAGACAATAGTTTCGTGTGCATGACGAGTAGTTTTAAATTGACATTTCTAGACCATGATAGAGTTCTGCCTTGTGCACCCTGACAGAGCCTATAGCATAGCCTTCTAAAGCTGAGCTAGTGTGTTGGAGTCTGATGGAGTCTAATACGGTACACAGGTACAGCCTGGTGCACTCGAGTCTTGCCTGGGCCCACCAGGTGTCCACGGACTAGAAGAGAGTGTACTACTGGACTATAATGGGATGGATCTGGTTAAGATGCCCTTGGGGGGCTTTGCTGGACATACTGGGCTCTATTAGGCTGTTGTCAGACCTGTATGTACTTACACCATTGCAACTAAACGATGTGTGCACGGGCAACATTTCTGTGTGCACGACCATTTATTGAGTATTTCTAGAACAGGTGTAGGGCACCCAAGTCTGGCCTAGTCCTGCCTAGTGGTAGAATTGACAAGGCCAGGGGGTGTACTCTGCTATAAGAAAATGGATCACACCAGGAAGGGCTGTACTAGTTGTTCACTGCGTTAATAGAGTATGTTGGGGTGTGCTGAGCTGTTGTCAGCCCTGTATGTACTCACACAATTGCAACTAAACACTGTGTGCATAGACACTAGTTTCGTGTGCACGACGAGTAGTTTCAAATGGACATTTCTAGACCATGGTAGAGTTCTGCCTTGTGCACCCTGACAGAGCCTATAGCTTTCTAGAGCTGAGCTAGTGTGTTGGAGTCTGATGGAGTCTAATACGGTACACAGGTACAGCCTGGTGCACTCGGGTCTTGCCTGGGCCCACCAGGTGTCCACGGACTAGAAGAGAGTGTACTACTGGACTATAATGGGATGGATCTGGTTAAGATGCCCTTGGGGGGCTTTGCTGGACATACTGGGTTCTATTAGGCTGTTGTCAGACCTGTATGTACTTACACCATTGCAACTAAACGATGTGTGCACGGGCAACATTTCTGTGTGCACGACCATTTATTGAGTATTTCTAGAACAGGTGTAGGGCACCCAAGTCTGGCCTAGTCCTGCCTAGTGGTAGAATTGACAAGGCCAGGGGGTGTACTCTGCTATAAGAAAATGGATCACACCAGGAAGGGCTGTACTAGTTGTTCACTGCGTTAATAGAGTATGTTGGGGTGTGCTGAGCTGTTGTCAGCCCTGTATGTACTCACACAATTGCAACTAAACACTGTGTGCATAGACACTAGTTTTGTGTGCACGACGAGTAGTTTCAAATGGACATTTCTAGACCATGGTAGAGTTCTGCCTTGTGCACCCTGACAGAGCCTATAGCATAGCCTTCTAGAGCTGAGCTAGTGTGTTGGAGTCGGATGGAGTCTAATATGGTACACAGGTACAGCCTGTGCACCCGAGTCTTGCCTGGGCCCGCCAGGTGTGAGAACATATTAGATCTGTGCCTATTAGATCTGTGAAAGGTATGGATTGACCAATTAGATCTCCAAAACATGCAGAAGGGCCATTTAGATCTTTAAAGTCTGTGGATTGTCCAAATAGATCTGCAAAATACATTTTATATCGGGTAGAGCTGGCTATGTAGTGTTGTCCAAAACTATTGGAAGTGCACACGTGCACTTCCAATAGTTTTGGAAATAGCCTGCCACCCTGTGGAAGTATGCTTGAACTGCAGAAAATGACCCTAAATACAAACAAATGAATAAAATGGAATAAAAACTAATCTGTGGCATTGATGGGCGAACTAGTGGATGCCACACGCAGAGGGGGACACAGAAGAAATTTAGAATCCAACCGGTGATTTTTCACGGCCCCACAGTCTGCACCATGGGGCGCGGAAGTTTGGTGTGTGCACCAGCAGGAGTTGATAAGCGTTGTGGACGCAAAATACAATAGGGGTAATAAGGGTAATAATAATAATAATAATAATAATAATAAGGGTAATAATAACAATAATAATAATAGATTAGATATTATTCAATCATGCTGTAATGAACTAGGTAGCCAAATGCAGGTGTAAGGCAAACTTGTGTTTTATATTATGTTCCAGGTTAGGTATAAAACCAAAAAAAGCTTTTTCCTGTGCATTTTAGGGACACTGTGGAGTTTGAACCTCCAAAAAAATGTGGCTGTGCCGCTTTGCAGTGCGGCCTGAACACATCACAGGATGACATTTCTTATAGCTCCGGCAAAAATTGAAAGCCACTTTCTCCACTGTGTACATCACCAGACTTTCAACCACTGTGTTTGGGAAAACTACAACGATGTCACACTAAGCGAGCCACATGGACCAGATATGGAGCCACATGGGCTCCATATCATTCACTTTGTACTTTTACTTCACAGTAAAATGAATATTAGGGATTTTACTGTGTGTATTTGGGTCCCAGGGATGAATGTAGGACTAATTGGCATAATGGTAAATGGCATAATGTGTGTCTGCATATGAGAGAGGACTGTGGCCTAGAGGGCGACACAAACTCTAGTCTCTAGAAACTCAGCCAGAGCGACAGATATACAACAGTAGCCTATAGCGCAGGAATGTCAAACTCAAAATCACAGCTTGGCCAAAATAGAAAACTTGCGGCTGAACTGTTTTTCAACACATGGGTGCTGGTTTACGAAGACATTCCAGGCAAGCGGCAAAAAAGTAATCTTCCTTCAAAATAAAATTCCCTTCATAACAGTGTTTTGTGTATCAGCATGTATGAAATTAAACTGTACTAACCTATGGACATTACTAACCTATGGACATTACATCTATTCAGTTCTAAATAGTTTGTGAAATTAATGTTTTCCCCCTGATGTGCAAATAGCTGCTTTTAAGCAATGCAGTGTAGCTGGCAGGGTACAGTAGGCTACTGTCTTGGTTGGGAAGATATTTGGCGCCCTCTAGCAGTCCAGAAAAGTATTGCTATACATTAGTTATTAGTATGTATGTATTGCAGTTTGTAAAATCTTGAGTGTCATAATACTACACCAAACTTACTTGATATTGCTCTGATAATGTAGGGGATGAAAAGGGAATAGGATTTGGCTACAGCTATTCAAACTATTCAGAGGGAATATGGGCTATACACCAATTATTGGGGTGCACATAAGTGGTGCTCCGGTGCTCAGGAGCACCAAAAATCCTACAATGAGCTGTCAATCCAGGGGTAGAAAGCTCCTTTGAGCACCACACAGCTAGGGCTCATAATGACTGCCTGACTGGGCCAGTAAAAAAGCCTTGAAAATGAAATAATTCTAACTAATTCTGACCTCTAAGTCTAAAATACTACTAGTATTTTTAATGGATGTAGTATGCAGGTAGTAGTACTACTAGGCTACTATTGCAATGCCCAAACTATCGCCCTGTACTGTAATACTGTACATTGATGGGGCTGTACGGAGTGGAAAAAAGGGGTCCCAGGGCCCGGCGATGGTCGCCGCATTTTGGGAGCACCAAGTAACATCCCCAGGTGCTCCTCTGAGTACTGGACTAAAATAGTTATATGCAGTATGGGCTATAACACCAATTATTGCTCTGTACAGGGCCTGGGAGAAGTATGACTAATATATGATTGAACATACTGTACACTACTTTAGCTGTTAACTCCTTGACTGACATAATAACGTGAGTCATATCATTTTCCCTTTTTATCTCCAATATGATTTTACCTCCTCTGGGATTTGCTGCTTCTGGCTTTACAGAAAGTAATTATTTTGTACAACTCTAAATGTCTTGATGAAATGAACAAGGTGGCCACTATTGTAAACAAGTGTATTCTTAACTAGCTAGTCTAGTCGCAGTTTCTCATAATTGTTGTGGTTGTACTTGGATTCTAGTGTAAATCTCCAAGCTGCTATCAGTTCCATTGCAGTGTGTACTTGACTTGTTTATTTTAGTTACTTAGTTACTGTTTAATTCTGCATTTCTGTCATTAAAGATTGTGTTCATTCATTCAACATGACAGTAGACAAAGGAGCAACATAGAAAGGATGCTCCAGTTTGGTTGACCTTTCACCGCAACACATCCATGGTGTGATGTGGTAATTCAGCAACTGTCTACATTTAAATTATAATTTACTGCGGCATTCTGAGAAACTGACCCATTTCAGCTCTTCAAGCATTCATCAACATTCTCTGGCATGCACCCAGTGCAGCCCCATGCCTTTTGTCTCAGACGCGGTGGATTGCCAGGATTGATTGAGACTCTAGTCTATGCCATATCTGCTACAAGGGGTATATGGCAGTGGGTGTGACTGACATATTAGAAAAGGCACTTAAATTCTGAATTGGATTCACATACTGTAGTATGTGAATATATACTGTATTATGTGAATCTCCACAAAACTCCTAGAGGAAGAACAGATTCACTTTGGACACAGTCGACTATAGCTTGACAGGCAAGTGATGTCTGCTTCCGAGTATTATAATAAATGTGCTAGTAGTCTCATACATTAAATGCATATATAGTTGTAGAACTGATATACAAGTTAATACTTTAATGTTGTTGTAAAATGTTCTTCCAAAAAAGAATGCATATAGCGACAAAGGTCAGTTAAGGCTGAGGTTAGGGTTTGAGATACCATCCCAACTAAGAATCACTACAGAGCATACTTTCTATTTGGAAATGTTATAACGAGATTGTGGGCTGGGGCATTTGCAAAGATCGTTTTTCATGATTCATTTCAAAGGATTTAGGTCATGTGGGTATAACCCACGTGACCTAAATGCTTTGAAATGAATCATGAAAACCGTCCAGCTGCATGACCAATGCTACTCCCAATTGTGCTTCCAAAACATCATGAAATATCTATTAAATAAATAAAAAAGTAGGCATAGAAATAAATTACATAAACAGGCCTAACAACACACAAAGAAAAAGGGATGCAACAACAAGCCTCCATTACATTGGTAAGCCATTTACAAAACAAATTGACTGTAGCTTCTTGACAGAAGTCGAGAACTGAGTGTTAAAGATTATTTCTTGTTATAGTCTATCTTGTGCATGGTACACAACAGTAATACACGTTATTGTTTGGATCCGCTATAACATTGTAACAGCATAGTAGCAGTGATAAAACAAGAATAGCCTAGTATATAGGAACTGACTATGACTACAACAGGCATACAAGAACATGTGATTTCTCTTTCTTGTATTTGTAAGAAGCTGAACATGAGAAAGTTCAAATTAAGTCAATAATTTAAATCACAAGATGTAAGCCTAAAGTTCCCTGAATCACCACATAGCTAGCACTAGATATTCTATGCAGCCAAGGAATCCGAGAAATGACAAAGGCCTACTCTGTGTTCTGTTCAAATCCCAGCTACCTTACTACAGTAAGATGCTACAGGTGCTTCCTGCTGTAATGTTATGAGACATACCCAAGCTATTTTTCATAAAAAATGCTACAAAGATTCCTTGCAAATCAGGCAGACAAAGCATAGAATAGGTCCCTAAATTTGACAGCTAATCCCTCAGTAGCACTCACAGAGGGAGAGCAAACAAAACAGGCAGAGACACACTGCAGGCATTGGACATTGGCCTAACAGCTTTGCTAAAATTTGATTGTCATCTATCTACCCACTGTGGTTGCTAAATGTGATGATTGCTACGTCTGTCTGTCTGTCTTTCTGTCTGCCTGCTTGCCTTGTTGTAATGTAGGCTATCTCTCTCTCTATCCACACTCCCTCTCACTATCATTCTCTCTCTCTCTCTGGGTGTATTGGACTGCAAATCCCGGTTTCTATTTTCTTCCAATTTTCTACAGCAGAGGCGTGCAAAATTTGTCAGAGAAATAATTCTGAGCCATGACAGCGTTCACTGGAGGCAATCCATGCCATCTTCTACATATTCAAGTTAATTATGGGATTAATAAGTCTTGAAATCAATTACAACATGCAGTTTCGGTGTGCCGTTTAACTGGTTGAAATAAGCATGCCCTGGTGGGTAACTAATCTCAGCAACTTCTCATGCCACATACTACTGATTCCACAGAAGGGGCTGGCAAGCCTGGCATATAGGGTCAGTTTGTGCGGCACACCCCGAAAGAATTTACAAATATCATTTTTAAATTGTTTTTTCATTGAACATTAAGACAAACTTTCAATCATGTAGCTGGGGACTACCTGGAACCGTCTCAAGGACTACTGGTGGTCCACAGACCACTGGTTGCATACACCAGTGATCTACTATCTACTACATTTTAGTTGGAATTTAAAATGTTCACTCAGTTCCTCACTACCCTAGTAAAAATAAATAAATAAATGAAAAACTGCTACTGCTGTTGATTCAAACAGCAGCAACCTTATATGACTGTTCTATTGTTCCTGTGTATGCTATTGTATTGCTGTTTGTTTATTTATTTATTTGTCTTTTTTTCAGTTTTTTGTTTTGTGTGCTGTCCTACTATAACAAAATCACCTGTATTGTATTTCTTTAAAAAGGCAGTGTGAGTGAGTGAGCGAGCGAGAGAGATACTGTAGGCTACATAAAGTAGGCTACTGTACATTAGAGTAGTGGTTTTCAACCATTTTCATATACCAGGGCCCACTATTTATTAAGCATTTGAGCCACTAAAGATTTATTTTGCTTTTGTCCACAATGCCATTCTAATGACAATTCTTCTACTTCTCTGTTTGTGTAGACTTCATAGGCTAACTCAGATGATGAATAGCCTATTTTAACTCTTGAGAGTGTAAATGAAACCAAATGGACCCGTTTCATTTTTTAGCTCTCAAAGAGTTACATTTGGTTAACTTTCCATCATTTGGCTGGGGACCACCTGGAACTCTCTCAAGGACCAATGGTGGTCCCCAGACCACCTGCTGAAACCCCTGCATTAGAGCAGTGGTAGCCTACATTAAAAGGGCAATTCCACCCATTTTCAACATTTTTTCTGAGAGAGTGTACAAATGCAACCAAATAAACCCGTTCCATTTGTAGGCCTATGGTCTCAGAAAAAAGAAGTGTTTAAAGAAATCCATTAACATGGTGAATATACATCTTGATGATGTCATCAAGGTGTTTCACCATGTTAGTGGTTTTCTTCAGACCTCCATTTCTAGGAAACACAGAATGGGGGAACTTTTTTATCATGTCCACACAGCACCTCTAGGGTATACAAATGACATATTAGAATGTTGAAAATGGGTGGACTTCCCCTTTAAGCTGGCGACCCCCTGGCGGTCCCTGGACCCCACTTTGGACATACACTCTTGCACTTTGGGAACCACTGACTGCCCCCGCCGGGGGGAGGTCCACCCGTTCACGCCAACGTCACAGCAGGGGGCGGCGCCACGCACAGGTGTGCTTCTCTTTCAGGTGCACAAGGTGAGGAGGAGAAATGTGCTCCCTGAAAAGCGAGTTAAACTGTTGCTGCGTGCCGTTAGATGAGTGCACATCGCTCCGCTCCGTAGCGGCCAGGCATGGCTCAGAGTCTCAACAACTGCGTGGGGAAGTGCGCGCCGCTGTTTTTCCTCGCCGTCGTCTTTGACGTGGGGGGACTGGCGGTGCTGCTGGTCGGCGTGTTCGCCAACCTGCGCGTGGACGGACGCTTCTACGGGGATTTTCTCATCTACACGGGCTCGCTCATCATCTTCGTCAGCCTGGTGTGGTGGATCATGTGGTACACGGGCAACGTGCGGGTGTACTCGGAGCAGGACCTCGGAGCCCTGGAAGTCAACTTCACGCACTGGGCGAGGAAACTGTCCGAGAGGCTCTCGTCACAAAGTGGGGTGAAGAGCCTGGAAGCGGGCGAGAAGAAGTGCAGCAGCACCGCAGGCACGCCGCAGGATCATGAAAAAGGGACAAATGGAACAATCCCTGCTCACGCACCCTCTCGGATTACCTGGGAAGATAACACCACCGCCACCACAATGTCAGGTTATGACAATAGAGGGTATGACAGGAGCACTGACAGTGCTGTGCCCTCTGAAAAAACTATGGAGTTGGGCGTTTTGAATTCGAAGAACTCCCCCGACGCGTCTCCAGTACAGACTGTGGATGGCAAGGCAGAAAGGCTGCTCTAAAACAAGAGATGGTGGGTATTTCACAGCAGAAAACAACAAGAACATCACCTGTCCTCTCGCTCTCTCACTCTCCTCCTCACTCCTTAGGCCAGCCACCTGAATACCCTGAACTATTTTCTGCTATGTATTGTTCAGAAGAACTAGTGATGTATAGTTTCTCGACAAAGTGGTTCCCAAAGTCTCGGGACCGCCTGGGGTCTTTGATGGAGTTCCAGGGTGTATCCTAAACCTAAATTATAGTTTAATTGGAAACAGTTACAGTAACTCTGAGTGTTCATTTGGTAACATGTGTACACTTTTAGAGTTAAATAACATTGATTTTACAGTATCAGTTCGTGGTCTCAGAGATAGAACTATTAAATGTGGGTCCTATTAGACCCCCAAACTAGGGGTCCTTGAAATTAAAGTTAAAGGGATATTTCACTTTAACAAACTTCTGGTCGTTTTATTGTATACTCCGCTGGCTCTTGTGAACTCATGTGACAGTTTATAAGTTATTCGGTTCAGTATTTAGATATTTTATGTTCATTTTACCTGCCCCTCTTATACAAACCCATTATATCTGTAAAACTCCATTTTACCAATCAAAAACAATCATTTTTTTCTGGTAACTGATATTGTCCTCCTAATGTAGAAATGTCTATTTAGGAATACCCCTTGAGATACACTATCTCATTTTCGAGAGGTTTCTTACAATTATTACAGAACATTTTACAAAGTGGGCCGTGGATTTTCATTTTTTTGCCAATGTGGAGGTTCTTGTCATGGAGGCCCAAAAAGTTTGGGAACCACTGCCTTAAGAAACGAAACCAACAAAACCACCACCCCTGTCCCCCTCAGCCACCTGGATATCCGTTCCATTTTCTGTGCTTTGTATTGTTCCAAATAACTAGGTGTCGCGTACAGAATTTCCCCACATATTTCCTCCTAACCTACTTAATGCCCTGACATCATAACCTGTTGCATTTTCTGAAAGTAATGCAAGCGAATGAAATATGTATGACCTGCCAGCAGCCAATGGTTCCACAAAACAACAATAATGGGCCATCAAATATTAAGTGCGTGCCCAACTGCACATCCACAAAATCTCACCATGGTGAGATTTGGTGAGAGTACAGTACTAGAGTATGCTATATAGGTTTGCACATTAGTCGCTCTATAGGATTTAGAACTCTGTTTAATAATTTTGTTGTTTGAGTGTAACTGGTATAATGTAGTGCCTTTGCTCATCTCAACCTAATCTTAATTATGAAATGTCACATAATGGTCTCACTTGATCAAATGAAATGCACACAGTCAAGCCAATGGAATGCATGATACCTCAGGACCGTATTGTTCACTTGCTCATGAATATTTGTAATAATTAATTTCTTTTTTTTCATAGCTGCTCTGAAAAGATCTTCAGTGGCCCTTGGCAGCTTTTAATTAATGGGCCAGGCCATTTCTATTCACCTTCACACTTCTGCATTATTTTAACCGTCAGTTAAGGATTGCTTATAACTGGGTGGCAAGCCAGACACCCGTTGGGCTGAAAGACTCAATTACATTTTAATAGAACTCCCAGAGCACTTATTGATTCAATGGAGCAGAATGTTTTAGTCCGTGGGTCACCTCACTGAGGTCCCCGAATATGATGATTATATTTGTCTTCTTATGCTCCCCGTAATTTGCTCCTGATACTTTATTTTAATGACACTTAGGTTGATTAATTATTTAACATGGGTAATGATCTCGAACGGGTGGGGAAACTTGTTTGAAATGGCCAAATGAACAGACACGTAGCAGTAAAGGCAGGCGTAGGCTACAAATATGATATGGCTTGTACACAAAGGAGCATTTTCAGCCCTGCAGTTAAGAGGCATTAACTGTTTGATCATTGGACATTCCTCAGACAAAGTCTCCACCAAAGGACAACATTGGAAGTGTAAAGGCCACCTGTTATAGTCCATTATGACAATTCATACTTTTATTTGGATGTTATAGTGACTAAGAGTGAATAAATATTGGCACAGTGAACACAATACTCGTGCAGTTCGACAAGTGTAATTTTCCCAGAAGATATTAACTGATTAACTGATTGCATTAGCAGTTGTGTAACATGGCCAGATTAGGTTAAAGGTTTTATTTGCTGTTATGACATTACACACTACTGTTGCACCAACTGCACTGATATTTGCCTTGTTTTTAGAGGCTCTAATGTTATCGTATAAATAATCCAATCATACTGCAGCACTTATGGGCCTCAATGCAAATTGAAAGTCTCTTTGTGTCAAGGCTGACATTTAAAATGATAAAATTGAAGAATCAGAATGAAGTGGATGTAGTTTAACCATTATATTATGTATGATTTGATACTTTGTTATTCTAAAACTGCGATCAACCTATTTATTTTCCTTGTGACCTGTATTTGGTTGTCTGGTGCCAGGCAGCAAGCTACCTAGTTCAAAAGGAAATGGTTATGCAAAATGATTGGCATTTAGATATTCAGACTTCACTGCTGAATACATAAAAATGTACTCTATTCACTGATACAGATTGATTAATTTCTCCCTAATTCCTCTTCTACTTTGCAGGCGAAGTCTGGCTTGAAGGATGGATTCCCTCTACCATGCTGCTTTACCCATTCCTTTCCCACCAGATTTTTTTTAATTTATTTTTTTACCTATATTAAAATTAAATACTTTTAACAGAAGACTATTTCTTATTCAGGGAAAAGCCCTTCACATGCAATAAATAAAAAAGGGTTGTGCACAGTAGATGGAAAGGTCTTCAGGTCCCCACATGTGTTTGTATATAGCAAAGTTATATTTTTATGCACTGTTTTTTGTCAGTATTTCCCTTTTTGAATAAAATTTCCATAGAACACGATGTGGTCATGCCTGTGTTTTCATAGAAAATGATGTGGCCATGTCTGTGGATGGATGACTTACAAAGGCGGTGTATTATCATGCAGAGTATATAGCAGCACTTAGTTGCCTGGTGTTTCCTGATGCTACAGTAGATAACATGTGAACATCCACACAATGAGTTGTGTAAGGAACAGGTGGGGCCAAGCTTCTTGTCTGGTTTCTGTTGTCTGCCTGCTCTGACGCCTGGTGCTCTTTGACTACTTTAAATCTGGCATCCCTATTTAGTCATAATAGGCATTATTGAATATTCAATAAATGTCCCCCAAAAAACAAATAACCCAAATAACAGATCTCCAAGCTCACATTGCATTGATAGAGATGGTGGTTCCTCATGTCACATGCCATGGAAACAACGTATATATCTGCTCTAGTCAGTAATAGTGTCTGAGCCTACAGAAATGATTTTCAAACTTTACACGTCTCAAGGCAGACTTGCATTCAGATCAGTGCAAAAACCGCCTATAACGTTACCACTCTGCAAACATTTTTATATACTAATGCCAAATAAATGTTATTTAGGCTATAGGTTAGACATTTTCAAACACTATATTGCAATAATGTGTGGTTGTCTGTCTCAACTCCCAGGGCACACCTCTGAATGTGTCAACTCCTCATGACACACCTCTATATCACCCAGTGTGTTGTGTCGCATCAAAGTATGTGTGCTGTAGATGTTTCGTGTCAAAACAGACTTTTTTTTTACCTTTTCCTTTTGGCTACATCTGTGTACCAAAGATAAAGTTTGAATCTATGGATGCAGAAATGCATTAGGTTTATGAAATGAAGATATGTCAAACAAACATGACCAGATGTAAGAGGCGGAAGACGGAAACACAAAATCTGTTGTCATTATTGGGAAAACACATTTCTCCTCTGTCAAAGTTCTGCTATGAGAAATATGCATCTGATAGTGGATCCTGCTGAGAGGAATGTGACCTGGCGTCTTTAAAGGAAAAAAATCAGTCCTTGTCTGACTGACAAACAGCACAGAGAGGCAAAAGGAACAGATGCAAGGGAGATTTATTTCATTGTAAACATTTTGAACATGTCGGACAGATAGATTGTCTGCGAAGGCAGTGAATAAACGCCCGGAGGAAGATAAAACTAACAAGGTGCTTCGGCTGAGAAATGGATTATGCACCGTATGTTGGCCGCTGCTTAACTTTCTTCATAGTTGCGATTATTTTTGATGCAGTGGGCCTCATTCTGTTCTTCCTCGGCATCTTTGCCCCCTTCAGCTTCTGGGATTTCCTCATCTTCACAGGACCTCTGCTTATTTTCTTAAGTTTGGCATTTTGGATCTTCTGGTATCTGGGAAACCTGGAGACTGAGGAGATGCTACTGCCTTGAAATGAGATCCACAGCTGGACAGCCACGTCGGACTTGAGACATGATCAAAGATCAAAAAATGGCTTCAAGTACAGCTGGACATACAGCATCACCTGAAATTGGTCCAAAATGATCATTCTATCCAAGCTACTATCAGGTTGTCGTTGTTGTTGTTATTATTACTATATTAGTATTATTAGTATTATTATATCAATATGACTTGTGTTATTGTACAGTCACTCAACCAGATTTTTTTCCCCTTCTAGGTGGTTTATTGCATAATTCCACTGTGGTGCCCTGGAGGATGACCATTGAACCTGAGATGGTTATTCAGACTTGACTAACTACGAAATAGGACATTATTTTTACGGTGTCGTCTCTTAAAACACACAAATCAAGAAGATTGTATTTATATGTTTTTTTCTTTAACCATGGCAATGAATACATCATTTCCATTTTTATTTAATTTTTGTTTAGGCCTTAGAGAGCTTCTTTTGTGATTTCCCTATTGTGAAATCTGAGATTTGGTTGTTAAAGCCATTCAACAGAAACCAGTCAAACTGGGTCCATTATCTGTGTGCTGTGCTCTTGCTTTACAAGAATGGGGATGGGATTCAGAAGGGAAATGCAGCTACTTTACAGACTATAACATAACACAGGAGTTTGGTGTAATCACATATTTTTGTATTATAATTAAAGATTCAACTATATTGACATTGCAACCCATTTCAAATCCTGTCATCTAGTCTAGGGTGAGCCCATGAGATTGTTCTGTTGCAACAATGGACACACCCCCTTGCCCCATCTACTAAACAATAGAAGAATATCTATTGTTCAGTACCTATGTCTTACTAACACAAATCAAACAGTGATTTATGCTGTGCCGGTATTTACGAAAATGTGATTTTCAATAAGTAGGTCTATGTTTATTGAGCAACACGTCCCTTGATACCCCCATACAGCACAGTATTGTGTAAATCACGCTTATATAGCTAGGTAAAATATTTACTAGGCAAAATGTGCAGTACATTGTTTTCCAAAGCTTTTTTTGTTTTTACAATGTTCTGATTTCATTGTGAATTTTGGAAAGTTTGGGGAAAATATCCATAGGTTTTCTAGCAAATGCCTATAATGGCTGCCTGTTTCAGCAAATGCCTATAATGGCTGCCTATTTCAGGAAATACATGACATACGATCCTCGTTTTATTTTTTAAGCGTTAAATAAACATGATTATTAAATCACTATTAAATCATTACTCCTTATTCACACCATATAAATAATGTATATTAAGGTTTATAGTAGACCATAAAGGATATCTCTGTCACTTTGCAAAAGCTGTAGTGTTTTCAAAGGGCAGGCTTTTACACAGTCATGTAGGCTTGCACAAGGGAAGTATTTGGAAATGTGTCAGGCATGCATTACTAATTCATCGCTGTGGCCCTGCCTCCCAAACAAAGCATGAAGATGGCAGTTAAGCTATGTTACTCTGTTGACATATGATTCTTAGGTGTCAAAATCCTGAAAACCTTCCTCAAGGATTAGGTTTCCAGTTCGCACCTAATGTGTCGTTCCACAAGCCGTTGCCAGGTACCTCGCAGCCAGAATGCACACATACGGTATACAAACACCCAGCCCAGGCACACATGCCGTCGGTCCGCTGAACCCGACACTGTTTAACACAGTGCTGTGGTGACAAAGAGGCCAGGGATTAAGTTTACCAGACTATAGTCAGCTCAGTGCTTGGTGGTTGTCTTGCTGCCAACACTTCACACTCCATGGCCTCTTGTGTCCCTTGATGTGATAGTTCACCTGTCTAAACTTTACCCGACCTTGGTTGATGCCTTTGAGCAATGCAGGGCTATAAACAAAATAAAATACGCCATTGTTGCTTGACCCTGGAACCAATTTGCCTAAGTGCTTCATAAAATACTTTGTAATCCCCCCACCCATTTCCCTTTCCCCCTCTTTGTATATATTTATTTCCGTTTTCCCTCTACTATGATTAGTGCTTTTGGCTTTACAGAAGTGAATAATTGTACGTCTCTAAATGCCTTGATGAAATGAACATGATGTCCACTATTGTAACAAGTGTAACGCTTAACTGGTTTTGTCCATGCAGTTATCAGACTTGTAGTGAGTTTGTACTGAGTTGTACTGTAAAACTACAAAATGTTAATAAAATCTTAATCCATCCATCCATCCATTCATACTCAAGTCACAGTAAATTCACCAATAATGTGACCTCTTCTCAAGGACTCAAGATCATCAGCAAGTCAAACACATTTGCATAGATTATTATTTATCATAGAATTTACTATCTAGTATTGAATTCTACTGCGAAGCATGAACACTACATCAAAATATATGTCATTCTTTGTAAATAACTGTCATCACGATAAGATGAACATCAGAATGCTGCATAAAAACACAAGGACAGCAGATGGCAGCATAGCACTAATTTAGACTTTTGACTGCCACTGTGATTACTTGACTGATTTATAACCCCAGGCCAGGGTATCAGGGAATCACGGGAATAGTTGTAGAGCAGGCCCAATCAATTACATTTGAAGCAGAAATGTCCAAAATGTTGATTCAGTCTTTACATCATGTAATCATGTTGTGCCTCTTAAATTTCCAGAACAGAAGCTCACATGAATCAGTTAAATGTATTTAAATTGAACTAACAATGTTTGTGTGTGTGTGTGTGTGTGTGTGTGTGTGTGTGTGTGTGTGTGTGTGTGTGTGTGTGTGTGTGTGTGTGTGTGTGTGTGTGTGTGTGTGTGTGTGTGTGTGTGCGCGCACGACGTGCGTGCAGTACGTGTGTGTATCTTTCTGAACTCTGTGGTGTGTATGCGTGTGGAAATGAATGATGTCATCGAAAGAGAACACGCGTGGATGGCGCATGGGTTTTCTAGTTTAATGCATTGCCTTCTCTATTTACATCCGCTAAATCTATAATCAGTATTGTTTTTGTTTTTCTATACCACCTCATCGAATCGACTACAAAACGTGTGCAGCCCTCAATGATATTGTCAATGGTCTGCGTGTGTACACACACACACACACACACACACACACACACACACACACACACACACACACACACACACACACACACACACACACACACACACACACACACACACACACACACACACACACACACACACACACACACACACACACACACACACGGGAGCGCGCACACACTGTAGTGAACGACCTCCATAGCATTCCACTGAACAGAGGATTGTAAACTAACCCGCTGCATGCAAATCCTGGCATGGATTTTCGTGGAATTTGGATCAGGAAGGGTAAGACGACTTGGCCACCAGGTAGTCACAAGGGCATAGTCATACAAATTGGCATAATTTCACTATTTTATTGCTATTTATTGCAATGATATATATATCTATTTGTCAGGGAAATTATGTGATGTAGGCTATACGATATGCCTATCTTTGGAGAACATCTGATCTGACGCAGACCTGTCAGTCACTGTTCACAATCACACAAAGCATTGTGTATTGTGATCCGTGATGTCTCTAGAGACCTGTCTGATCTATTTAATGAACAGAGAATCTCTTGAACCACTATCAGTACAGCTCACGTAGAGACATCTTTATGTTCCCTGAAAACAAGGTTCCAACCCTCACAAAACAAACTGGCCTGGCTGTTACTTGGCCTCACTCCCCAAACCCACTTCACCGCTTCATCACTTTCAGTCTGGGCACACCATACTGCGAACTGCATCTTTTGGACGCAGCGTTTTGAGGTCACGTGACGTGTTTTATACAGGTGCTGGATGAAAAGAGACGTTGGACGCAACGTCTTTCTGCCGCAAGGCCTTGCGTCCCCAGGACGCAGGTCTTTGCGGCACTTTGCCGCAACGGCCATTTTTATTTCCCATCCACAGCCATTCAAAAAATCCAAACATGGCGGCCGAGACTGCAGACTTTTTCGGCTATCGTGTGTTCAGAGCCTGAGACAGACTGAAATGGTTTGGGGTTGACAACAGATAGAGCATCTTGCAATGGGTCTAGTCCACAAGATTTGATACTTCTGTCAATGAAGTCCTCTCCCACAATACCGGAGGCAGTGCAACAAGTACAACAAACCATGTACAATCCAGATTCAGCACAAACAAGGGACCGAGTTAATTTCCCTCCCATGCCACCAAAATGTGGAACACCCTGCCAACTGCCACTAAGACTGTTGAATCCCTTGACTCTCTTGAAAACCACTCTCAAAGTTCTCATCCACCTATGGATGGCTGCAATTAGAAACAAGTCTGCATAAAATCTGATTCCCCACATAACCTAATTTCACCTCATTGGATATTTCTTTTGCACCTCCACTATGCTTTTGGCTATACACAAGTATAGCCAAATAGTTAAATGTGTTGATGAAATGACCTTGGTTGGCCCTTCGGTAAACAAGTAGAAATGCTTTATGGTGTTGTCCACTCACCGGTTAACAGTTTTCTTTATTGAGTTATACTTGAAATGTACCGTTATTCTCCAAACTGTTAATACGATTTTCAATCAATCAAAAAACCTCACAAGTCATGTTTTTCTCCAAAAATGTAAAAAAAAAAAAAAAAAAAAAAAACTCCAATCCGTGCTTTTCCAAAGAGCCACATCTTCCAGCCTGCCATCGATCTGCGTGTCAGGGCCCTGCGGCGCAACCAACCATTCCTACGGACTATTTATATTGTTGTTGTCATTGGTAAACACGACTCAGCCTGCCTTGCCCATGGTCGCTTCTCATTGGTGGGACGTGACGCCCGTCGCCGTATTTCCGCCCGTTTGGCCGTTTTTGATTGGCCGATGCCTCTTCTCTTTCTCTGCGTCGCGGCGGTGGGTCGGAGCCGCTGTGTGTCCACCGGTCTGGCACGTTCCTTGCTCTAAAAATTGTTCAACGGATTAAAATTCGGATCCCCCATTTTTAAAAAGAGCCCCCCTAAAATATTTATTCCCGGACCCACTAAATTTCGAGCACGTGCTCACAAATCGTGGCTTCTAATCTTCCATTATTCAACCTAAATTGAGAGCAGCTAGAAGATGGCGGTGGTAAGCGGGATGTCGGGGTCGGCAGTAGCCCGGCTCGAGGGCCGAGAATTCGAGTACCTGATGAAGAAAAGGTCGGTGACGATCGGTCGGAACTCGTCGCAGGGCTCGGTGGACGTCAGCATGGGACACTCCAGCTTCATCTCCCGGCGGCACCTCGAGATCTTCACCGCGGGAGGAGAGGACGGCACCGGCAGCGGGGATTTTTACCTCCGATGCCTTGGCAAAAACGGGGTGTTTGTAGACGGGGTGTTCCAGAGACGAGGTGCTCCACCTCTCCAGCTGCCACGGATGTAAGATTAAACAATTTATTACCTTGAGCAAATGTTTACGTTTTGGAATCAAACAATATAGTGAGCCGCGATCATAAAAGGAGCGTGCTGGATCGAACGTTCCTCTTGTGTTATTGTTGTGTGTGTGTGTTGTTGCTGTGCCGCTGCACGTGTTGTGTCCAGCAGCAGCAACACCCAACCCAAAGCCATTTAGTAGAATAGTTGCGACATTGAAGGCTCGGATACTGAGCGCTCGAACGCTGTTCATGCAGCCTGAAAGAGGGGCAATTGCAGTTGGAAATACATTGTTTTTAAACGACGGCTGTGCGAATAAGAGCTGACTTAAGCAAGCTGCCACATGCCAACGGGTTTCGAGTATTGTACAGAGACAACTAAAGTATCGATTATGTTTATGTTGTACTATTACTACTATACCATCTAAAATACAGAGATTTGACATCATTAAAGCTGGGCTGTTGCCTGAGCCCAATGCATTTATGCCTACTTCCGGTCCAAGACCTGTCCCTATTGGTTGTCCCCATTCTCAATAGGTCTTTATGTAGAAGAGCCGCCATTGGACTGACCCCATGAAGTGAACGGAGATTTCGTAACTCTGTCTATACTCGTAAGGCTCTGACCCAAACACGCTAGCCGGGGATGCTAACATATAGGAGCAAACAATTGAGTGTTTAGTTTGTGTAACTAGTACTGACCCACTACTGTTGCAGCAGCAGTAGTAGTAGTGACCGTGTACACACAAACTGCACACGGTGATTTAGCACCGCAAAGCAGTGGTTTTCAGCCATGTTCGTATCCAGGCCCATCATTACTGGCCATTTGATGGCATTTAGACTTGCTGACCCAAAACTAAAGAATTTTGTTTCCTGTTGGGATAGAATTTTACCCCAAATCGAATTCCTGTAATTGTATAGATGTTTTGTAAAACCAAGTAATGCAAATGTTTATCAATAATATAACTTGAGTATAAAATGAGACCAAATCCGTGTTGGTCTCATTTTATACTCATCATTTTTACCCTCTCAAGAGGTAAAGAACTAATTTGGTTACCGACTCTCCCATCATTTACCTGGAGACGACCTCGAACCCTCTCAAGGACCACTGGTTAAACTTGAAAACCCTGTTGTATAGTACAGTACAGTTAATAGTAGTAAGCCGTGCTCACCGTGTTGAGCTGAATGCTCAATGTCAACCGTGGCCTCATGTGGGCTGCTGGACTGTTTACACTGCTGGCTCCACTCCTTGCACAGGGAGATACTCGCTTCATTTTCAGCCGTGTTAGAAGTGCCCTTGTTTCTTTTCTTTTTTTTGTTGTAAAAGTAGAAACGGTGCAAAAATGCTGTCACAAGTCGTCCCTCTCCCATTTATTTTTATTCAAAATGTGCAAAAGACAAGTAATATGAAGAATGGCCCATTTCACGATCACAATGTTATTTAGCTGCAATGCAACTCTAGATTCTTTTATAGTTGGGCTGAATCTAGAGTTGAAAGTCGGTCCATCGACTCCCCCCTAACAAGAATTTAAACAATGTTAAACTCACAAACATTGCAGCTCTATAGAAAGGTTGAATTGTCCTCTTTCTATCTGCAAAGCTTTTGATAAAAAGCCACAGTAGACATGACAGTAGTTATGAGTTACTTTCTGTCAGTAAATAAAAATGCTGGACTGGGGAGGCTCTCGTTTGTATTAACAGGTTGGGCTCTCCTGCATTACTATGTGCAAGTGCTAAATAGGTGGTACATAGGGAGTTGGTACACCGGGAGTCGATGGACCGAATTTCCACTCTAGTCCCCTGCCCAATTATATAATTACCGTATATAAGAATCTAGAGTTGCATTAAGGCTAAATGTTGTTATTAATGGGCATAATGTTTTGCCAGGGCCTTTGCGCTAATAGCTTAACCAGTAACAACAACAATAAATGCAGGTCTTATAAGATAATGCTTGTTTTGGATTCATAATCAATCTGCAGTGTAAAAAAAAATGTAACACACACCAAAAAAGTAAACTACACTTGCCTTTCATGTATTGAAGTATAAACATTAACGAAACATGGAAATGCTCAATTAAGTAGAGTCATTGTACTTGTGTACTTCGACCATTGGTTATTGTAAATGTGACCAACATTTTAATGTCCATTTTCTTTTCTAAAGATTTGTTTTTGGCTTTATTGATAGTTATTTACGAAGAAACACGGGATAGACACCCAGCAATGGTTGTCATGAACAGGTCTCAAACACGCGACACACTGTCAGGCCAAAGCCTATATGTGGAATGCACCTGGCCCTGAACCACTAGGCCAGCGAGCATCCCTTTCTTTTCTTTGGGTGTTAGGGTTCTTTTTTTTTTTTTACGTTTTTCCATGCAGTGGAAGTAATTTGCTGTAATGTTAGGCAATGGAGGCCACTGCTCAGCAAGTGGTCCAAATATATCCTATTAATAATAAATAAGACATGTTTAGACATGGCCTTTTACATAACAGCTGTGATGAACATCCATATTTAAATCCTGCCCAAATGATCCCCATCTAGCTTCTGTTGACACTTACATGTTACCAGTCTTATAATTAGGGTAAAGGAGCAACTTGTATTCTGCTGTATGCTATTTCTAACAAAAAGGCAAGTGTAGTTCCCCCTGACATACCATAACTTGTATGAAAAGCATTTGCCGTGTGAATTTAAACAAAAACACTCACTTCACAAATGTAACTTAAGTTGGCATCTAGATTTCTCACACACTTGCACTTAGCATTATGTATTGATTTATTAAATGAGGTTCAATGTTTTCAGTTACAAGAGCCCTTTCAAGAAAAGTCCCCTGACCAAAAGTCACTTTTATTTATAAATGAAGGTTGAAACGTGCAGGTTTGGCGTTTTTTCTTGGAAGTGGACCGTCGCAAACTAGAGGGGAAAAATATTTCATACTTGAACAAATGAACAGTAGTAGAACAGTAGTTTTAGAAAAATGTACAACACAATATTATCTTGACATTGAGGTATTTGGTCTGAACATATTTTTTTCTGCTCATACCATCCAGCTCTAGTGTGTTGTCTTAATTATATTCATTAAGCATCTAAATATTTTGCCTGATTGACTAAAACACACGTCTTTTAATCTTTTCATCATCTCCCCCTAGGTGCTGTTTTCGGTTCCCCAGCACAAGTATAAAGATTACGTTCACAGCCCTGTCCACTGACAAGAAGGAACGAAGGAACGTGCCGGAATCGCCGGTCAAGCCCGTCCAGCCACAGATTTCACCGCTGACCATCAACATTCCAGACAACATAGCCCACCTCATGAGCCCCTTGCCTTCACCAACCGGTACCATTAGGTGAGACCCAGAACAAGACGTCTTAACGTCAGATGCAAATACTAGATTTCTGTGTGTGTGCGCGTCACCTCCTTCATTGTACCACACACAAGTATAGCATGTGATACTCACCAGGAACTCTAATTCATTTCACAGTGCGGCAAACTCTTGCCCCTCAAGTCCACGGGGGGCAGGACTGTCCAGTTACAGGATGGGCCGTGTTTTGACCTCTGACCTTATAGGGGACAACTCCCAATCAGAAAATGACAAAGAGGCCTCAGGTGGAGACAGCCCCAAGGTATGAGAGGAGCGGTGGTAATGTGAATTAATCTTCCTTCATGTATTCTAATGTTTGAAACCGTTTAGAATGTGTGTACACAATGGTAATGTGACGTGGGTATATCAAAGGACAGTGAATGTGCCTCGTTACCCATTGAAGTCTAAATATTACCCAACATCAGTGAAAACCCAGACTGCGGAGCAGCCTAGTTGATATTTATAACAGGGTGTGCCGTGTTGGTAAATGAGTGTGTGAGACAGTAAACTATAAACTTTTTTTTAACAATTATTTTCTTGCTTTTCCTCTTTTTCCCGCTTTTTCTTTTCCACAGGATGACTCCAAACCTCCGTATTCATATGCACAGCTAATAGTTCAAGCTATCACCATGGCCCCAGACAAACAGCTGACACTGAATGGAATATACACTCACATCACCAAGAATTACCCCTACTACCGGACAGCAGACAAAGGCTGGCAGGTCAGTGTCTCCTCTCTGTTAAGCCTTTTTTTTTTCATCCAGTTGTCATGTCTTTCATTAGATGCCATAATGGCATTACTTGAACATGTTTTGAGAATGAATGAACCAAGCAAAGTCCCCAATTCGGTTTCCGTCTGGAGACCAGCGTTGCATTTCTCACTACTCTATCTGCCCTTAGTTTCCTGTCTCTCTGCTGTTCTATCTTAATAGGGAGGGAGGAAAGACACATAAAACAAATAAGTCTAAAGATGGCGTAGCCTCCCTGCCCAATCCTTTACTGTGAGCACAGTTGTTGAACATAGCCACTAAACACAATGTAGTGGGGGGGGGAAACTGTCTGCTTGGGCCAGGGCCGTGGCTGAGGTACTTGCGTGCATGTTAACTAGTAGGACTGTGTATGTCCACATCTCCTTATAGGATAAAACCTTCATCTTGGAGAGTTTCACTTTAATTTCACCAAGCATTTTGGAGAGTTCCACTTTCATTTCATCAAGCATTTCGGGTGTTTCAGATGCTGTATTGCCTCTGTTTCATGATGTCGTGCTCAGTGTCTGTTATAGCCTAGTGTCGAGGCAGGCAGGCAGAGCGTTAAAATACTTGTAGTGAAGAAGGGGAAAAAAAGAAAAAGATGTTCCCACCCATGCTATGTTTGCTTGTTTTCCCTGGTCTTCTAGAATTCAATTCGCCACAACCTGTCCTTGAACCGTTACTTCATCAAAGTAGCACGGTCCCAGGAAGAGCCGGGCAAAGGCTCATTTTGGAGGATTGACCCATCCTCCGAGGGCAAGTTGATTGAGCAGGCTTTCAGGAAGCGCAGGCCAAGGGGGGTACCCTGCTTCAGGACTCCGCTGGGACCCCTATCATCCAGGTAAAGCTTGAGTTACCTGTCTGGTTAAATTTGGGAAAAATAAAATAACTGTGGGGAACAATTTCAGCATTGCGGTTGCATGATGGCTACTCGTGTAAACTACTCGTTTACCTAGCTCAGTCATTTACCCCCTCCCCCCTTTTCATCCCAGGAGTGCTCCTGCCTCTCCCAACCACACAGGGGCACTGTCTGCTCACTCCAGTGGGGTCCAGACCCCAGACAGCCTTTCCAGAGAGGGCTCCCCAGTTCCCATGGAGCCGGAGCCCACCCCACCGCCTGCCCCTGCCCCAACCACTACGGTCCAACCCAAACTCGCTGTCATCCAAGAGGCTCGCTTCGCACAGAATGCCCCTGGTAAAAGAACCAGAGCAGTACACACTGCATGCCATAACCATTTATACCAACCAGACATGCACTTGTTTTGAATTGTGGTCAAAAACAAAATCATAGTAGTTTTCCATCATGCCAATCATTCATGATTGAAACAATAAAATCTGCACACCAGAATGCTGCTCCCATTGTAGGTATTGGTAAATAAATGAATGAAAGCAGCATTCTTGAGTGCATATTGTTTTAAAATTGAATCTTTGATGCAGTACTCAGCCCTGCAGGAACGGATGTGTGCCTTTTTGTCATTTTGTGGCACCTTTTTCATTGACTTCTTTCTACACTCTGCAGAGTTTGGCATTGAAATGAATAAGAAGGTCAAAGTTTGCAAAGCAGGGGTTCACTATTAGAGTGCAGTTATAGACAAGAACATGACAACCACGCATTATTACAACTATAGTGTTGGCTTTTCTACAGTTATTTGACTCATTTCCCAATACAGAGGAATATCCTATACCCCAAAATATGCTTTATCCACCTTGCAACCTCCTAGACATTAGTATCACTTAATTTTCTGAAATTTGAAAAGAGTGCGTAGCAAGCATTTGACTATGGATGCAGGTGCACCTTGATGTTCTTAGTTGCCTCATTGGTGTGCTTTGGGTACGAAAAAAAAGAAGAAAACCAAGCATTGAAACGTTTGTCCTGTCTTTTCTGTGTTGAATACAAACAACATAGCCAGACCTCTTCTGGAATTCCTTACTCCCTTCCCTTCAATAGGCTCGCCGCTGAACAACCAGCCGGTCCTGATCGCCGTGCAGCGCCAGATGCAGCCTCAGACCACCGCCATGAAGCCTGTGACCTATACCATGGCCACGCCCACTATGGTCACGTCAGCCAACTCCAACTCCGTCATGCAAACGGTGCACGTCGTCCACCAGATCCCCGCGGTCACCATGGCGACCGCCGCCATTAAGACGGAACCTCAGGAGAACGGAGGCGGAGACCATCAGGATATCAAAGGTTTGTTTTCCCTTTTTTGGGGCACAAGGGGTGTGGTTCCAGTCACGTTCCAAGAGGTACTGTTGAATAATTCTGCGTCTCGTCCTCACAAATGAAACACTACATCATTAGATGTGTTGTGTTAGAGCAGAGCAATTAGAGCCTGACCAGATGACATTTTTTGTTGTTTTGTGAGAGAAAAAAAGCATAGATCTATGGCAACATTTTCTAGTTACTTGCACAAGCAGAGCCAGTGCTGTAAGTGCTGTAAAGCTGGGAACAAATGATGATGATGTAATGGGTATTATCTCCTGGAGGTGTCGGGAGTGGGGGGGTACTTGTGCTCTGCTCGCTCGCTCGCGCACAAGTACTTGTGTGTTGGCAAAGCTCATAAGCAAACTAATTAAAATAAACATTTTGTTAGATGAAATTTATTCTAATATTGGGAAAACCCTTGTGTGAAGTCAGGGCACACTTCTCTTCCAACTCTTGTCAATGACATCTTGGTGGTGTGTAACTTGTCACTGAAACGGCACTTTTTGTGCTGTGGTGTCTTGCCCCAGTCGTTGCACATTCTGGATTTCATGCAGTTGGAAATGTTTGATCGTACTGCCAACGGACGGGAGAACCATTATTATTTAGAGCCATGACTAGGGACTTATTGTAATGAATAAAGCCTTTTAGATAAGGTGTATGGGACAGATTGATTGACGGTGTCAGTGTTGGACATCATTGCAATTAACTCTGAATGGTAGAGCTTCAAACTGCTTGCCATCAACTTCAGTTGCCACATGGAAGTCTTTTCTAAATCTTACTTACTTACTTAATTACTTTCTCCCCCCCCCCTCCCTCCCTCTGCAGTAAAAGTGGAGCAGGTTCCAGCCATCACTACCTCCTCTATAGGTGGAGGTCGCATCATCCAGACCTCTCAGGCCACACCTGTTACAACTGTTACCATAGTGCAACAAGCCCCGCTTGGCCAGCATCAGCTTCCAATAAAGGCCATTACGCAAAATGGGACGCACCTGGTTCCCATCAGTACTGCTGCTACCACAGGTAACACAAAGCTGGAGGATACGGCTAGAGCTGTTTTTTGCTTCTTTTTTTAAATGGCAACCATTGGATTAAATGGCAACCATTGGATTTCAGCCTCGATTTCCAAGTAAAAGTAAATGATGTGATTGTATCATAAGAGAACATTACAAAAGCAGTAACAAAAAAGGTTACCGACATTAAAGTACTTGCATGCACAATTACACATGCACTTTTATAATAAATACATTTTCAATCAAGCCATTTACTGAAAACTAAATTAGGTGCTCCTTACTTCGCTAAGGGAGTTCTTCATCGAGCATAACGGAGAATTTTTCATAAATGCATGTCCAAACTAGGGGTGGGACAATTCACAGAAAAAAAACGAACCGTTCAATACGGGGTCCAAGGTTCAATACGCACTAATGAACCGCAATATTTCGGTTCAGACAGACACATTTCCTTAAAGCTAAGGGAAGTGATTTGAAATTCATTGTGTAGTACCAGCTTGGTGCACTAGGGGCCCCCAAGAGTAGCTACACTATGTGAACCTGCTGCTCGATCCTGATTGGAGGAGAATTCACCCACCACCTAGGGAACTTTTATTAGCTCCTCTGCTAACTCCTCTGCACACCTAAAAAAAATTGGGGGTGATATCTGACAAAAGTGAAATCACTTCCCCTACCTTAATTATAGCATGGATCATAATATTCTTATTAATAAAGCAGATATTGTCTTGTAAACTAATTTAACTTTGTTGCATGCTACCTGCCTGATACTTAACTAAAACATGCATTCATTTTATTAGCCTAGGTATTTTATATTTCCCTTGAAAATAGCCAAATAATGAGGCACAAATGGCAATATACATTTTTCTTCTGTAAATAATGAAAAGGATGAAGACAGGCCTACTGGAATATGTCTGAATAGGGATTATTTTAGTCTAATGCCTTAACATTTGAATTGAAAATCTTGATTTATTTTTTATATTCACGTTCAATTTGCTTATAAACGAAATAAAAGAACATTTTTAATTTAGTGAACTGTCCCACCCCTAGTCCAAATGGTGGCTGCTGTGGTGCTATGTGGCATTCGCATGCACCATTGGGTCAATGGGATCCCCTGCTGTGATGTGTTCTACTATTAAAAAAATAAATGAATAAAATACATTTTGTTTCCCCCTGCCAGCCGTGGCAAACCCTCTCCATCTCCTGGCGACTCACGCATCGGCCTCTGCATCCCTTCCCACCAAGAGGCAGAATGGAGACCAACAGCAAGACCAGCCGGACAACAAGAGGGTCAAAATGGAGGATGCCGGGACGGATGTAGCCGCCGTGATTAACAACAACCCCGACACGGACAGGGACGGAGATGGGAGGGCCAGGGAACAGGCTGTCAACAACTAGCTCCTCTGACCTCGATACTGACACCCTGCGATACTCTGTTGAGCCTAATGAATCTACTATTCCATCTTAAACTCACTCTTCAGTTCTCACCACGCTCCCTCTTCCGACTCTTTCCTGGTTTTCATCTACTCCAAGGTGCCAAAAAGAGAAGACGTGCAAAATAGACCATGGACTACAGAATGTGTGATGAGCCCTACCCTCCCCCCACTGGGTATAAAAAAAAGACATGGAAATATGATGCAAGAACTTAAGACCAAAATGAAAAGTGACAACGAAACTAAAATGAAGAATGAACGAAGTTGCTGATGTTCGTGACCCCCCCCCCCACCACCACCACCCACCCAACCCGATTTCCAAGACTGATTTACCGATAACGAGAAGCACAGGTGGTTTCAATAAAATAATTAAAAAAAAAACTTAAAAAAAGAGAATGAGACTTACACACGGTTGTAGAACAACACAAAAAAAGGACCTGACATTAGTCATGTAGCCAAGAAAAGTGCTTCATTTATACTCCATTGTAAGGTGGTGTCGCTTGGAAATATTTGATCTATAATCCCGAAACGCGTCTCTGCACATTGTGGGCGTGTAGATCGTCTGTTTCCTGCAACAGGCAACATCGTATGGCGGAGTATAAACGAGGCTTAACGTTTTCTCTCTGCCGTCCCCGCAGAGAGGCCGACTTGGACGGTATGGTTTCCATGTTTTGTTTTGTTTTTTGTTTTATTTTTTTACTCAAAAGACGTGCTCCCCAAGGAAGGGAAGGACCCAAAACGCCATCGTCCCGGTAGCATTGCGGACGAGCGCTCTGTGTGTGTCTGATAGAGAAAGAAAAAAGAAGAATGGAAATCAAAATGACAGTGGTGCGTTCCGCAAAGGGAAGCGTGTGTACCTGAGGACATTCCCATCTTCGGCAGCTAGTCTCCATGTTGACCTACCTAATAACAGTTGTGAGTAGATATGCAGTATTCCGTTGTACATGTGTATCTTTGGATCTTTTTTGAGTGTTTCTCCGTTTTTTTTTTGTTTTGTTTTTTTTGTTTTATTCTCCCCCAGAGGCACAGATATCTAGTAATAATTAAGACGACACTATCAGCTATAAGTGGGGGGGTCTTGGAAAAAAAAATCATTTAAAATGACACCTGATATTTTGGGATCTTTTTTTAATTATTATTTGTATGTGGACTCTTTGTTCAGTGAAATGAATGTAGTCTCCTTTTCCTTAAAGAAAACACTATATGGAGTGGATTGTTCTTTTCATATATATTATTTTTCTTCTGCTCAGTCAAATGCAAAAGAAACTTTATCACTGTACATCTACAGATTTTTTTCATATTTTACAAATATCCTAAGAGATAAAAAAGTATATTCCCATGCGTATTTGACCATATGCTTCTTTAAGCTTGCATGTTACGGATCTAGAGACTATGTACTTGAGCAGATAACTGAATATGGAACTGAAGATTAGACTGAACCTATGCTATATGATTCTGACCAGTGCTGCACTTACCCTCATTGTTATTATTATTCTTTACCTTTATTTTATGTTCCCTGTGTCATCGTTGGATTTTATGTTTTCTTTTTGTTTTTCTTTTGGTGTTGAAGCTGGAAGTCTCCTTGTTCAGTTATATTATTCTGTTCAGGCTAAGAAGTCTATTCAGATTGTATTCTATGTTTCACAAGGAAAACAAGTGATAGATGTTTGTTCTGCTTAAGTGGGTAAATGCTTTTTTTTTTATAAATTAATTTAAAACATCTATTGCAACTTTGTCTGTGTTGTTTATTTGCACAAACATACAAGAGGGAGGTGTCTTAGGGAGGTACCTTTGCACTAAAGTGTATAACATGGGAGTAAATCTTAATGTTTCCATGTCCAAGCAACACTGAGCTTGTAGATCTTCCCTACTTGTATTTTGCCAAATGTTTTCAGACCACTGTTTTAAGCCCAGATTGCTGGAGAAAGTATTCCATAGAGGAGAGTAGGAGGATGGCTTTTCCATGCATGCCAGAGAGGTTTGCATAACTGCTTCAAGAAGCCTGTGTGACAAGTATTGCTTAGTGTGTGAACACTACTAGAAACGCTTCCTTAGTTTAAAATTTAGGATAAGTGACCAAAGAGCAAATAAGATGGATTCCTAAAATTGTTTAATACTTAATATCATATTGTGTGTCCCTCAAGCTTATTTCTAATGGTTTAAGCCTCAATCACCACTGATAGCCAGTACTTGCCGTCATCTTCTGGACAGTTTAGTTGCAGTACCATAATGTCGTGAGGTGGTGGGGGTGCTGATACACAGGATATTTTATAGTAGTCATAATAGTGATGCTAGATAATACCAGGTTTGTTTAAATTTCATGTCGAGTTGGAAAATCAACAATGGTGGACATTATAAAGCAAATTTGGAACTGAAGGAGAGGAGAAATTACACCAAGTAGGGTGCATTGACATTGCTCTTAAGAGTTATTCTTAAGAGCAATTTCCATTAAAGCTCCAATATGATATGAAAGACTGATTGTTCAAAGTACTAGGTAATTTGTGGGGATGGAAAACGTACATGGGAGCACCAAAAAAAAAAGATTGAACAAACTACAGCAATTTAGTACTAACAGAATAGAGCCACTTTGATTCTGACGTTTAACTTTTTGTACTGTACTGTACAGTACTTAACCTTCCACTTACCATTAACAGTGAGGGCTAATGGTTATGCGGTAGGTCAATACCGTTTTTGTTACAAATCATCTTGGTGACATACTCAAGTATGTGGAGTATCCTTAGATGAAGTGAACAATTGTAAAAGCAGATGTTACATTTTTATTGAGATTTAAAAGTAGGATTTTACAATCATTTTTGAATTTGTCACAAATGTTTTGTGCAGCATCATCATCATTACAGTAGTAGCCAATGACCACCAAGCACAGTCTATTGTGTAATATGTAGTTAACACTTTGCAGAAAGCAACAAATAAATTGCATTCCCAGAGCTGCTTAATGACTGCACAACCTTTTGACAAAATGAAATGCTGGTGCACTGCGTAGAAAGCTTAAGCACAGACTAAAAGGAGATGCATATGCGATGATTGTTACATTGTTCATTGGACTGGGTCTACTGTCCTTTTCTATGACTACTGGCCTGCATAAAGCTCCCATCTCATTAGTGGAATCTGTTAACCACTTAAACAGCACAAGGTTGAGGAGAGTCCCTAATAGGCTATTTTCAGTTTTGTGTTATTGTGGAGAAAGGTTTCCCCACGATAATGACGCTGGGGTTTAAGTGGCTGTATGGAAGCAAATCACTTTTATCAGTTATTTCAGTATCAAGAGTTAAAAAAAGGTAAATAAATAAAAGTGACATCATATAATTGAGTGGAGAGCTATGCTGGCCAACAAAGCTATAAAAAAGGGTGGAATACTTAAGTCACAAGCAAATATGATCTTTGATTTAATCAATCTATTTAGACAAATTACTGGAGTGAATGATCACTGCAAATGATTGAAAAGGTATCATTTGCAATGTTACCAAGTTTGTTTTCTGGTATCAATATAGGTTTTGCTCCTGAAAGAATGGTTGGTTTTGGTTTATAGGCTTTCCTATCTAGAAAGCACTCATTCTTAATATCCCAAAAACAAAAGTGTCAAAATCAATTAAGTGTATATTGCACATAAACAGCAGACAAAAACAAATAGTTTTTCCTGTCAATATTCTGTACAGTTTTAAGCAGTTACATGTTCAGTCTGGCGCGTTTGTGTTTATACAGTAATTATAAGCAAAATGTAATAATACTGGGATGGGATTTCACAAAGCATTAACACCTGAGTCATTGAACTCGGGTGAACAATTTTAGAGTTAACTCATATTTTGAGCCAAAAGGTGTGACTCAGTCAAAGAAACACCATCAGAATAGAAGGAAGGGGAGCCATTTCAGGCGGTTCAGTTCGGTCAGTTAATTCTAATGGCCCATTTATTCTGAAGTAAAAAACGGATGCCTACAGTATGTACATACACGTACAGCGCCCCAGCAGCATTTGCTCACTATTTTCACTTGGTTTGCTCTATGGTCTACTCCATTTTATCCGCTAGAGGGCAGTATAGGGTAACAATGATCAGGTAACGCTCAATAGAAGTGCACTATGAATATAGTGATTATATCATTTTGTATGGGTGTCCAAATGCATCTAGTGATGATAATTACATGGACATGGACTAGAATACAACCGAAGGTCACTAATGCAAAGGTGTTAAGAATCCAATGTTTCTAATTGAGCTGATAAGTCCCCTACGTAAAATTACCTATATAATTTGGGGGTATAAGTAGTGAATGAGTGACTTCACTACATCCGCCACAGTTACCTACAAGCAGCAGGGCATCTTGCGGATGCATTACATACATTAGCGTGCTCAGATAGTGTGCAGCAACAATGAAGTGCAGTGAACAGAGCCTCCGTTTGTTACCATATCTGAATTTATGAGTATAAATGGGCCTTAATGCTGCACTGCCAACCACTGATGTCATACAGTTACATTTATTTGTGTGCATGTGTGTGTGTGTAGTATATACACAAACACACACGCACGTATATGGCAATATATGTACACGCATACATCCAGTCTCAGCTCAGAGGCACTCCCTATAGTTAGGTTAGGTGGTGTTAGTTGACAAAAAATCTTTTTCTCCTATATATATATATATTTCTTTTTATCCATCTACCTATTAGAATCTACAATGTGATTAAAAAATAGCCATAATAATCCATTGCAAATTCCACGGAAGACATATTCAAAAACAAAAAAGTAATACTTTGTCCTTTCAAAAAATAAGTTTCCCTCTTCTCCCACTGTTTTATTTGGGAGGTTTAAAGTCAGTATTTGTATCCCTGTTGTCTTGTCTTTTCCCAGGCGTTCCAGGGGCAATCAGTTCACATCTGAGAAAATCACCAGTTTCTGTTGCCGTGTGCATTCGTCCTTGCAGTGAACATTTACTCCACAGCTGTGCTTCTCCTGTCTTTAGTTTTTGACCCCAATCTGATGCTCTTTTGCAGAGTCTATTGAGATGAGGAGGGATGCGGCACATAACCTCTACTCCCTCCAAAAGAAAAAGAACAGAAACGTCAAAGGTCAAATCTTCTCATCCGTCATCTCCAGGAACTGGGCGTAAACATCTCTGGAACACTCCCCTTTCTGGTTGAACAGGAACTTGTAGTAGCTGCCGTCAGCACAAATGGCTGAGGAGGGAGAGATAAAGAGAAGGAATTTGGTTAGCTGAGGCAAGCGAGTTAGACGCTAACAGACCAGACACAGGACAAATTCAGTTTACGATTTTTTATTCCTCCACGGTGCCTCCGGCTTGGCCGGCTGCACCAACAAACACAATTGGCTGTGTTCGTGGGTGGCAAGATTGGGATCCCAACACGGCTGACTGCTCTGTTTCTGAACTAGCAACTACTACAGACCAACAGCAGGGATTGACACTTGGCAGTCACAGTGATTATCAATATTACTTAGGAAAGTAACTTCTTTACTTTACTCGTTACCCCTTAGACAAAGTAATATCATTACTTTACTTATTACTGGAATTGAAGAGTAATATATTACATATTACGTTATTACTTTCCCAAGTTCTCAACACCGCCTTTGAAAAAATAGAGATGTACAACATAATCTGTTTAGCGAGCTCTTTTTAGAACTGAATCCAATTTTAATAGTCTTCAATCCCACAAACTGCACCTGAAAACAAAGCCAACAAAATCTGTCTCTTTGACTTTTTAAACTTTTTCACAATTGTTTTCAAAGACAGTTGAGGTCTTGTATTTAAAAATAAAATGCAAAATAAAGCAGCAAGCGATTTGTAGTGTACATAACTGTGCGCAGGATGCAGCGTGTGCTGGATCTGCATTCTAGTGCACATCTCTGTTGTTACAGTACCTGTCGATAGCTTGTTAATCTGTTCTATTTTTCCATGCAACAACAAGCTCATTTTAAAAAAGTAACTTGGCGTTACTTGCAAAGTAATGCGTTACTTATTACCCATTTTTGCAGAGTAATCTCGTTACTTTACTTTTTAGAGCAAAAGTAATAATATTACAGTAATATGTAATCTAAAATTAGTTACTGCCCAACACTGCTTGGCAGTCACTGGGATTATAAACAATTGAGATTTGGGGGGATTTTGTCATAGAAACTAAATTGGGGAGGGGAAACAAAGACAGGGTAAGTCCACAACACTGCATGGAGAGTAAAAACAAAAGATTTGTTTCTAGTGGGATGTAATATGATTGCTGTTACATCCACAGTTCCACACTGTGGCTTTGAACCCGTAATTCAATCATGTTGGTTGTACAGTATACTGTATACTAGATATTCAGGCTATATTGGAAATATTTTAGTTTATTCATTATAATATAGTGTATTCAAAATCCAAATAAATCCACACTGAGGAAGGCAGCCTGTGGCCTGAACAATTCCATTCCACGCGTCACCTCAATTCAGAGAAAAACGCAGCGAAATTTTGCATGCATGTGCAAAGAGTTTTTGGCGCAACAGCAATGCTTGTGTTCTCATGTTTAGCCCATCAAGATTTAAGCTCTATTCACGAGATTTTGGCATAGGTTGTGTTAAGGTTAAAGGAGTGTGCTTGTGGGTGGCAAAATGTTCCTTTCCTCAGACTGGCAGGAAAGATCTCGGTGTGAATTGAATGATCACCACTCAGCCCTCTCTTGAGACTGTTCAAGTACTCTTGATCATCTGGCCAAATTTAAGTACAGCCTACAGTTTAAGACTGTAGTTGCACTAGTCAGCTCCCAGTGTGGGTGTCTAAATAAGCGTACAGGACATTGCCCTTCACTGGGTTAAAAGGGGGGAAAAAAACACTTGTCATCCATGTCAACAAATCCCATTCTGTAAGACAAAAGTTTAAAGCCATGTAGCCTTCAGAGATGTAGGTTAAGACATCATTGAATTATAAATGCCACCATGCTGTCTAAACATCAACCTACCTATGACAGCATTGGGCTCTGTTCCAAAGGCACACACACAGGGGGAGCCTGAAGGGACCTGGAATTTGGAGAAGCTCCACTTGGAGCTGAAGTACTTGGGAAGAAAACTGGCAGATGCCAAACTGAAACATAAAAAAGTCGAATACACCAGCTTATGTTTTTGTATTTTGCTGATATTCACTATAAAGTAAAGTGTACAGTTGGTCATTTCAAAATAACCCCAAGGTGGTGGTACAGGACCAATGCAGTGCTACTTAAAGGCCCACTTCATCACTTTTCAACTTCTCTTTATATAATTAATCCTCACTAATGTTCATGATAAATTGGCACAATTCTTTTCTACACAATCTGTGTCTCATAGGAGGGCTGTGGGCAGTTCACAAATGTGTGAATGAAAGCAGCTTGTGAACAGGTTTCTGAACTGCTCAAACCCTCCTATGAGACACAGACCATGTAGAAAAAGTGTGGCATTTTATCATGACGATGAAAAGGAGGTTGAAAAGCAATCCTATACATTTCTCCTACTACTGAATTAATAATACATTATTTTAGCTTACAAGCTTGCATAGCAACATAAACAGAGGCAGAAACAATACTGAGGTCTATCCGACATGATTTGTCAGTAAATATAAGATGATGATTTCTTTTTAAACAATTATGGTCACGACACCTTGTGAGTCTATTTTTGCAAGACTCCATTGTCTGACAGATTTTAAATGATACACTATCAGCACTAAATTATATATGCATGAACCTAAAAGACCAACCTTGACTGTTTATTCCTTTTGGGGTCCTCCGCTGCAAAGATATGCACTGTGCCATGGTCACTGGACACACAAATGAGGGATGCATCCTGGTTGAAGTTAATGCTGTGTAATACAAAGCAGAAGGGAAATAATGCCTACATGCCTTCTGTCAGCTCATACCTCCATTACAACACACATCTGACAGAATAGTAGGGGTGGGTTTGTTGTAGGTAGAGGTCTGGTAGTGTCTGGAAAACCAAAAATACAATATCACAAAGGAAAATGTTTGAAATGTTCGTCATGCCTGTCAATCATTTTAAATATTTTTTTATTACTGCCGAATTTTCTGTGATACGGCCTTCATCAGTGTAAGTCATCACACTGATGAAGGCTGTATCACAGAAAATGCTATGTAGAAAATAAAAAGTGATTGATTTTAATTTAATCCACTGTTTGCGATCCATCACCTCTTTTGATTCATGATGTTATTTTTGAGTGGTCACAAGAAAAGTGGTAGTAGTACTACCACTTTTTCTTAAAAAAACAAACAAACAAAAAAAAATGTGCAATTGATTCTAACCGATCAATGTGAGCATTCAATACGCACCAATAAATGTTAGCTGTCTGCGAACCTCGTCTCAACTCCTGGATTAGCTGACCCGCGGAAGTGTCAAAGATTCTTATCAGAGTACCCTACGGAAAGACGATAAATATAAGTCACGTCTCAGCAACAAAAGGGATTCAGAACACAATACTGAATAAATACAAACGTGTGTGTGTGTGTTTGTTTAAAAACATGCAATTATTAGTTTTTCCAAAAGATAATTCCATGTGTAGCATACTTTCTCTGATGCAGTAGCTATCCTTGTACCCTGCAGATTTAGTGCGATACAGCACAGCACCCCCTCGTGGGCAGGAATGTCAACAGGCGGCTTTTCCGTATTGGCCAAGTCCACAATCTGTACGTGCCCAGAGTGGGTCCCAGGGAATGCCAGCAGAGAGTTGTTGCTATTGGGACATAGTACACACAGACCTGAGGAAAGGAGACAGAGGCAAATTTAGATGACATTGGAAGGGGTTGAAGGGTATTGCGTTTAGATTCTGTTTTTTCTCCAAATGCATAGATTGCACTGCTGGAACCGTACATGCCTTTACTCAGTACATGGCTAATTTGGCTATGTTTGTCGCATGTTTTATTGGTATCTAAAAGAGGCCTGTACCACGAAGCAACTTCAGCATACCATTATCATTTTGTCATCTGGCTTTACTGACCTTAAAAACCACAATCGTGGTAAGTGGTCTTGCCAATGTACTGTAGTTATCAACTTGGAAAAGCAACCCAGGATTTTCTCAAATCTAGCCAAGACACTCATATAAAAAAAGGGTCACGACATATGATCCTGGCAGTGGCAGCAGACGCAGATTACAGAAATGTACAGAAAACTGTGAGAACTGTGAATGCTTAAGGCTTGTAAAATCAACAATACAGGCTCTTCCACTGGCCCATCAATTAGCACATGCCGTGTATGTAGGTTAGATCTGACTAACTACATTTGTGTATTTTGTTAGTGTGTGCCTAGACATATTATTCCGTCAGCTGCAACCCCGGCTGTGTAAAACAGTCTAGGGCGGGAGCAAATAATAGATTAAACATAAGTAAAGTGGTTAGGTAGGCTTAACCATATAATAGGGTTTTACCGCTTTAGCAGTCACTGTTGTGCAATGATATGGGTATACACAAGCAAAATGAAATGGTTTAGTTATTGCTGGCAGCCAACAGCTCATGGTTCAAGAAGCTGACACAGATAACCTATTCTCTCTGAGATTCACAAACATACCTTCATATAACAAAAAAAATCACATCCACGTGATGAGGGTGCCATTATCGCCATATCATCTCATTCCGGCCGATCACAATTTGCATCCTCACCATCATCATTGTTTGTGTTAGGCAACATTTGCGTTTACACAAACACTCAAAGTTGTCCATTCATTGTCAATGGCATTTTAATGGTTGTGTAGGACAAAGTCTGTGCACACCACCAAGGGCTGGATATAGGAGGGATTAGCACCCCTCAAAATGTTTAGGAGAAGCTAACCTATGGCTTTGCTGGTCTATGAACATTCTCTTCCACACACAACAAAGCACTACAGGATTGTCTATGAATGGTGAGGCCAAGAGAACTACAGTACAGGAGCAGTCACTAGCCAGTGCTTTTATACATGCTTATTTATCTTGAACATAACCTGCTCCGGAGCAGGGATAGGTGTGAGTTAGCATGGTGACGGTACCCTGGTAGCCATTGAATGCCCAGTCAACTCTTTAATCATGAAAACTCAGGGTCAAACCTGAATGTACCCTGCTAACCTCAAAATCCTGCTTCGCATTACAGGCCTCCGGCTGTTTCGATATTGGGAGATGGACAGCAGAATGGACTGACCTTTGGGGTTATAGCAGGTCTCGAACACATGCAGCTGATGGGGGTTGTGGGTGAAGGTAAAGACTTTTATCATTGAGTCTAGGACCACCACAATCCTGAGCACAAAGAAGCAGCAGCGCACACAGCATTTCAGACATAATGTATAAAGCACAATGCACACAATGTGACTTTTACTATGGGTCAGATCTAAAACTTATAAATCACCCAATGACAGTCAAAAGGGACTCTAGAGCAGTGGTTTTCTAAATTCATGTGCCCAAGTCACGCCTAAGTCAAAATCTCAAGGGACAGATTCAAACTATTCATTGCAAAAATATGTGTCAAGTTTAAAGCCATTAAAGTATTTAGTTAACTGTATAGCCTCTGTATTAGGAACCGAATGTGTGCAAACTACTGATAGTCAATTCAAAGATTATAATCTGTTATTTGCAATAATGTTTGGTTGCCACCAAATCCCAAGGCACACCCATAGTATTTGGAAATCACTGCTTTAGAGATTCAATTCTGAGTAAATTGATATGACCTCTGACATAATGTATTCTTGCATGATACAATATATACATACTGTATATGATGTTATGGACACATTTTAAGAATAGTATCAGTACAACAATGGACACAGTCAATCTTAAAGTTTACAGTACGTATTGCACTCTCAAATCTAATCAAATACGTTTTTTTTATGACAGAGACTGGAAAGTGTCTCTCAGCCAGGCTACAACGAACTTGCAAATGGAATGCAATGACATATTTTGTCCCCCGGGTTACATTATACAGGAGTGTTGCTTCAGTGGATGTTAGTCACAAATATTGATCATATTTACTTTGATCATATAAAATAGTTTGGCAACACATCTGTATGATTACTGCATCATGGCCTAGTAACTTCTCAGTACTACTACAATTATTTGTATTAAATGGCTGCGGACTCAAAGCAGAGTGTATGAAGAGGTTTGTGTCATTCTCTCCATCAACATGTGAAGGACAAGCAGCACAATTACAGGGGGACTGTCACAAAATATTAGGGAAATGGAGTGGAAGTTGTACCTGTCACGCCGAAGCTTCACTGCTTTGACCTCTGTTGAGAATTCAATCTCAATAACGGTCTTCTTCTTCAGGTCATCCCAGATCATCACTAGCATGACCAGAACAAACATTCATTTAGTCATAAGACAACAATTTCACAACGCAGTTTCATCAAATGTAACTACTATTGCTCATGAAAGTGCCTGAACACCATGAAACTGCACGAGGAGCTGCAAAGAGGAAGAAGAAGCCAAGGGGGAGGGGATATAAACGAACAAAAGCAAACCTAGTAGTTGGTGACTCAGTGTTTACAGCAGCACTTTTTTGCCCCCCCCACCCTCAACCATGGCCACCCTCCTCTCCATTATCTGGCCACACTTACATGAGAAACGCTTACTAATAATGCTTACTAATCTTCGTATCTATCATAAATTATACATCTAATGGCGCAATGGCGCAAACTCTTCAGACAACACTTTTAGGCTAAATCGATGTACACCTGTTACATGACCAGAAATGCTTACCGGTACTAATAAATAGTTGATATATTTGATTTTGATTTTTTTCCCGTACCCCAAATCCTATAAACATAGCCTATTAAACACCAGTAAAGTGCAGGTGTAAATAGTGGTATTGGGCACTAAGTCAATGGGTTGATGTATGTAATTTACATTGGAATCCCCACAGGGGTTTCTTTGTTTTTATCACTGAAAAGTTAGTTAATGTTACTGTTGCAGAACATCACTCCAACAATATTGCCTGGACTGTTTATTTAGATAACCCAACAATGTTTTCTGTGGAGATCTGGCCAGCGGATGAGCGACTTGACAGCCAGTGCCCAGAGGGAACGGGGACTCGGGGAGGCGGGCGTAGGGGAGAAACTGGTGCTGTAAACACTGAGTCGCTGGTAGTTGCAAGTAACATACCTTTGTTTGGAGGATACTTGGGCTTTTTTCCTCCTCCAACAAGTGCTAGATAGTTACACCTAAAGAGCATCTCCACATGGCCAACACCACCCTCCAGAAATTCTGAAAGACCAAGACAATGTTTCATTTCCAATCTCACTGTGACAAGTGACTCAAGCGGGCCCATTAAAATCCAGGAATCAACACCAACAAGGGATCCAAAAAGACAAACCATTTGTAATTGACTGTACCATCATATAAATCACATTTTCAAACTGTTATGATGATTTGATTGGAGGCATGAAGATTTCTAAATTTCTAAATGTCGAATTATCCGACTGTGCAACCCAGACCACAATGACAACCCATAGACATTCCACACAATGAAACAAGCCTCTCGGTGTAATGCGTGCACACAAGACCACGGGAAAAGAATCAGTTCATGCTGTAAAAGTTTGCCACCAGAACATCAGCATGTGAGTCAGCACTAAAAGCCAGAGCTGCGTCTGACGACTACCATAGTAAAACTCCTCGCCTCACAGAAGTTAGTTAGTTCCCAAGTATACTGCAGAAGTTACTTTGAACTGGTCATGTGCTGAGTCACATGTGCAGGAATCTTTTTGGGGAATTATTAACTTCCTTTATAGACTGATAATATCCAGATCAATTCTCATCGAGCACAGGAAGGAAGTACCTTGTGTCTTGCAGGCGAGTTGCTGTGTTCCTGTATGCATCAGAATTTCTCTGTTTACTATTGTTCTATATACATACATCAGTAAGACTTGTAACTTAGCCTTCGGTGTCAGTTACTGAAAAGGGCTGCTAACTACTAACAATGTTGAACGCTACACATTATACGATTGTATGAAATCCAAAGGCTGAAAGAGCAAAGCTCTCAATGCTGGCATGATTCTCATCCTACACATACTGTAGGTACTCAAACGAAAATGTTTCAAGACATCTAATATCGCTTGTGCACCACCAAGGCATCCCACATTTGTGCAGTTCATATACAGTAGGTAGATGAATTCAAAGGGTGTCAAATACCTTTCAAAATAGCATATCTACAAGGTCAAACAACGTGCTGCAGAATCATATAGTGATCTTGTAGACTTGCTAGTTTTATTTAAAGGTTATTTAAAGGTTTACTGATGCTGTGTTCTTTACCTTGTTTCTCCTTCTCCTTAAGAGGGTCTGTGTTGTACACACGAAATCCATTCTCCATTCCACAGGCAAAGCACCCTGGGAGCACAAAATGAGTTCGACCAAATCACCTTCATTATTAACTTTCAAAGTTTGTCACATGGAAACAAACGCAAACATAACAACAAACACATGTATTCAGAGATTGGTCATTTTGTCTTTACTTAACTTGTCAGAGCACCATGATGCTTAAATGTGGCCATGTGAGGACAGACATTTCACTGGCACCTATTTTTGTTTACGGTCACTCCTAAAGACAGACTCCTGCCACTGATGTAAATATTTACCTTCTGCGAAGCACATATGGCACACAGCAGGGTTGGGTAAGGTGAAATACTTCTAGTCTGTTGGTGACCATTTGGAATACTTCAAAATCGAACATCGTTTCAGTGGAGAGTCTCACGGTTTTGACTTCCACAAAGTCATTTTCGTCTTTAAACATAGAAACATTTTCAATGCATCAGCAGACATTTCACATGCAATAGCATGGACAGGATAAACAACAGTATTGACTGTGTAATCTGCTCTGTGGGCCTGGCTGAGGGGGCAGAGAAACCTTGGATGTGAGGTCAAAAACATTGTGCAACTACATCAGCCCTTGATAGAGTGCATATACAAGTAGGCTGTGGCCTACTTGTGTGTGAGCAGAGCGGGCTAACACTCATTACTTTAGTTATGAAGGTCTCTTATTTACGTCACAATTACATCACCAAATTACATCACCCCCAACTGGCCAATCGAAGTGCCCCAAGGGACGTCGACCACGACCGCGCACCGACCGCTTAACTTGCGCCCCTCTGCTCATGCAAGTAATAAGATACACTTGTTTGGGAGCCTTTAATAGCAATTGTTTAGCCCAAAGTATGACCTGTCAACATCTCCACCAGTAGTGGAGTTTGGAATAGGTAAGGACTAAGGAGCCAAAGAGGCTTCACAATGTTAGTAATTACTAATCTGACTATCTAGTAAAAGGGGTCATGGACAAGACATGGGGCCAGCGGAGATGTGGATATGATATTGTCAATTGTAGTATGTATGTATGATAGTGTCAATTGAGAAAGAGGCAGACTTCCCTGCTGAGCTAGTCTTGGTGGGTGGGTGTTTACTGTTTGCCATGTTATATAAAGTAATAAATAAAGCTGTAATGAAGATTCCTTGACAATGTGATTACATTTCTATGTTATTCGTGCTGATAATTGAGACTTATTTGTGTCATAATCGGATAACTGGCACATTATTAGGCAGGCTTACCCTTATCAAGATTCAACACTACACTGAAATAAAATAAAAATTCTGAATAAATAGTCGGCCTTCGTATCAAAAAAAGGTTGAAACCAGTGATATAAATAAATGCAGCAGAGCTATGGACCAGAGCTAGCATGAAACTAGAAATGGTAAAACATGTCATTACTACTTGTTTGACCAACTTCCATAAAAAACGCTTTCACGTGACCCCCCCACACACACACACACACACACACACACACACACACACACACACACACACACAAGTTCTGCTAAAGCATGGTGGTTTCCACAGTGTGGTGCGGGACGCCAGGGGTCCTTGAGGGAGTTCCAGGGGGGCCGCAGCAAAATTATAGTTTGATACCAACCAAATGGATCCTTATGAGACTGTAACTATGAGTTTTTTTAACCATATAAATTAGGTGTTCCAATCAGAGATAGAAATACCATTAAACTGGTGGTCCTTGACCTCAAAGAGTTTGGGAACCACTTCTCAGATAAGAGAGCAATGATAACTTGTTTCCCTACACGTACAGTGTTTTTAACATTCACTGTGCGCATATTATAATATAGGATCACTCATCACAGAACAGAGGGTAGCGATCCTGGCTAGCAATTGTAGCTACAGACTCCATTAAACACAAATTAGCTTTAGGTTTTAGTTAACGGACCACCAAGCTGGTTCTGAGCCGTTTTGATGTCACCTAGTTTTTAATCGATGTTTATATATATTTCTTACAAATTGTGTGTGCGTTGCGTTGGCTTGGAAACAAAAGAGATCGTGCCCCACTGTTGTTTATACCGTCGGACAAGAAGCATAGCAGCTCCAGCGCCAAGTAGTTGTGTAACTTGCGACATTGACGAGTCAGAAACCAAGGGCTCGAGCACTGTTCATTCATACACCCTGGATAGGGAGAAGCTGGATTTGTAAACACATTGTTTTCAACGAGGACGGTGCAAATAAGCGCTGTGTGTAATATGGCAACTGATCTTGTATTGTGAAGTAGCACCTAAGGTCTATTTTGATGTTCATGTTGTAGGCTACTGTTACTACAGAAAAACAAAATGGTATTTAGGAACATTAAATCTGGGCTGTTGCGTGAGTCCAATGCATTTCTGCTAGCTTTCCGATCCAGAACTTGTCCCGATTTGTTATCCCCATTCGCAATAGAAGTCTATATAGAACACCCGCCATTGGACTGACCCCATGAAGTGAACGGAGTTTGCGCAACTCAAGTCTATATTCTAAAGCTTTGAGCAATTCCAGCTGTGAGCTGTCATGTTGGCCAGCGAAATAAGATTAGCATGCAGATTAAACGCGTTCGGCTGATAATAAACTTTTTTTTAGGTTTATTTTGACCAGTTAACTCGCTAAGTAGCCAACGAGCAGTTGAACCTGAGCTCATGACATCCATCATAAACGTCGACTTAATAGCGTCGTTAGCTTAGCATTCGCGACGCTGCCTGCCTGCCAATCCCATTTATTTGGGAAGAATAAATGAACGACACCACCCCAAGTGACTTCTCTTACCGTGATCCTGGTTAAATCCGGCATAGAGGAGCCCGTTCCCATGCGGGTTGGACGGCAGTAAATTCATTATATGCGACATATATAACCGAAATCCACCCAAAAAAATAAAAACGAAATGACGAGCGTTATGAAAATGAACTAGCCGCCGGTGTTGCCAACCATTCCTCTACTCTGCCTGCCTGCTGGGAGCGAAGGACAACAACACTGCTGCTACTGTGTCGAGTATCGAGTGGCTCGATATTACTAATCTACATCGAACTAGGCGGAATACTTCTATGCCGAATGAATGCATATGAACTCATCATATAACTTGACCAACGACGCCGGACATCTTTCCTAACCAGTAGTCTCTATTTAGTCCATGATCGTGACTTGAGTAGTTAAATGTTTATTTGTACACACGATTTTATGAGCTGGATCAACTAACTAAGCTACTACCTCCAGAGTTGGACTCAACAGAAATTGGGTAGGCTGCTACGACGGATATGCCAATGTAATTTAGGAGAATGTTGTCTTGACATTCAGAGCCTGAAGAAATCCCTTTGTAAATCAGTAATGCTGTTACTTACTTGTTACTCGTTAATAACGTATTTATAACACTCCTATTTGCATATTTAAAAATATTGCCTTGAAAACCGTCAGATCGAGCCCCAGTGGCCTAATGGATAAGGCACTGGCCTCCTAAGCCAGGGATTGTGGGTTCGAGTCCCATCTGGGGTGATAGTTTTTCCACCCTTACCCTAGTGACGCGCAAAATGAACCACACCACAATAATACAGATTATTTTAAGGTTGTTAAGAATTTCTACCACCAAAAGCAAACCTTACCAGATTGAAAATAGCAAACAAAAGCAGACATTGCAATTGTCATACATGTTGTTAATGTTTATTATGCTCATATTGGTCAAAATCACGTTCATGGATAAGAGCTTTAATTTTAACCGGAACTGTGCCCCAAATATGGAGATTAGTCTCAGTGACTCATCTCCATATTTGTATAAACCTCAAACATTGAACGCGTGCGTCGCCATGGATACAATTTAATATTTATTTTAAAAAATATTCAGGTATACGCGCAAAGTGGTTCCATGGTGTAATGGTTAGCACTCTGGACTCTGAATCCAGCGATCCGAGTTCAAATCTCGGTGGAACCTTCCTTTATGTTTTGAAATATCCAATCCGGTGAATTATTTCCAGTTTATGATGTTACAAACAGGCGAACGGAACAACGTTAGAGGGAGTTAGAGAACGCCCCCAATACCAGTAAACGCCTCTCTCTGCTGTTTGCAGATAGACTGTGTAGGTTTGCGTCACGCTTTAATCACGTGATCATCGGGAGAACATGGCGACGTCCATGTGTATAAACAGATGGATCAATTTCCAAGTAAAACAAACTTGTGGAAGAAACACTCTCATTAGACGTTGCATCTATCTAAGTGCTGTTGGGTATAGAAACCGGGGAACACACGATACGCAGGTACGATGTGTTGCGATGTTTTATTATTGTAATGTAACCGTGCCTGTAATTCGAAGTGAATCATCTTTTTAATTCGTCACTGTCTGTATCCTACCTAGGGTGCCCAAGTTCACGTTCCAGTTGGTAAGTATACCTATACGCACATATTTTGTTTTGACATATACGTTCATAGCAGGGAGTAGGACATTTGATCCATGTTTCTCCCATATTGTCAGTCATGTCTTCCAACAGTCTGGCTCATGTATTCTCTTATTCTGCGTTAATTAGATCGGCTGACAGTATGTTACAGTCGAAGCGGTGGTCCAGGGGGTCAGCATGTCAATAAAGGTAATTGTTTTTGTTTTGTCTGAATCCAATTATCCCAAATCAAAACTACCTAATTGGCTAATTGGTAATATACTGGGATCACACTGTGAAACTACTGTAATTTACACACAGAAAGACATGAACTATAAAATGCTATCAGCCTATTTGTTTTGTTTACTTGGCCTCACTCCCTGACCCCACCTCACCCCTGCCCACGTTTGGCCGGGTGAAGTGGGTCAAGGTGGTGGGTAAAGTGCACTCAATTTGCACATTGCACACAGGCCTACTCGTGTGCTAGCAGAGTGAGCAAGCAGAAAGCAAGTAGCCTGGCACCTCCAGGAGATATTACCATAATTTCTTAATTACGTCACCATTGTGTCATCACCTAAACCAGCCACCAACCAACTTGCACTTGCTCTGCTCGAGCATGTAATGAAGTCCATAATCACAAAACACCAGTGGGAGTTCAATAAACCATGTGCAACCCAGATTTGGCACAAACAAGGGATTTAATTATTTTCGCTCCTACACCAAAATGTGTAATGCCCTACCAACATGGCATGCAAAACCCTTGACTCCTGGTTCAACAGCACTCAAAGTTCTTTTCCCTTTCACTCACATCCACTGTGATTTGCTGCTTCTGACTTTACATTGAATATTTGTACGTCTCTAAATATCTTGATGAAATGTACACGGTGGACACTATTGTGCGGTCTACTCAGTTATCAGTTTGTCAAAAAACATACTGAAACAATTCCCACTAAAGTAGCATGGTATATCCTGTAGAGGGCGACAGACATCCACAAATTATCATCCTTTTGGATACAGATGGGCTTCTAAGTTCTGTCTAAATAATATAAAATAAACTTTGTCGCTCTCTTTTTCTTCCCATCACAGTCAGCACAAAAGCAGAGGTGCGATTCCATGTGAAAACAGCAGACTGGATAGCAGAAGATGTCAGACAAAAAATTCTTGAAAAGGTTTGTATTGAAATATGCCAAATAATTTACAAGCTACAGCACTCTATACAAACATACATGCTGGGCACCAAAACCTTCTGTTATCTGAGTCAATATGTCTTGTTTACTGTAATGCAGACACAAATCCAGTAATTCATCTGAATTCCACCATACTCGATTCAACTATTGGCCGCATAAGTTACCTTGTTTTTAGGCTTAATTTGGCAGATATGTTCAATTACATCAATTACAATCAATTAACAAGTTAGGGATTTGGCAGACACTCTTAATCCAGAACATTGACATTAAGCAATGAACAAGAGCATGGTAATAAAACAACAACAAAGTAGTTCCATTAAAACTGTTCTGCTCCTGTGAGAATAAGTTGGTTGCAATATTCAAGTATAGATGTCTATGAATTCTGTTGGTGCTTAAGCTCTAATGATGCACCAAATAGTATAAATTGCACCAACATGACAGTGAGTACCAGTTTGCAGACTTTGCATTAGAAGTGCATTCATGCAATATCAAAAATAATTATCTCAATCCTGCCAGAACAAGACGCGTATCAACAAGGCAGGGGAGCTGCTGGTGACATCAGAGCTAAGTAGGAGCCAGCAGCGTAACCTTGGTGACTGTATAAGGAAGATCTCTGATATTATAGCTGAAGCCAGTGAGAAGCCATATGAACCAACTGCAGAAGAAATAGCCATTAGAGAATCCAGGTATTAATATAAGAAGCATGATTTTTGGTACCATTTCGGCTAAACTGGTAAACACGTTTGTTGTATTAAATTATGTACATGTCAGGATTATGTCTGCTGCATTACAGGCTTGAAAAGAGTAACAAGGAGCGGCTGAAACAGAAGAAGATGCTTTCAACAATGAAACGGAGCAGACAAGTCGACTTTGACTGAATTATTGAGTGTTATGTATATTCATGTTTTATATAAATGTATTAAATTAAACTGTACTACTGCTGTTCACTTTGTTTTGACAATTATCACCTACCCTAATTACTTTAGGAGCTAAAACACAGCATACTGTGAAGGGAAAGAATTCCATCAAAAAGCATTTAAGGCCTTGAAAAGACAGATCTCCATGGAGAAGTTCATGTATATGCATAACAGAAAATACAGTGAGCTCTTTAGTCAAAGATAACTTTGACCCACTCAAGGTGCATAAAAGCCTGTACTCCACTTGAACATGAGGTTTTATGTTAGAAATGTATGGGTTCTCAGAATGTAGAAACTGCTGGACGCCAATTTGAGCAGTTTTCATAATTGACATAATGACCATAACATTTCATCATGCTTTATGTACATGTAGCATGTGATATGTCCATCACATGCTACATTCAGGATGAATCCATTCCAAGGATTAGTCCCCCCCAACACATTTGAGCAAGTGCACAGTAGGCATACAGATCATACATGTCTAGCTAATTATGCCACTTTCCAAAAAATTAGAATATCAACGAAAAGTTGGTTTATTTCCACAATTCCATTCAAAATCCTGAACTTTCATTAATTATAGATCCAGTGCTCACATTGTAAATGATTGTATAAATTAAAGTATTTATTTGTTTATTTTTACACAATTTTGGCTTCCAGCTCATAAAACCCACCAAATCAGGATTTCAAAAAATTAGAATATTTTATGAGACAACTAAAAAAAATGTGTTTTAAACAAGAAATGTTGACAATATCTGAAAAGTATATTAATTTATGCAGTTAATACTTGGTCTAGGCTACTTTAGAACAAATTGTTTCATTAATGGGGCGGGGCATGGAGGTGATCAACCTGTGGCACTGTTGAGGTGTTATGGAAGCCCAGTTTTGCTTCAATAACAGCCATAAATGAATTTGTATTTTTCAGTCTTATGTCTTACACCTTCCTCTTGACAATACAACCCAGATTCTCTGTTGGGTTAAGGTCAGGACAGTTGGCAGGTCAGTTAAGCGCAGTAATACCATGGTCAGTACAGCAGCTACTAGTAGTTTTAGCTCTGTGGGCAGGTGCCAAATCGAGCTGGAAAGGAAAATTAGCATCCCCATCAAGCTTGTCAACATACCGAAGCACAAAGTACTCTAAAAAGATGGCTGTGTTGAAGTTTTTAGCCGATAACATGGCCTAAATCATGTGTTTTGCCATGTCCAGTCTCCAAGCCATGTTATTGGCTGGTGTTAATCCACTGACAGTGAAAACTCACGAGTGGTTGCAACACAGCCATCTTTTAGAGTACCCTATGCTTCGGTATGTTGACAAGCTTCATGGAGATGCTAATTTTCCTTTCCAGCTCGATTTGGCACCTGCCTACAGAGCTAAAACTACTAGTAGCTGCTGTACCGACCATGGTATTACTGCGCTTAACTGACCTGCCAACTGTCCTGACTTTAACCCAACAGAGAATCTGGGTTGTATTGTCAAGAGGAAGGTGTGAGACATAAGACTGAACAATACAAATTCATTCATGGCTGTTATTGAAGCAAAACTGGGCCTCCATAACACCTCAACAGTGCCACAGGTTGATCACCTCCATGCCCCGCCCCATTAATGAAATAATTTGTTCTAAAGTAGCCTAGACCAAGTATTAACTGCATACATTAATATACTTTTTAGATAGTCAACATTTCTTGTTTTAAACACATTTTTTTTAGTTGTCTCATAAAATATTCTAATTTTTTGAAATCCTGATTTGGTGGGTTTTATGAGCTGGAAGCCAAAATTGTGTAAAAATAAACAAATAAATACTTGAAATCATTTACAATATGAGCACTGGATCTATAATTAATGAAAGTTCAGGATTTTGAATGGAATTGTGGAAATAAACCAACTTTTCGTTGATATTCTAATTTTTTGGAAAGGACCTGTACATGTCTAGCTAATTATGCCACTGGCCAGTGAAAGATTAAAGTTGGAAACTTAATATTGGACATTAAATATTAGCTGGTTGTGTTCGGTGAATTGTGAGCTGACCAGCCAAGTTTCTCCGGGTCAAAGAGAAGTTGTGTGACACCAAAGTATCTTTCAACACTAGGTTTTATTTCTGCATTAGTGCAGGTAACAGGCGTGTGGGGTATGGAGCTTATGTATGGCACATTGGCACACCTGCACTGTGATTGGCTAATTAGTTGAGAGGGGTTACCAGAGAGCCAAACAACAAACACGAGTCTTTTATGGATGCAGAGGGTCGGGAATGTCCACCAGGGGCTGCCATTCGGACAGCATCCAGATAATTCACAACACTTGTAACTAGTATGAGTAGCCGACATTGCCAGGGAAGACCAAGTGTATTTGGGGTCTTCGAGGGAGTTGAAGGAGCTCCCCAGCTAAATGATAGTTAGGGGTAGGAACAAACCAAATGTAACATCTTCATTCCATCCGAACAAAATCTTGCAATATCAATTCAAAGGAGCTCAAATGTCACGCGAAAACAATCGGCCGTAGGCTATTGAATTATTAGCATTTATACGCTGATGTGACCGGGTGGGTGTGCAGAAGTCTATACCGGCAGTTTGGCGCGCATAACATGACATTTTCTTGCTCCTTGACCGCTCTCTCAGAAAAACTTCCAAAAACAATGCAAAAAATATAGCAGAGGATGGTTTCGATCCATCGACCTCTGGGTTATGGGCCCAGCACGCTTCCGCTGCGCCACTCTGCTTGCTACGAAACGTTTTCTCACGTATTCTAGACTTTCACACGATGTTAGAGAAAATAGGAAAAATAAAATAGCAGAGGATGGTTTCGATCCATCGACCTCTGGGTTATGGGCCCAGCACGCTTCCGCTGCGCCACTCTGCTGTATGGAAACACAATACTTCTCCATGCTATTTATCAGCCGTGAGTTCTCTGGAAACGCGCAGTTATGTTGTACGCAGTTGTTAATAATAGCAATCGTATCGTTACTAGTATCGAGGGACTCGGTATTACTAATCTACATCGAACAAGGCGGAATACTTCTATGCCGACGGTCTTCCACTGTGTCGAGTACGAAATAAACCAAAGTGAACGTCCGTCGTTAATTTTAATGCTGGTTCCTTAGCTGCCAAGCTAATACACGGCATGACGGCAATTTCAGTAAACTCGCTGAAAATACGTATCGGGTATCGCTCAAAATAGCATTTGAAGGTTCCGTGTATTCGTATAAAGCTTATACCAAGGCTACGTCGAGCGCAACAAAAGACGACCACGAAGGGACTCGAACCCTCAATCTTCTGATCCGAAGTCAGACGCCTTATCCATTAGGCCACGCGGTCTGCGTGCATTGATGCTATGGGCAACCGATATCTAAAAGCATCAAGCCATGTTTGGGATATTTCAATTGAAGATTTTAATGTTTGCACGTTACAGTTGTGAAAATACCACTTTTGTTTTTAATGTCCTGCAACTTTCATCTACAGATGGAATATCCTTTATTGACAGAAAGTAGCCCATAGCATGTCTACGGTGTATTTTTTGCATACAAACCTTTTGCAGCTAGAAAACAGCTGCAGTGGTGAGTCAAATGTTTTAATACAAGCAGATCGCAGATGAAAACATATATATTAGGAAGTCAAGGATATTGCAACTATACATTAATCCCAGTATATAAAAAAATAATCACGCTTTGTGTAAATGGTGATTTGAGATACTTAACTTTTGTTTTTATGGAAGTCGAGACGATTCTGCTGAGCAGCCCGTGCTGAGGTACTGGCAATAAACGCTGCATTAGCTACACCTGGGCAACCGGCAGGGGAGATGAACCAATAGTGCAATGCATGTTGTGACTAGCCCCAGGGGCCCCCGAAAAACTTTCCAAGCCTTCTGCTTTATTTCGGGTGGAATCTGAGGAGATGGGTGGCATCTGAGGATACACGGTAGGCCAAAACATGGCCTACTTGTGCGATATACACATATACTAACTTGTGCGATTATTATTATTTATTTATTTTCTATTTGGGAGAGTAACGATGACAAAAGCAAACTACATCAGCACTTGGTAGAGTAGTGCACAAGGCCATGGCCTTGTGCACTACTGGCCATGGCCTACTTTTGCATGAGCGGAGCGAGCTAATACTCATGACATTAGCTATAAAGGTTACCATTAAGGTCTAAGCCAGCCAATCAGAGCACCTTGAGGGACGACCTACCACCATGCACAGATCCTTATATTGCGCCCACTCACGAGTCGGTAGAGTGCAAACTTGCAGTTTGTGCACAAGTGGGCCATGGCTTAGCCCTGAAACACGATATCATGCAGTGACATAGAGTTCTACGCTGATCGCTACATTTACATTTAAAACATGTACATACACATTCCGATTTCAAATATTTAAAGTACTCACACATGTTTCGACAGGTGTTAGACACTTGCAGCACCTGAAATTAGCTCCCAGGGCTACTTTTCTGGGTTGGGTAAACACGCAAATGAACACCGGAAGCACTTCCCCCTATTACTTTGTATTGGCAGTGCCGTCATCGTGAATACACAGTGTCATGCTCCTCCACACCGATATGGGTTGCATACAATTGAAAGCCAATGGCGGAAGAAAAATAAAAATGCTTTTTATTAAACAATGCAGCACGCTGCAATCCTAATTCCGGGCGCTGCAAATGTCTAACATCCGTAGAAAGTACTTAAAAATTGAAATCGGAATGTTTATGTACGCATTTTTAATGTATAAATGTAGCGATACGCATAAAACTGTATTAATTCAATGCATGACGCTCACGTCATGCGATGCATGGCTTGGCTTACTTGTGCATGAGCAGAAAGAGTCACCAGAGAGCAAGTACCCCGACAACTTCAGATAATACAGCTAACAATACTTCGCTTAGATAGCTTAATTACGCTACCATTAAGTCATCACCTAAACCGGCCAATTGGAGTAGTTCGAGGGATGACCAACGACCACAAACCGATCACTTAACTTACGCTCACAGGGGCAGGTATGATGATGTCAAGCACATACAGTACCCTCTACCCCCACCAGCCACCAAGGGTTTGTTTCCATTCTCAGAATCTCACTCATTTTAAACAAATCAGAATTATTCAGTTTGGTAAATTATCCTTATCCCTGACATTATGGTTTTGAATTGTGCATCGTATTCCTGTTTTTACCTTTTCATGGTCAAGTTCAACATAGGCCTATTGGTCACAGATAAGATAGACCAATGGCAGTGCACACATATCCAAACATATCAACCAGTCCTTGATCAAAAATGATTTGGAAAGGGATGAGCTGGGTCCTGGGGATGGTATACAGTGCACTTTCAAACCTAAAGGCTAAACCCTGCTGTTTCGGTGATGACCCTACTACTCGGCTCTCTGAGGCATCAAACATGCGTTACTGCATGAGAGGACTAACTTTTCTCTTGGAGAAACCCAACAGATTTTGAGTTCCCCAATCCTGAGACCAAATCTATGGGAATACGATTGAAGAACAGGAAGGCCGATGGCAATAACCGTTGGGTTTACCTTTTAAAAGAAATGTGTTTTTCCACTAATGGTATCTACTTGGTCAACATGAAGTTAAAAGTTCTCCAAAGTCATCAATGTTGTAATATTTCCACATAGGATAGACAGCTTTACTACATGTGAGTAAGTCTTAATCCAAGACTTAAACAAGATTTAAACAACACCAAAGGCATAATATCAATGCTTTATTAAGATAGCTCAGTGACGAACAGAGCTAACATACAGTACTATATAACCAATTGTTGATGCCAGTATTCTAAAAACTAATAATACACACATTTGAACCGGATGATGTACACTAAGTAAAGCAAATTAAGTTCAATCTAAGAATGTTAGTGACATTCGCATACAGGCACCAAAACAAAACAATAAAACATTCAGAACAATGTTATAACATTCACACACAAATAAATAGATAACTATACAAGTTTTTCATAGCAAAAGATGACATTTTCAAGTGCAATAGGTAAGACATTTGCAGCACAGAAACCTAGAGAGCCATTAACAGACTGAGATAAGAGGCTCTGAGGTTTAGCATAATTTACTCCAATGGCTTGATGTACTGTTCCTCACTCCTTGTCACATAAGACTGTGGCGCCTACATACAGTTCATACACTGATCCTGCCACACACTATTACAAGTGACTCAACAACATATAATCAACAGCTTGATTTGTTGAATCTGGCATGTGGGTGTTGATTTCCTGTGAACTTTAGATACAACAGTCCTCCAGAGCTAGCGCTGAACTTTATTTTGACTGTTAAGACAGGTAGTTTAACGTCTTCACAAGTCCCCCAACCAAAATGCCTTGAGAGACCCTGAGAAAAAACAAAAGTATTCTTGGACTTCCCAGACTGCAATAAAATCCGTTCTCTACTTAACTTACATTTCACATTACCACACTTCACAATTGTAGTTTTAGGTGCCATGGAGGTTACACTTGAAGCATACATATGCTATGTCCTCAAACGGTTTACTGCAGAATTAGATATAAAATATGCAACATTCATATTAAGAAAGTTCTAAATCTTTAACTTACCCAAGAAAAGGCATAGGTACACTGTACTTTCTATAGTGGAAAAAGGTGCAATACGGTTGCAGGATTGTTAGTTTTATATCATACTGTTATACAAAGGCTCAAGCTAGAATCCTTATATGGCATATGGGTAACAATAATTCTGTTACATGTCCCTCTATAATTAAAGAAAGAAATATATCTGCAAAGTTCAAACAGCGTTTAGACCTCTAAGCTCCTCTTTATCAGGAACTCAATGTTTACTGTAGGTTCCAAGCCTTTCCTTGTCTTCATAGAATGGCCAGTAGATTATGTTTCGACCAATATTATCACCATCACAGTTATACCAGGTTATGTTAAATTATTATTTTTTTTGGTTTGGTTTATTAGAGATGAGGCAGCAAAGTACACCTTCTTTCCCAACAGCGTAAACGGCTTATACTGTATGTGGTCATGTCAGAACAAAAGACAATAAATATACACTTAACTAAGCAACATAACTATTTCACAGCCTTTAAGCATTTAATATGCTCTTGGATGAGTGTTCATAATACTAGGGCACATAAAAGGCAACAATCTCCAGAGGTTGTTTGTGGCATCTTTCCACAAAGATAGAGGACAGCAGCTTTTGTTCTGCTAGCAGTTAGTGGGTTTATCATTCTGTGACATTCAGGACTCAATGACTGGACATTTTGAGAAATATGATATGCAAATCAATCTTCTTCCCAGCATCATACTTAAGAAAATAATAATGTTACTTGCCTGCCTTGATTATATAAGTTTGTAGAATAGCTACTGATGAATGTTGATAACCTCTTCACAATGGTGATATGCTCCATTTAGAGTGAAGTAGCAGGACACTGAGAATTTCACAGTGGAAGGATAAAGTTCCTTATTAAAACATTATTTCCACAACTGTAAGTGCAGGATCGTGGATGCCTAAATACGATTAGCTGACTTAATCCTCTATTGCATTTGAGCACTGAGTTTCTAAGTATGGCGAGGCATCCCTAAAAAAGTACAGTATTAAGGTCACACACAGGCGGGTGCACACGTACACACGCGCACAAACACAGAGCAGTGCACCATAGTAGCAACATGCTCCAGGCAAAAAGGCCTGTTGACAGCTTAGAAATTGAAAATGTACTTTCATAGATATACTGATGTGCTAGTTTCTGAATTCAGCTCACTCTTGAGGAATGGAGACTAACTGCATTATATACTGTAACCCTATGCCCTAATGGATTGATTATATAGAGCTCAACATGTCACGTTCCTGTTTTAATTTCAGACTAATTTAATCCATGTTCTTTAGCGGATGCATATTTCTAGAGGCAGGTTTGGTGCAGTATGATGGTGTGAGAGAGGCAAGTAACTTGGCTGTTAATGGTGTTAGTATAGCTGCAAGTCGCAATTGCTCTAGGGGTTATTTTGTAGAAAAATGCAACTGGCAATTAACAGAGTGTACATGTTCAATTGATCTTATTAGACTATTTTATTAGACACAGCCCATAAGGGGCTGTGACCACAGAAAACATTTTTGAGCTGCCATTGCCTTTCAGCAAGCATTTCTATGAGGCCATCCTCTTCCCAGCACCTTTTAGTGCTTTCGGCAGCTTGCGTCAATGTTCAACATTTGGAGAGGAGCGCCACTCGTCATTGCCAGGACAAAATAGATAAAACAAACTTGACAGAAAGAGGAGGTGTTGATGGTTACAGCTGCACAACCACACACACACCTACCTCTTCTGACAGCAGGGTCTTTGTTGAGGTCCGCTGCTAAATCGAGTGACAGTGAAATCCATGTGCGACCGAGACGTGCAAATGGATTTCGACCCTCCAAGCTAAATCATCTGATCGATCCTAGCAAAAATATTTTGAAAAGGCTCTGGTATTCACATTTTTGACATCCAAAGCGCAAAAAAGGGAAAGAAACACAGCCCCTAACAGTGCTCCATTTCAGCCAGGGAAAAACTCAAACTACAGATATAAATGAACAAAACAAAATAGCAATTCTCAAAATACAGGTGATTATTGTTTACTAGATTTGCCAGACTTGCTAGATTTGCTTGTTTTAGAAGCTTTGGTAGCTTTGATGTCAGTCTTGGTTTTCTGGATACGAGAAAAGATTTCTTTAAAAAGGGCTTTGTACTCTGGAGTATTCTGTCCCAGTCGCTTATCCACAGCCTCCACCTGTTTACTGATGGTCTCGATGGCCTCCGGTGTGGAAGGGGACAGTGTGGGTGTGGGAGGTGGTGCCGGGGTGGGGCCCATGGCACAGTCCTTCATGGAGGGGTCTCTGGAGACGGGCCTGGAGGTCTGCACCCCGGTGTGACAAATGCCCTCCTCGTGGCGCCTGCACTTCCCCAGCAGCTCCTCGTACTTCTCCAGCAAGGCGTGGTACTGCTCGTCCACCTCTCTGAGTATGGACATGCCCCTCTTCCTCACGCTGTTGGCGTGGATGGCGTAGCTGCCTCTCCGCCGGCCCGAAGCGTCACGCGCCACTATGGCGTTGAGCGCCGTATCGCTGCAGCTCTTCCTCACCGGGCTGGACGTGGGCAGGGCCTCGCCGCCCACGCCCCCGCCACCTTCCGTCGCCTCCCTCACCCCTCCCCCCGTCTCCATCCCGTCCTCTGCCTCCAGGAAGGTGTCTGTCTCCGGGGTATTGTTGAGCAAGTTCTGCGTGAAGGCCAAGCCATCATCCTCGCCGCTCAGGAGGAAGGTCCGCGCACGCCGCAGCTGCTGCAGCTCCTGGAGCTCCACCTCCAGCTCACGCACCCTCACCTGGCAGCTCTCAGCGTCCTGCCGAGGAGAAACATACATGATTAAAGCAACAAAAACATCTCACGACTCAAATGTACTGTGCAATTTGTAAAACAGTGTGAAAGCAGCCCACCTAGTTCAGTTTCCTAAACAATTAACACATACTGTAGCCTGGACTCCATTCCTTTTCGGGTTTGTTATCCGGTCGGGTGCAGATGATATCATTAGGGCATGAATAAAAGCTGCATGCTACAAGAACTTTTATTGTTATTCTTCCGGTTTGAGGGACATGTTATAACAATATCATATGCTCCAGACTGACTGACACGGTAATTTTGTAACAGAGATCAGGCTTTCCTCTGATGTGGAAAGCCTGGTGAAATAAGGTTAATTAACACATAATGTTAAAAAAAGAGGTTTTAGTACCATTGTTACTGCTTTTATACATTCAGCCAACAGAGCCATTTTTATGGAACTTGCTTTTCAACATACTGTAGTTGCCGGTAGATAGTTTGACCACTTGAAGTGCTCTAATCTTAAATTAAGATAGTCTTGATGCATGCAGGCTTCTTTCCGGCTCTCATGCAAGTAATTAATAATTTATAAAGTCACAACACCAACTTTGATGAGGCAGTATTGTTTTGCTTTAGAAATATAAGGTTTATTTTTTCATTTACTGAAAAAAATAACAGGTTGGAGTTAAGCGGTTTCTTCCAGACAACTGAGATATCTGATCCCGAAGCCTGATGTATACTGTATGTTGTCACATCATATGATGCATACAAGGCAAGGGCCGTGTATGGCGTATTAAGTATTCATTGGGGCTTGAGGCCTATACCTGCACCCGTTTCTCCAGCCGAGAGAACTCCCCCAGGAGAAGGTGGCACTCCTTCTCGGCTCCCTCCCTGCGTCCCCTCTCTGTCCGCACAGCTGAGCGCAGAGCTGACACCGCCTCCCTCAGTCGCTCGTTCTCCTCCTCCACAGGCGGGCGCTTTGCTTCCACAGAGAAACTCTCAGCTCGGCCCACCACAAAGCCATCCTCATAACTGAAAGCAAGATGCATGCACACACACAGACAAACACAATGTTAATCTTTTTTATAATAGACTAGCTGGGGCTAGTCTTCTTCAGTACTAAAACAAGGTACTTATTATTAATAGTAGTAGTATTTTTTTTACAACATTTATATTTTCACAATTATTTTCACCATACTGTATGATTTAAAAATATCACCATATCACCCTGACCTGGGTGCTGTACAAAGCTCCCTCAGGCATGGGAAAGAGTGGATGGTTTTGCGGCGTTCCCTCTTCTCCCTCTTCACACGGAGCTGTTCCATGGAGCGAAGCTGCTCTACCTGCCCGGAGAGAGACTCCACTTGGGTCTGCAGAGAGTCAATGGTCCCTGTCAACCTGTCAGAAACAGGAAGAGAATGAGTTAGGATAGTGGTGCCCAAACCTTTTAGCCTGTGACACAAAAGAGAAGAGTTAATCACGAGAAATTTGCCAGGGACCCGAGCTACTGAAAACAGCAGATCTACAAGCCCATAATGCGGTGCTAATTATGGTGCTAATAATTGCTTATTATTCTTATTCTAATTTAAATTATGATCCGTTATGACCCATTGTGTCTGTCACCTCTCGATCTTGTGCTGTGAGGTTTTGCTGTCAGTCACCAGTGTGTGGTTGGTGAGTTCCAGTTCTCTGGCGGTGCTGTCCAACTGCTCGTACACTTTAGCATGCTGCTCATTCATGTCCCGCAAAACGTCCAGCTGCTTTGACAGGTACTGGAGGGCACAAATGAACATGAATGGATTTGTTGTGATTATGGTTGACGGCCTTGAGTGGTCCCTCATGAGTCTCCATCACAACCAAAGGGGAGGTAGGTGAGGATCAGCGCACATCACATGTCAAGAACATAATGTCAGGCCATATTGCACTTGCATTCTAGTTTGTTAGACATGTGCAGAGAAATACTGTACTGTGCAGTGATACCAGATGTATGAACAGAATGAACAAGAACAGAGCATTCATCTCATAACGTTGCACGCATGCAGCCAGTCTCACACAGATAGGCCCGTATGCATGCCCTTCCCTCATACAGGACACACTTCATGTGTGTCTATAGTTTAAAGTTAACCACATACTACTCCTACATTGACCATATCAAGCAAAGATTCTGTGAAAACATCTCATCTACAAGCTGTCAATGCAATACGCTTTTGCCATGTAGAAACCCTTGGGGGATCCTGATCAATGAAGTTGAAGTAGTTAATGGCGTATGTCAGTGAGGAGGGAGGGGAATGAGTTTCCTGAATCTCTTGATTAAATATTCTCTTTCACTGCGCTGACTCTCAGCTTCCATTAGACAACTCATTGCATGGGTTAATGGCTTATGACTTGTTTGTTGCTGTTTGGAGAAATGTTCACCAGTCTATGAATGCATAACCCTGTTGTTGACTTCATCATCAAATCAAGAGCCCAGACACTTCTTAATATCCCAAAGGACATATTTTCTGATACACGTTAGCGGAAGAAACAGAGACTACTGGGCGGCTCATTCTTCCTCCTCCAATTCTTCTTTGGTCCGGCGGAATCATAATGACCTCTCTGTTTTAATGAAGAACTTGCCATGCATCCATACCTCAATCTCCTGCACCTGCTCTTCATTAGTGATGTACATCTGCTGTAGGGAGTCCTCTAACTCCTTGTTCCTCTCCAACAATGTCTTGCCCAGTTCAGCCGCCAGGTGGAGGTCTGGAGACAAAAGGATCAGGAGACAAGGAGGAGACAAGGAGACAGCAAGATAAATTGATGGGAATGCAGTGAAGCAAGGGCCGAGATAGGTGCACTTTTCAACAACAAGGCAGTTTGAACGTGCTTTGCAAAAACATTTTGTAATGAGCATTAAGACTCATTACAAAAGGACCATTGCATACAATTAGTTTTTAACCCATTATAGGTAGGAACCCATTTTGTAACCCTCCCATATTGGACAACAATAATCTCTGGGTTCTGTACAGTGTTTATGTTATCCAAAAATTACAAAAATTTACACTGATAAATATTTGAAGTTTTTAATAGGCTTAGGATAGGATTTAGAAGAATCATCTTGGTTCATTCAGAGTAAAAATAGAAGTTCAAATAAAACAGACAAATAAGAGAATGCAATTTCAGTACATAATGACAAATCTCAGTAAAAGGCGGTGACAAACAGAACAGTCTTCAGAGAACTTGATAGTCAGATGTGATGACAAGAGACAAATATTTCACAGACTAAGACAAAAAATACCTACAGTACAGACCAGTGAGGAAAAGAAGAAAATTAAAAAATAGCACTAGAGGGAAGATTGAATTAGACTGAGGGTGGATGAGCAAGGATGGATATATATTACACAAAGTGGTGCAGTGGCTCTATGCTACGTGGAGGTACAGTATAGGCTGGCATACTGTATGTATGCACTCAAAATTAATGGAGCCCATTGGTCTACTTTGGGAAAGGTTATTAAAAAGGTGTCTGTCAGGAGGGCACGGTACTTTATTTTGGTCTGGAATTAAGCAGGGCATCTACAGGGAGAGAAAGAAAGAGAGCTGGGGCCAGAGAGAGAGAGACAGCATTCACAGTACTTCCCCACTGCAGACAGCGTATGAAGGTCAATGATGTGTGCCAAGATAATTTGATGAAGAGCCCACCTCTCCAATGAGATCAGGACCGAAATAGGTGGAGATTCAGAAGCATTCTGTCAGTGAGCTGCTCCTCAATCACAATAAGGACAGGGGGAGCTTCCATTGTGCCAGAAATGATATAACTCTGCCTTATGTGCAATATGTGGGTAATAGCAGTTGTCAAAGGATGTATTGAAAAGGTGTTTGCAGCTTGTTGGTGTACTGCAAAGACCATTGGTTCCCAACCACCTCATAATTAAGTACCATCTGAAAATATTTGTCGCTCCAAGTACCACCATAATAACTAAACTGCCCTTTTTGTTCCATTCCTAAGCGAATAATGACACTGTTGAACATGTCTAATGACTAAGCAGCACAACTGATTTCTAATCAGTTCTCAATCAGTTCTTCTATTAACGGCTAGGTGTGCTGTCATGCTCATTTAAGAATGGCTGCGGAGCCTATTTTAACCAATTACTAGGTCAGAAGAACTACCCATAGTCATATAAATATTTCTTTCCAATTTTGGGCTCACGTACCAACAGTGGTTTTGAACACAAGGCTTGCACAGATGAAAAGCAAAAGAAAATTATGAGGCTGTTAAAAATTACCTCTTCTTTTTACAGACCAGGTCATGTAAACCCGTATTGCTTCAAAGTTAAAAAAAAAAAAAAAAAAAATCAATTCAAATAAGGGCTTTTTTTGTGATGCATCAAAATAATTATTGAGTATCATTGTTAGCGTAATTTATACTAGTATTGTGCCCCACAAAAATAAAGAAATAAATATATTGTAGTATAAATTACACACACACACACACACACACACACACACACACACACACACACACACACACACACACACACACACACACACACACACACACACACACACACACATCATTATGTACATATATTACATGTGTTATATGGTGTGTAGTGTGTACAGTATTACATAATGCATCAGGTCGTTCAGGGAGCTTTTAGCAACAAGCGTGGGCCATAAAACAATGGAAGCACTTAAGAGACCAGCTGTTGCTTCGCTCTTTACTGCCTTAATTTGTGCTTCCAAGTCATTGCAAACCGACCTGGCTGCTGAGTCACACTCTGTTCAGCACTGACAGGTATTTGGTACACATATTGGTGTACATATTGCTGGGGTCTGATGACTCAGCAAGATGCGAACCGAAAACAGAAAGAGAGATGGATCTGCACTGAGAAGCCAATAAGGTCATCACACTGAGACCACACTGTCTGTCTTCAGCGATCAATACAGTGATTGCTGGGAGTTGCAGTCGTTGATTGCTTTCACTCAACCCTAACCTCTGACCTAATCATGTGTTTGCATTATTACCTAAAAATGAAACATGCCAGTCAGCATCAAACAAGCATTTATAGCTGTAAACTATTCACAGACAGGCCAGTTAAAAGAATATTGCATCTACTTACTCCTAATATACATGTATACTCATTTGACACTAGGGTTTCGGGTGTACATGTAAAAGTCATCCAGTACTTGGCCAAAGATCACGCCCACTTGCCTGAAAGGTTAACTGTGGCCAATACTTCTTTAATTAATGTTCATTTTAACTTTAATTTGGGCACTGTGTGATATGGACAATACATACCTCAAAATGTATACCAAATATCTCAATTATCTCAGTTATATAATACAATATGACTTTAAATTTAAAATATCACACACTGTTGCCCAATGGGCAACCTGAAAGCAAACCTACTTGGCGTGCACGTGCATTCGGGCAACCATTAGTGTCGAGTCACTAACCTGTTATTCCTCATGCTAGGCTTTGCCACCGGATCTACATATATTGCACCTTCTTGCCTTTTTTAATTAAACATGTGTAATGAGCAGTGAACATACAGCATAGCATGGTGCTGTTCACAGCTCCTGCATATGGGCTAATTCACAGGCTTGCTACTGCACTGACAGCTTAATTAATTCCCTTGTGGGTTTGGCCACACACAGGTAGGCTACAAATGAAAGCAGCAATCTGTAGAGTTGGGCTTGATTTATGTGCCATTACACAGAGGTGTAGTGCAGAAACCACTGATTTACTAGCCTACGGTTTTCAGTATGATGCGTTGTGGGCTTGTAGATCTGCTATTTTCAGTGAGTGACCCCATGCACAACTAAGAATAACAAATTAGTGCTAGAGTTGTCAACGGTGTGTTTGTGTAGCCAATCTAGCCATCCCTGCTACTATTGACCAACCAGTGAGAAGAAGTATGTGGAAATTAAATTGATGGGCTTCATTTTCTTTCAGAATGTCTCCTTCAGGTGATCCAGAAATTTAACTTAATTTATTTTTTTGTCTTAGTTTTGTCTTACTTCCTGGCACATGGCTCACCTATAAATAGTTACTCTTTCATAACATACAGTATGCCAAGACATTTGCCAAGACATCACACCCACAATGTTTTCCCACAAGAATGAGTATGGTATTCTGTATGGACCAACTGCTCTTCTGTTAATCACCCTATGGGGTTGAACATGGCTCACAACATCGCTGTAAAGCTGTGTACTTAGTTATACAGCCATGTTACTCACCGAAAAAAATGATTTTGAAAGGCTTCTTTTTACAGTTGAAAATCAATTATTTTCAGCGAGCAATGTGATCATATGACCAAGTATAAATTTGGCTTAAGACACTGCTAGAAATGTGAATACGTAATAGAAACACACCACTCTGTGCTTGTCTTCTTTCTGATGTAATGACAAGCCAGCACAGCTGTGGCTTTTGCAGCCACTTGGATGGTGTTGCTCCCATAAATTATCTTGTGTTTTCCTCGGAAAAAAGAAAAAGAAAAAAGAAACAGCATTACGTAAGCAGAGAATGTGTAGTGCTTCGGCTGAGGTCAGCCTACAACTGACCAAACCCATCTCTAAAGCTAAAGACGGGTTTGAAAATTCCCAAACCAGACATCATCAATAAAACACGCACAACCCCAAACACTAGCTCAGCGTCTGTATTCAGAGTTTCTGTCTCTCCATGATGATTATTGGGACATATCTTTTGCTGAGATAAAACAGAGTTTACTCAATAGTTTACACAACATAAACTAGGGAGTTGCAAAGATACTGTAGGAGAAGCCTGGGACTGAAATGGGAGAAGAGAAGAGATAAATGTTTAACGTTCGCCTCTGTATTAACCACATGAAACCTTGCGTCCCTATTCTGTGATGTGATATTGCATAGCATTCGGCAAAATATGCAATTTCACTACCTAACAATGTGCCAGATATTGTCGGCAAAGAAATTTTGACTAAAAAAGGAGGGGACCAAGTAAGTACAGGCCTCTGCAGGACACCTTTCCAAAAAGGATATAGGTTTGATAGGAGGTTAAATATGCAATGCTGGCCATCATCCATTCTGCTTATCTTAACTCTATGTTGCAGGCAGCCCGACATTGTCATTTCAGGGTCAGTGCCTCATACATAAGCCACTGTGTTGTATGAATTTTCAGCACGTTGTTATAAAAATTGACAGCCCCAGTTGGTGCCAGTATTACAGTGATGCATATGCAATCTAAAACTGATTTTGTGCACAGCAAACACAACCTTGCTGCATGTCTAAGCAGGCCAATCTGTGACTCCCCCTATTCCTGCTTGTATGTGCACGTATGTGGAATACATAGTGGACTTCTCCGGCAAAGCAGCAGAGTTGTTTTGGTAGGTGTGTGTCCCTCCTGTGAATCATTGGAATGTGGAAGAAAACACTAGTCCATTTCCTGTCCCCTGACCTGATCTGTGCAACAGACCCACTCAGAGAGCAACACAGTCAAGTTTATAGAATGCTTCTGTCTTCAAGAGGTGCAAGTACGTTATAGCCTGTAATAAGAGTAGACTGCCCTGGAAGCTACTCATTAGATTAAGCCTCGATAACCAGTGGGTCCTAGAAAGCCTCCTGTCTCAGCTGGTCTGGCCACATATTTGCGTCTTGGACTAATGCCATTACAGGCTCTAGCTGACTAACAAAGGGCTGGAACAAAGAAGCATCCTATTCACATGTTTACTTTGCACCCTTTACTGTCTGTTCCGTTTTGTTTAAGCACCGGAAACACAAGTTCATCCACATCTGCAAACGTGCTGCCACTTCGCATCATTCCACATAGCACATATTCCACATTTCACATCTGCTGAATTTCCAGGACACAGTTGTTTTTTCGTTTCTCTTTTTTTTCTTCCAGTGAGCTTTGTTTTTGCAGTGACCCTAACATTATCTCAAGGAACCGTCAGACTTTGCCCCCATTTCTTTCACGGACATAGGGCCTAGCTTTTGGTATTCCAGATCAGTGGTTCCTCTGCAGCTGGAAGGTAATACAATGCCCGTGGTGTCTCTCTTTCTGATTGAGTCATCGCACCTGGCAGTGGCAGTGATGGTGTGCGCACAAACCAGCAAGTCAGCACTTTAAAGCCTGCCCTGAACCATACCCAACTCGACACTTACACCTAGTGGGGTCAGGACTCTGGGGTCCTCTCCTCTGTGGAGCAAGCTGGTCATGGAAGGGGCAGTGCAACACTGAGATGGATGAACAGAAAAGCAGGACAAATTGTTCTTCAATATGCTATTACGGAAATTGCAGTCCTTTCTAGTATATTTCACAAACATCTCTCTCACAAGATCTCCACTGTCATTTTGCAAATTATACAGAGAAAAAGAAATGTGGTTATTTATGTGCCATGGTAGTTGTGTGAACGTGTGTTTGAGCATGTTTATGTGCATGTATGTGCTCACATGCGTGTGCATGTGTGCGTGCCATTTTGTGTGTGCATGTGCATACATAAATGTGTATACTCCATGTATCAAAGCCAAGTAAAATCTCTGCATCCGCACATTGCGCCAAGCTGGTAATGTAATAACTGCTTTGGCACAGACTAGGTGATAGATTAAGAAGGCATGAGATGACAATTGGTGCAAAAGGGAGAGGCGTTGTTATGTGTGGGTGATTCTGTCATTCCCTTTCTTCTATTTATTCCAAGAGTTTCAGAGAAAGGGCTCTTTGCATTGGGACTGTCTATCTATGTAGTACCACCACACATATTTCACTCTGGTACAGATAATCTACACCTTAAACACCAAAATACCAAAAAACACCAGAATAAAAACAAACATAACTACTGATTGTTTCTGTTTAGTTTCTGTTTCTGTTGTCTAGGTTGTAGGTATATAATTACATTGTTCCTCAAGGAAATTTCTCAGGGGACACACTCAGGATGAGGCGAGTGGCTAAACGACAAAACAACACTACCAAATGACATCCAATGGAGTCGAGAACTACTGCTGCGAATAACAAACTATTTAAGCGAATCAATAATAAGTAACAACTGCATCCGCCTTGCATAATACCATGGTTGGTGAATGAATGAATGAATGAATGAATGAACGAATGAATCATTTTCATAAACAGCTTGAGGGATTACAGTACAATTCAGCCGACAGCCGCAACTACAATAAAACTGATAACTATGAGTTGACAGCACTACTAGTTAAGCAATGCACTTGTTAGTGGCCACCATGTACATTTCATTAGGATTGACAAAGTGGGCTTGATGGAAAGAGTTAGGCTACTATCCGAGTTTCAGGCTAGACAGTTTGTAATTAGTCAAAGCCTAAAGAGCTTTAAATTTGAATGCATGGCCAAAATAAACTTCTTGATGAGTCTCATTATTTGCTGATTTAGGGCTTGCTCTTTGTGCTTGTTGGTCTACCAATACAAGTTATAGGCTACTGTTTTCAAACAGAAGTAGCCAAGTGCATCTTTTTTTATAATTTTAAAGAAGAAAGAAAGCGGTGCTCTATTATTGTCAGTTGTCGGAGCTGTAAAACTACTGGTTGCCGGTAAGCTGTCAAAGTGGCTGTCACGGCTTGTGCAATATTCCAGTGGTTCTCAAAGTGGCGTCCGGGGACCTCCAGGGTCCTTGAGGGAATTCCATGGGGTACCCAACTAAATAATAGTTCCATTTGTACACTCTGAGTTGACATTGTTTCTACAATATAAATTGGGTGTCTCTGAGACAGAAATGCCATTAATTGGGGGGTCCCTAGCCTGATGCATGGCAAACTGATGGTCTGGGGGCTATTTGGTGTCAATTTGGAGGTCCTTAACATGAAAATGATTGGGACCACTGCATTATAATGATAAAAGTTCATGCAATTTAAAGTGGTGACATCATAGCCCTTGCATGAAAAAGACCTTTGTTGTGCAAAGAGCTGAGCTGAGCTCACCCTAGGATGCTGAGCAGTGAGCACTAGTGCAGGGCCGCGCGTGCGTGCGTGCGTGCGTGCGTGTGTGTGTGAGAGAGAGAGAGAGAGAGAGAGAGAGGGGGGAGGGGGGAGGCTATTTTTTGCTTACCCTGCTCGAGATCTTGCTGGTCGTACCATGGCTCTTCCTCTTCAGTGACGAATTCTTCCATGATTCTCCCTGAGCCTAGCATGGATCATGAGCCGCCGCCGCCGCCACCACCACAGTCAGTCAGTCAGTCCACAGTCCACACCGCCTGTCTGGCTGCCTTGAAGCCAACAGCCCTGCCCAAGAAAGAACTGATTTCACGACGATCGAACACGAGCTCTCCCTCCCTCTGTCTCTATCACTCGCCCTCTCTTTCTCTCTGTGTGCGTGTGCGCGCGCCCCGGACGCCGCGTCCTCACAGCATGCACAAGGAGGATGTTGTACAGTCAGTCAGTATGATGACGTCTAGCTGCTGCCGCTTCGGCAATAAACAAAAGACACCCCAGTTTGGTCCTCTATTCCGAGCAGTGCCGGGGCGACAGATCCACTTTATGGGGCTTTATTTGCACGCAATCTGGTCTCTGCCCTGCTGCTGCACTCTGGAAGTCAGCTGTTGTTGGAAGAATAAGTGTTGTTTGGCTGCTGTGCTTCCCATGGTGGTGTTTTCTATTTCCTTCCCCCGTCAGTCACACCCACTACCTCTCCTCCTCCTCATCTTCCCCCCGTCCCATGCTGTTCCAGGGACCGCTGCTGTGCTGTGCTGCAGACACGCAGGCAGAAGACAGACACACTCACTGCTGCTAGTGCTAGACGTGGCACTGGCAGATGAGATGAGGATGATGATGGTGGTGATGTTGCAATAGGCGCTGAGCAGCAGCAGCAGCAGCAGCACTTCCTTTCTCCCTGCTGCCTTCCAGCCTCCGTTCGGACCATCTCCCAAAATCACTCTCATCATCACAGTCGGTACCAGTGTTGCCATGTTTTGTAAGAGGTAGTAACAAGTATATGAAAACAAGCACAAAAGGACAGCACGAATTCATTATCAACTCTGTCCAAGCCAAGGATATATAAAATAAAAGTGATGCTTTCATATCGAATATAGAAATTAGGCTATACTTGAGAGATAGGCTACTTTATCTCCTTGTATTGACCTGTGCTTCCATTTGAGAAGTACCCATTCTGTATACTAGCATACTGTGAAATAAAAATGCCAATTAATCAATCCTATCAATTTGAGATCATCTGGCCAACCTGGACACCATTATACTTTGTTTCAAAGGGTGTTTTGTTTACCTCAGCCATGGGGAATATAATAACTGTGTAACCACTCGCCGGAATGTGAAGAAGTACAAGAGGTATATATATATATATATATATATATATATATATATATATATATATATATATATATATATATATATATATATATATATATATATATATATATATATATATATATATATATATATATATATATTTATTTTTATTTTTTTATTTTTTTTTTTAGTTGTAGTTTCTAGCTGTAGCATACTGCAGTCTCTAGTAGTAGTTTCCTACTGCCACTTTATCACACCTGGTTAGCTAAGCACCTTCACCTCAAGTTAGATACAGTTTGCACTTTACTGGTCTGCTGCACTATTGTTGTGTCGTCCATATATTGTCTCGACCTTGTCTTATTGCACTGTCTATTGTCTCGACTTTGTCTTATTGCACTGTCTATTGTCTTCACTTTTGTCTTACTACACTGTCTTGTCTATTGCACTGTGGAAAATGGAAACGCTATTTCATCCCTGTATATGTCCTGACATACACTGGAGTGACAAATAAAAAACCTTGAACCTTGAACCTTGAATAAGTCTGCCGGGCTGCGTAGCTGCAGACATACCCGTCTCTACTAGGCCTACAGTTACAGTATCTAAGCTCGTTTAAGGTTTAATTCTGTTCAACACTAGAGGGCAGGCATGAGCTACAAACCACTGAACAAGGTCCTGTGATTCCCCTTCTGTTGTCTCCGAGGTGTAGCCCAATCACATTTCCCCATTAGTTCACGAGCACTTTGCCCGATGAAAGCCAGCAGAACCAGGATGGCGAAGCTATAGTTGGAGGGGGAAGGGTGGATTTGACTGGTAACTAAACTCATAGGCCTTTAGCATCTTTGCCCTACAGTGGTTCCGAAAACATTTTCGCCCTCATCAAACCTTGTACACTTAAGACATCCTCCATATATGGCCAATACAGGGTTAATTCCACATATTTATCTGAACTCCATGCCAGAGCATCAGCACTTTCCTCAGCCCAGTTTTACTTTCCTGGCCATTATCTCTGGAATGGAGAGACCAATCAAAGTTTTTGGATGCGTGACTTTGGGGAAATTTGAACTCAAGGGCCCCCAATAGCCCACTGCCCAGGGCGCCTTCATGTGCACTTGACAGAAGCCATAATCCGTGGATGCTTTGCTGACAGTCAGGATACTGCTGGTCATGGGGTTGGTGATGTGATAGGATGAGAAAGACTGAGCAATTCAGCAGAGGAGTCAGCCACAAAGAACAATGTCACAGCCCACCTCCACAATGCCACCAGGATGGTAGAATCTGACAGTACTGTCATGTTATGCAGTGAAGCCATCTGTGTGGGTGCAGAGACTCTTCAGGTGGTCTCTACTAACAACCACATGAACCTTGGTTGAAAAAAACAACAACAACAAAATAATAATGGTAATATAATAATAATAATAATAACAACAACAATAATACAGTTGTCCTTTAAGTAAGAATTGTGTGTAACTCTCCCTCACAGGCCCCACCACTGTGTGTGTGTGTGTGTGTGTGTGTGTGTGTGTGTGTGTGTGTGTGTGTGTGTGTGTGTGTGTGTGTGTGTGTGTGTGTGTGTGTGTGTGCGCGCGCGCGCGCATGTGTGCGTGCGCATGCACATGCACATGCGCATGCTGTAAGTTGCATTTTAGTTTGTCTATCATCTTCTACATATAAATATCATGAAAGTAGCCAATCTACTTTTTATTTTATTACCGGTAGATATTTGACAGTTAATGTTTGACTCGTGTGTACAGTTTGTTATATGTTTAGTAATGGGATTTTTCCTTTCCATTCTTCTTCAGTTTTCTATTAGAAAGGTCTTCCATTGTCACTTCACTGTCACCTTGTGCCTTTTTTTGTGATTGGAGACAAGACATTGAATGAATCCACTTGACTCACCCATAGCCTCTTAAACATTCATATATGCATTCAATTTGTAATGTATGACAGGGGGTTTCAACAGGTGGTCCGTGGACCACTGGTGATCTGTGAAGGAATTCTATTTTGTCCCTGAACATGCCTTTAGTAGCGTAGAAAATGAAGAAAAGTGAAGATTTCGTACAGAACCGCACATTAAAGCTTTGTGAAATCTTCCAAAGAGGAAGTTTGCCAATGTTGTCAGTTACTGAGAAGTATGATTAAGGTTAATTCATTTCACAGAAAAGGGAGTTAGAATCTCAACAAAGTTTGTTGAGTCATCATTCTTTGGAAATTAATGTGTTGATATAATAATGTTATAGTGTCTATCAGTAGTGTCATTTGATCTGAGTTTTAATGGAAGTTTGGATAATGTAACAGAATGGAATAAGGGTAACTGTAGTGGTCCCCAGTCAATTCTTAGTTAGGGCGGTGGTCCCTGTTGTGTGATAATGTATGATGATAAAGTCAGATGTACAGACAGACATCCATGTTGTGTTTGTTCATGATGATGGCTCAAATGTGGGAAGTGTGACAAATGGTGAGACTGTAGACACTCATTGATGGCACAGACGGACATGTCAGCAGACAATGTTGTGGACTCGAGTCCTATTGACTCGACAAGTCAAGTCGCCAAGTCGCATTTTTGACTCGACTTGACTCGCTTGGGACGTAGGTAAAATACTTGAGACTCGGACTTGACTTGAGACAACCTGACTCGGCGACTCGTCCGAGTCATCGTCCGAGTCACCATTGCCGGGAGGCAACGGTGTGCAAATGAAACCAAATGAACCAGTCAGGGAGCTAACACGATCACCTATTTGCGGGGGTCCCGACCCATGGTCTGAACCACTGACGGGAGCGGAGCGGGGGTGAACGCCATTCTAGATCTAGTAGAAGACTTGCGACATTGAGGGGTCAGAAAACAGTGAACGGAGTTTGCAGTACTTCCCAGTTTCCACAACTCTCCAACTGTCTATTTCAGTAATTCTAATGAACGCCACGCTATAGGTTCACGCGTTTATTGATTGATAGATTGATTGAGTGATTGGAGACAGGCATGTAGAGCGAGCAAGCACAAAAGACTCTGATCAGGCCATACGCCACAGCAGCCACACTACACCACACACAGAAACAAACAATGGCGACTGCGTCTGCTACTCCTGAGCGTTCTTCGACAACCTCGTCCTCCTCGTCTGCACAACAATCACCAAAGGTTGTCAAATTTGCTTTTAAAAACCTCCATTCTGATGGGAAACGGAGGATGGCCAAACAACAGAAAACAATATCACTCACCACTGTCACGAACGCTGATTTGGGCTCCTGTATGTCCGTATGTGACTGGCTGCATAAATAATCCATCATCCATCCATATAGAAACTAGAAAGGCAGTAATCCATCTTCCAAAATTCTCACTTCTCATAACATGTATCCAGTTGTTGGGGTTAAAACCTCACTCCACGCAACCTCCACCTAAAATAGTTATTCATTCCTTCCCTTTCCACCGGTACGTTCTTCTCGCTAAATAGTTTTATTTAGTCCAGTTATTATTTCGCCAGCTCTGCTCTCCGGGTCCTTCCATCCCACCAAAACAAATGCACGTGTAGTCATAGACTCAGTGTTGCCAACTTCACGCATTTGACACTATATTTAGCTTTTTTTCCAGACCCCCCTAGCGCCAAAATGATTGAAAAACTCAAGGTAATATTCACTACTAGTGCTTTTATAGTGAGCTGGGTTGAAAAACACTGCTCTAGCTCCTTGTAGTGCGTTTTGGAAGTGCCACTAGTGCATTTTGGATTTTGGCAGTTGGCAACTGAGTGTAGTACACGAGTAGGTAGCTAACTTAGTGCCTGATGAAAAATGAACACTATGTTAAATTAATGATCCGTGTGCGTGCAGGTATGCCTGCTCTACAAAATGCTACACAAGCACAATTGTACTGTAACTCTCATCTCTATTAATACATTTTTTCTTTCATTCATATAATTCAAGTTACACTGCAACAAAACTGATAACTGATAAAAACTGATATATTTTTTTTTACATTTGACCGTAGGAAGTTGTAACCTGTGACTTGACTTGAAAACCAGTGACTTGACTTGAAAACATTGTGACTCGACGCGACTCGAAACAACCATGCGACTTGACTCGACTTGACTCGCCCAACTGTGTGGACTCGACTCGACTTGACTCGCCCCCAACCTAAAAAAAACTTGACTTGCTTGAGACTTGGGACCAAATGACTTGTGCTTGCTTGAGACTCGGCTCGGAGGGACTCGTGCAATTGTCTGCATGTCAGCACCCTCTGTTGTGGAATCATTCTTTCTCAAAGAGTTCATTCACTCACTCAACTGAACCAGACAGAAGGAAGCCACCAGACCCTGTAATATACTATTAATAACAAAAGGTAACCTAGAGGTGTACTATACAGTTGAGTTATGAAATGTCAAAATATATCAATTTACATAATACGTTTAAAAATGTTATACTACATTAAATAAGGAATCTTTAAACTTTGCCTTAAGTTGAGACAAACTTTAAAATGCAAGTAGTTAAAATGTATATGTAGCATATACCACGATGCATGTACTTGACTTGAGTCCTACTTTCCTGGCAGCAAGGAGTTTCACCAGGACTATAGCAGTGGTTCGTCCCGAACAGGCACTCTGACCACACAGAAGGGGTGAATCTTGGATGTGTTTTTCTTATAAATCTGCCCCACAACACAAATTGCCTTGGCAAGCTAGAGTAGACACTTCAATGTCAGTAAGAACAACATGGGCTAGTCAATAACTGACCTTATTGACCTTAGTTAACTTTGACCAACAAATGTCACATATATCTGGTTAATTTACAGATCCAATATATTAAGTTCCATTGCCCGCCGGTTTGATTTTTCACTATGCCGTATATTTGCCTTAGTGAAATTCAGCCACAGAGTAGAGTTGCTACTTCTTGCCTGGAAAGGAGCCAGCTTAGGTGTTCCGGACATCTGGTGAGGACACCTCTCGAGCGTCTGCCTAGGGAGATCCTCGGCAGACCAAGGTGGAGTTGGAAGGATTACTTCATGGCCTTGGAACGCCTCAGGATCCCCTAGAGGAAGCCACAAATGTTGCTCTGGAGTCTGGAGCTCTCTGGTGGAGCTGTGGCCCCTGTGATCCAAATACAGATAAGCGGGTGAAAATGGATGGATGTAGGACAGTATATGCAGTCATTGCAGACAGAGTAGTTTCACCATCACTAGTCCACATGGCTCAACTAAAAAACATCAGACCAGACATTCATGTCAGTAAAGGGTTAAACAACAAGAAAGAAAAGATTTGATCAAGTCCAGACTATTTCTGCTTAGCTTTCGAAGAAGCCATGTTTTTGTTGACAGAAGAGCAGAAATGACTAGCTTTGCAATACAAATGGTAGTTTTGCGTAATGAAAGCAATGGATGTTGTTTGCTGTCATACATATGTATTGCCCAGACGCCCACCGAACAGGGACCTAATGGATTCTATTAAGCATCTCCTACACATCTCTTTGTGGTAAATGCTTATTGAAAAACAGATTGCATTATGCTAAATGGTTCTCACTAGTTTGTGTTTATACTGTATTTGCTCCAACCACTTAAGCCCTGTATATTTTGTTTTATGATGAATAGCCGAAATAGCCTAAAAACTCACAATGTGAGATGTTGTGACTTTCTTGATTTGTATTTAGTGTATTTACTGATGCCATGGTTAATGGAGGATTCAACACGCACACACTTGCACACACAGTGACGAAGCCCTGTACGTGTACAGATGAAGAACTTTGGAGCATTGCAGGGTTTCAAAAGTTACCTGCACAAAGGCAGCCTTTCTATGACCGATAAACCCACCCCCTTGCCCTACAGTGGATTTCCCTCCCATGCGTAACATGCACAGAGACACACACATCATACATAAAGCTCAAATACTACGTGTCTATGCCCCTCGCCACACATGCAGCCACCACACAGCCTTCCTTGGATGAATGCCAGTGAGTGCATGGTACAAATACGCCCACCCCACATACACACACTCCCACACACCATACGCCCAGTGCAGTCTGTCTCACAGAGGCCCTGTTTCTCACAATGTCAGGGGATCACAAGGGTTAAAGCCCTATCATGTTACTCACAAGGTCTGGCTGAAACAAAAGGCTGAATGGACTGACTCAACAGGCTGCGGTGTCGCCAAACCTCGCCACATCTAATCACGTTGGGCAGGGATGCAAATGTGCTCCATTGTTACACCCAGTGCTTACAACTTCACTCATCACTGACATTTTAACGCTTCAGCTTCAGACTGGAAACAGAGAACGCTGGAAACGTGTCTTTGACTCAAGCAGATCAAGAACGTTCAATGCTCAGAGTGATCACTTTTATGTTGCCGTGTGCTAGACAAAGTTTGGCAGTTTCAGAATGTCGCAGGCCACGAGAGACAGTCGTCTAGCGTTTAAATTAGATGATAGAGAACAATGTTTATTGTTGGTCTTCCCCTTTTTTCTGCTGACAGTGTCTGTTCTGTTTAATTAGGAACAAGTTGAGGTTGGCTGCCAAAGATTTAATTTGCAACTGATGGATCCACAGTCAGACACCAGTGTGTGTGAGCGCTTTTGGCCGCATGCACATTTGAGAATAAATGCTCACACAAAGACATGCACACACTCAGCTACTCTTTAACTTTTCTAGGATTCCAGTGGAACTAATGGCATCATCTAATACTCATCATGATGTTGTACGGGGGCCATTTGGTCAAAGCTTTTCTGTTCATCGCCATTATATTTGGCTTAAACTTTAACGAGCCCCAGCAAGACTCTCATTCAGATGCAAGAACTCTTTGTGCCCCTTTTTTTCCTAAGTTACAGTAATGTCCCGGGAACTGAGCTGCGGCCATTCAAATGGTTTGACTGAGTTGGAAATGAGTTACTCCGAAGACACAAACAGGCCGTAACACACACATGCATGCACATGCACACACACACACACATACACACACGCGCGCGCGCGCGCACACACACGCACGCACGCACACACACACACACACACACACACACACACACACACACACACACACACACACACACACACACACACACACACACAGGTGGGGAAACATTTGCAGGCAAACATCCAGAATTACGATAATAAGTTTACTTGAGTAAAAGTAAAGTAAAGGCATGAAAAGGCATGAAGAGTGAGTTTTCTAATTAATTTTAACTGTAGAAAATGTATACAAATCTTTGCAGCTGAATCCTAATGTAATCTCAATGTAACCAGTAATTCAAAAGTTCCAATAACTGTAGTGGAGTATATGAGAGAGAGTTAAGAAAATTGGAAATACTCCTGTAAAGCAAAAAGAAAGTACAAAGGTACAGTAGCCTACTTGAGTACTACACACACACACACACACACACACACACACACACACACACACACACACACACACACACACACACACACACACACACACACACACACACACACACACACACACACACACACACAGGTGGGGAAACATTTGCAGGCAAACATCCAGAATTACGGTAATAAGTTTACTTGAGTAAAAGTAAAGTAAATAAGGCATGAAAAGGCATGAAGAGTGAGTTTTCTAATTAATTTTAACTGTAGAAAATGTATACAAATCTTTGCAGCTGAATCCTAATGTAATCTCAATGTAACCAGTAATTCAAAAGTTCCAATAACTGTAGTGGAGTATATGAGAGAGAGTTAAGAAAATTGGAAATACTCCTGTAAAGCAAAAAAAATGTACAAAGGTACAGTAGCCTACTTGAGTACTACACACACACACACACACACACACACACACACACACACACACACACACACACACACACACGCACACACACACACACACACACACACACACACACACACACACACACACACACACACACACACACACACTGCTATTTCCTTACAGCTTTGTTTCAGAGAGCAAAGCATTCTGAAGACAAAGGTAAAGGAACAGTATTGTTGTTCTTTCTTGGTGGTACCCTTTCCGTTGAGGGGGAAAAGTAGCATACCTCAGACAGTAATAGCTTTGAGAGGGAATTTACAGACAGAAGACATGCTTCAAAAAGACCAACCAAATAAGAGACCACTTCAAATCTTTTTTGTGTTCGGCCTCTCAATCTCAATGTGCATGTTGGTAAGCCATTTCATTCGACCGACTGTCAGCACACTGAGGTGTGCTTGGATAACCCAAGCACACCTCAAGCTTCACTTAATGAAGCAGCCATTAGGTGATAAACTACTAAACCCAATGTAATTTAACCACATGAACCACAGGGTTCCTATTCTGGGTATGTCACATTGACATATGATGTATGTCACTTGGCTACACATTCAGTAAACAATAGAATACCTACAAGCTTGTTGTCAGTTTGTAGATCTGTTATTTTGTAAAGAGAATGAAAGGGGGACTACGGAGTACGGACACCAATCAATGAAGTGTAATAGATTTTAATGTTGTTTAAAAAAAAAAAATCACTATATACTCTTCTTGAATGCTGGATGGCAGAGTAAGTAGTACTTAAATAATATGATGAAATGTGACTTCCCAAATTGGAACTCCTGTATTGCCACCCTTCAGTCCTTCATGACCACCTGCTTCTTTTTTAATGCTATTCGTGCATTGAAAGGGACAAAATCACTTTTAATTAGAGCATTGAATGTTGTCAGTAGCCATGATCTACTATATATCAGTAGGCTGTATGCATTCTGTGCGTTCTTGATCACAGCTATTGTTTTGACAGTGACAGTGTGCATTGTCCATCATTACTAATGCAGTAACCCTAACAGTATATAACCCTAAGTTCAGTCTTAACCTGCAACGTAAATCCTCCTAACCTACCTCATATATCAAACTTAAGCAGCCATGCAAGTCAGTTGACAACACATGCCATTGCTGTCGAAGCAGTAGCTGATCCGATGCAACTACACTGTAATAAGATCTTGGTAGGTTGTTAGACGGCTACTGAGAGCATTCAGTGACTAAACGTGACTTTGTCCCTTTCAATGCATTAATATCATTCGAATCGGGAGCCCTGTTCAGTATCAGGGACCAGAGAGCTGCATTGCCCTGTAGGTGGTCCATTCTCCTCCTAATGCTGTGTCTTCACCATCAGTGCAGAAGACACAGTGGCCAGGCAGTCAGCCTCATCCTTCGCTCCTTGACTGCTTTTACTTTTACATTACTTTAGACTTTTTAGTTGTTTTGAACATTTGTCATTTTTACAAACAAATGCTTTAGAGTAAATCTGTATTTGTACATGGAATTTGGGAGAATCAGGGCCACACAAGCACACCCACACCCACACCCACACACGCATGCCAGCAGTATCCAGCACGCACACAGACCTGGATAGATAGATGGACAGCCAAAGGGATAGGTGCTGTGTGGACGGCAGATGGACACAGACACATAACACAGAGGCATGCACCCCACCCCCCTACTCCTGCTCATGTGGAAGGATCCTGGTCTCCACGGTGACCAAAGACAAAAACGGAGGCCTGGCTAAGGGTGCAGCTGCCCTTGGGAGAGAGAGAGAGAGAGAGAGAGAGAGAGAGAGAGAGAGAGAGAGAGAGAGAGAGAGAGAGAGAGAGAGAGAGAGAGAGAGAGAGAGAGAGAAGAGATAGAAGGGGGGTAGTGGAAAAAGTGTGAATGAGAGGTGGGAGACAGGGCAGGAGGGTGGGAACTGAGAGAGAACATGCAGTGAAAGCCGTGGAGAAAGCAGAGAGGGAGGGAGGCCTGGACATGCAGGGAGAGAGGGAGTGAGGGAGGGGAAAGAGGAGGAGAGACACACAAACTCCTTCAAAACACAGGAGTTACTCACACAGTGGTGGAAAGTGAACTTCAGTGAAACAGACGCAGAGCAGGAGGAGAGCACAAAGAGACACTGCTGTGCTTCTACACGGCCATACACAGACAAGCCTGCCAGTGGTCGACCGAGAAAGGACAGAAACAACACAGACCATCATTCATTTGTCATTAGCCTGTTGTCTGTGACCCGAATTGGAGCCGGCTAATTAAATGAGAGAGTCAAGAAACACAAGGAAACAACTGGGACAGAAGGAGGGGGAGGGTGCCAGGCAGCGAGTAGGATCTTTGAAACATCCCATACAGGGTTGTCTGAGTTTATCTCTTTTACTGGAGACTCTTTTAACTGCCCCACTCCACCACACTGCATGTAAACGTGGACACGTTCTCTCCACAGGTAAGACAGCCTCTTTATGGTCTTAAAATGTTTACTCATTAAATATGTTTAATGCATGCCATTCAACAGATGACATCATTGATAGTACAGCAGACCCAAGTTCACATTGGTACAAAATAAGGTTTGCAGTATGTTTTGTTAACTGTCAATGTTATTTTCATATTTTGGAGGAACACATTTCATGCGTTTGACATGATGGGCTTTTAGAGGCAATATTACAAGGTCCTTTATTGTACTCCATCTCCAAGACAAAGAAGAACATTCTCCTCTATAATGACATTTAAATGGTATACTTTGAGTTCCCCGCTCTGCTCTGCCACCTGTTTAACATTCTCTGGTAGTGTGTTGATTGAGGCACAAAGAGGAGCAGATATTGCAGTGTGTGTGTGTGTGTGTGTGGGGGGGGGGGGGGGGGTGACAAAGACAAAACAACAGAGGTCAGGTAACCCTGAGACAGCTGGGGCTTGAACATGAGTCCCAAACAAACATGCGTCCGTGTATAGCCGTGCTGTATATGCTGAACACAGAGAACAATTCGGTCTTGTCTCTTCAGCAGGATTTAACTGTGAGCGACTGACTGTGTTGATGTGGCAGTGAATCTTGAATAATGCATGTAGATAATGAGATATTTCACTTAGGCCTGCTGTAGCTTTACCCTCGGCTCTGGCTGCAATCATTTTTGAGAGTTTGACAACAACATGGTGGGGAGGGAAATCTGTGTATTGCCAGTTTGATGCCTGAGATACTTCCTGTTTTACTGGAAATTAACATGGTTCTTCTCACTGGAAAATGACACCATCTCTTGTATCTGCCTATGATAAGCAGCTCCCCCACAGCTGTCTGGGAGATGGTAACAGGCCCTGCTCTGAAATACCAAGGCCTGAAATAGTCTGGCATGTTTATAATTACACTGTATGGACAGGGAGGTGCTCCTGCACTGGTCCAGACACTGTACGCTCAGATTCCGGAAGAGTTGGTCAGGCATGCATGCAGACTGTCCACAAATCAATATATAAAACTGAATTCATGATGCCGTCACATGACGTTTACATAAAATATGCAATGAAGTGTGTGCATATACTGCGCATATACAACGTACTTTTTGACTGTACACCGGTATATGTACATTGACATGTGCAAAGACCCATTCTACAACGCCACACACATGCGCATGCATGGGCTAATTAGAGGTAACGCTGTACTATAACGGGCAAGTGCCCCAACAGACATAGAATTTAGGGGCATATATGTGTGCACCAGCTTTGAAGAATAATTGCAGTGTACACGGGCCAAATTGCACGGTGGCTTCAGAAGCACAGGGTGGAGCTGGAGTTAAATATAACTAATTCATTTCTGATGGGAGGATATCTTCACATTACTAGACATTCAAGCTAACGTGCTCACAAAGTAAAATTCACATTATCCGTGTGTGTAACTATGGGAGGGTGCAAATGTAACTAGTCGGTTGCATTTACCGGTAGTTCTGGAAAAAAAAAAAAAAAAAAAAAGGAAACACAGAATAGTGGAACTTTCGATTATTTCCACATCTCTGAATATACAGTAGAGCTGGGACGATATTGGTCCCTCACGATATGATATAGGTGGCGATATTAGGCCTTGGATAATGAATATATCATGATATTTGATATATTGTGATGTTTGCGATATATCAATATATTGCATGAAATTCATCAACAATATATCATGATACTGTAACTGCAGCTGAAAAACGAAAACTAAAAACAATAAATGAATGAATAAAAAACTAAAAGGTAAAAATCAGAACTTACTAATGCATATCCTCAGTTAATCTTCGCTTGTATCTGTCTCAACTGATTCTCATACTGGGCTTGAATGAAGCAGCTATAGAAGTCATTTAACATTTTAGTTCTGCAACCCATTTTTCCTCCCGGAATTATTCCTCAGCAAGTATCACAACATTTGCTGAGGAATATACGATATATATTGCGGGAGGAAGTATACGATATTATCACGAATGATAACGATATTTCAGCACACCCATAATATACAGGGTATATTAAATGTTGGAAATGTGTAGAACTTCCCTGAGTCTTTTGGATTTTGTCCTATTCAGGCACACTGCCCGTGTCGTTAGTCTCCATTTCTCTCACTGTGACTCCTGCGACGCCTGCCTGACCAGCACCATCAGGATGGAGGTGAAAGAGGAGGTGATGGACATCCTCCAGAAGGTGTGGACCAAACTGCAGGGTCTCCCTCAGGCCAGCTCGCTGGAGCTGGGGGCCTTTGCTGTACTCATCCTCTTTGTTGGTGAGTATTGCACAGGGGTGGAAAGCAACTCTTTACAAAGTGCTATTGTTACTCTCACTGAGGAGATTAGTCATGTCGTACACTGAAAAACAGAATACTGTATGATGTGTTCCCAAAGCAGTGAAACTTCCAATTCAGTAGATGTTTGATCCTACTCGACTGCTTTTGGAAAGGTATGAACACAGAGTAGCGTATACAGTTATCCGGGTATCAGCTCAATTGGGAGATTGTTCTACTGTATTTACATTTGGTTAGAGCCTCAGTTAAAGAAGTAATTCACACCATGAATGCCCTTTATTTCTACCAGTTGAACACTGATGCCTCGAATTCATGGTGATCTAAGCAAATAACTTGATGACCGGCTGAGCCTCTGGTAGTGAGGACAATAATTCAATATAGATTTGAGGCTTCTTTGCGTGTGTAAATGATGTAAAAAAAAATGATGTAAAAAATAATGTTTTTTGTGATGAACTACTTCAAGTGTTGAGCAAAGAGCATCATTTGGGGCGTGATCGGTTGGCAATTTGGCAGAATGCATTTAGTGAAATATGGTTATGGTCAGGAACTCACGATGCCACATCGTCCCCTCTACATATGACTTCCAGGTAACAAGTTACATAAGATTACTAGTTACTTTTATGCTTCTACTTGAGTGATTATAGTGATGAGAAACAAAAACAGACTGACAAAAACAGAAGATCACAGTAGGCTATTGCTGGTGCACAATTCTGTCATATGAAGAAGTATAAATCAGGTTTAGCAGTTACAAACACTCTGACCTCTACACTCTGACCTCTCCCCGTATGCCCCCTCCCCTTCTTCCTTAACAAATCCCTCCTTCTCCTTCTTTCCACGCAGTCACGTTTCTGTTCCTGATCGTGTTGTCCTGTGTCCACTGCTGCTGCTGTGGAAAGCCACAGTATCAGGGCTCCAGAGTGCAGCCTCTACAGCCTGTCTGAAGATGGGGCAAAGAACTGATGCCTCTACTGTAAATACTCGCCACAAGCAGCCTTCCTTCAATCCTTCAGAAGTGTGGACCGAATGGTTTAGTGAGAGAAGAGCTGCACAAGGCAGATTTCTCCCTTCTCCTCCAGAATATTGTTAGATCTGTGACCCCTTTGTGGAAAAGGGGTAAATAAAAGATGGCTAGAGAAAGCACCCAGAGACACCCAGACAGTTGAAATGGCCATTGCTATTTCAACTACTGGGGTGGAGACTGGCAGAAACAGAGGCCATGTTGGACACAGCCTTGGGAGACAGCATTGTGGTACAATCCATCAAGATTCATTTAAAGTGAAGGTAACCTGCAAAAAACTCTCCCTCAAAAATAGCCTAAGTATCCCAATGATATATTTAAAATGCCTGATGGGGCCGTACACATCTCACATTTGAGGTTTATAAAAATAAAATTACTACATCCGCCACTTTGGGAAATGTAGTTCTGAATCTGTTGATGTCGCGGGTGTGTGACGACAATAGGAGACAGCAGAGAGATGTCTTTTCGTCTTGTTGCAATGCTAACTCCGATGGACACGCCCTTCTCCTCGTCAGCACGGTACCGCCCCAGCAACGCAGGTGTGCTTATTGAGTAAAGACAGAATCAGCGTGGAGTCGAGACTATTTATAGCGCTCAGTTCTTGGAACAAATTTTCGGTCGTCTACAACTTTTGGAAAATGCCAAAGAGATGCGTAATCGGTGGGTGCAGCAATATAGGTGGGAAGGGAATTCCGATACACGTTTGGCCCACAAACGAAAAGACAGCCAAAAAAAATAAGACAATTCGTTGTTTAAAGGTCTTTTTGGCAGAAGTTTGTTTACAGTATTTTTAACCTGATTTTATATCTTAGACCATTTAGAAGTCCATTTGCGATCTTTATTTTACTGACTTATTTTCACCTGGGTTACAGAGACATCACATTGACAGTGTTCATGCCTTTAAGAAGAGACTGAACAAACACCTCCTCAGTGTGTGACTGTAATCCCTCACGGCTCAAGGACTATTATTCATCCATATTTCTGTTTTCATGCACCCCTGACTGAGCAGCTGTAGATCACTGATAGGCTCATAGAATGTGATTTTCCTAAAGCCTGTATCTGCAAAAGCTTAATTATATATATATATATATATATATATATATATATATATATATATATATATATATATATATATATATATATATATATATGCGCTGCATCTCAAGAACTGTAGGGGATACAGACACGTTGGTACAAAATCGTCCGTAATGGCCAACTTTGTATTAACGTTCAATACATCTATGGGGCATAAAATCAACGCATTTGAAGTTATGAAGGAAAAAACACATTTCTGGGCAGACATCTTGGATTTTGGGGGGCGCCATGTTGGAATTGAAGATACCTCCACATCCAAATATTTTTAGAATGTCTTTGGCTATGCGTGTACCAATTTTCACGCTTTTCTCAAAAAGTGCACAATCTCTCCTAATAAGAGAGCTAGCCCGCTCCACTATTGCGTTTTGAAATGTGAAAGAAGTAAAATTCAGAATTCCTTAATAAATTATTTTTGCCTTTAATTGCTGTGGTCTATTTGATCATGTCCAAAAAATTGGTTAAAGTGGTTAAATATTTTATTTCTTATTTATTTTTTAGTGAGTATAAAAATGGATTGGGAAATTACCCCCAACATCTCCAGTTGATGACAATGGGCAGGGATGGCCAGATATGTGTGTGTGCGTGCATGCACGCACTAGCCCCGACAGCCAGGCTTACATTTTCGTCCATGTTGCGCGAAAAGGGAAGCCTGAACTAAATTGTTAGCCACGGTGGCCTAAAAGTGTGAGCCAGCCTTTCTGGGTGGGCGACGCTCCAGGTATAAGATCATCTATTCTATTAAATGGCAAACATAGTGGTTAAAGTTGAGCTTTATTTGCACTTTAAACACTATAAACTATATTATATTTTAGTGGCAATTTATTTATGCCATTCAATAGAATAGACTACTATGTAGGCTATGTTTTGTAATAATACCAGTACAAATACAAATAACAAGCAAATAGTTTTCTAATAAATGCAGTGGAGTAAAAGTACAATATTTGGAAAAGCCGAACAAAAAGTAAAAAAAAAAACATGTGCCTCTCCTGAGCATCTGATACCTCACAGTCTATCAACCAGTAAGACGCTGCACAGAAGCACTTCCCTTATACTGTATGTAGTTCTGGGTTAGGCATTCCCATACACACACACAGACAAACACATATTTCTGCCTGGTTAATCTCGCTGACTGTGTTTGCAACTGTGTTACTTCAGTTGTTTGACATGACGTCAGACATTTATGACGACTTCGAGCACGTGGTCCAAACTCCATCATCTAGTTCAATTTTTATGAAATAAATGAAAGACAAAATAAAATAGAACTAAGGAAAAGATGAATTTGGCACAATGGTATGGAACAAATTGGAGGTGCCTTGAAACCCAAACTGACATCGTTCTTGGGAGTTGCGAAGACCTGGTATTGAAAATGACTGGTGGTCTCCTGAAGAATCACAGTTGAACCCACGTCTAATTAGCCTGGCAAGCCAGACTCCAATCCCGTGGAGTCAGTCAGTCTCCCGGGTTTGAGTCTGGCTCGCCAGGCTAACGTCTAATGCCTTTCCTGTTCTGTGATTTACAGTAGATCGAAATGTTGACATTGACTAGCCCAAATCATTGTGCTCTTCTGGTTAGCTCCAGGGTAGCCTGGTCTAGCCCTCAATGATTTTGGCCTTGGGGGGGAGGGGTGCCGTGGGATCCACACGGCAGATCGAGCTGATCTGATTTGATCTCACGAACGTGTCGTCATCCCGGCCCCTCCCGCGCCGTCCACTGCTGTTCTACGTCACATCATTTAGAGCGACGCCCACCCCGGAAGGTTGACTCCCCCCTCAAGGCCACTTCGTGTAACAGGTTAGTCCAGGCTTTCCGTTTTCGCGCAAGGCAGACGAAAATGAAAGCCTGGGTGTCGAGGCTAGCTCCAGGGTAGCCCCAGGGTGGTCAAACCACTAGTCTAGAATGGATGTATCCTGCAGTGCATCGAGGTAGCCCATCTGCCCTCTGTACTCCTCCCATTTGTTGTGCTTCTCCCTCTTTTCCTCCATCTTTTCCTTCAGTAGCTTTACAGATAGGAGCTCTTTGGCCAAAAGGCGATTCTCAACAGTGAGCTGCCTCTTGTACTCCTCTTCCCAGGCATTGTGCTGCGCCGTGTGTTTCTCCATTTCCTTCCCACTCACGGCCAGAGCCTGCCTGCGATCGCCGGTCAGTTCGCTCATGACCGGCTCATATTTCTTGCGCAACTCCACAAACTTGCGTTCATTATCATAAATGGATATTATCATATCCATTTTAGAAAAAGGGCCGGACGAGCTAGTGCTGTGCTTGGAAAATGATCGTCCCAGTGATCCGGAGGCAACTAATTTCCTAACATAGTTGAGCACCAATGACATTGTCGTAAAGGTAGCAGATAGATGTGTGATGTTAGTGTAACTATAGTTTATCTGACGTGGGGCAGAACAATCAATCAAGCCAAAGCTCTAGCTTATTATACAGCTACAGGTATTTTTACTGATGAGGTGTGCTTTCTCACATGGCAATTGTCTCTTTCCATTAGAGCAAATTACCAGAGGGGAGATCATAGTTATATTTACACTTTATTTATACATTTTATACATATTGTCCAGCACCAGTGAAAAGCTAGATGTGTGCAGTGTGAGGGGGTCTGGGCCTATTTTTTTCCCTTGAGTGTCCCTTACACTCAAGGAAATGTGTCGGAGGTAAGAACGGTCCACAAAATGTCAACCACTGGTCTACTACGTGCTCCTGGCGTAGGGTTAATAATTTCTGATTAACATACACTACGCACTTACGTTCCCTGACCGCTTTAGATCCTCCATTTGATCCTCGTCCTTCTCCTTTGTGGCGTCTGGTCTGCAGGGTAAGCTGGACGTCGGCACGCTGGACGTCGGCACGCTGGACGTCGGCACGCTGGGCAGCGTCACCGTGCTCTCCTGCCCGGTGCTGACCTCCGCAGGTTTCCCCTCCAGGCTCAGCTCCTGCAACTCGGCCAGCAGCTCGTCCTCGTCGTAGAGCTTCACGTTGCCAATGGGCTTCGAGATGATGTTCGAGATGCCCTGCGCCAGCTCCTGCTGCTCCGTGATGTCGTCTATTAGGTCGCCCAGCCGGTCGATGTCCATGTTCTAGTGCACGGACTACATGGCCTTGTTGTTGAGCACCTCGGTGTTGCCGGTGGTTTTCTCCAGCGCCTCCTGCGCTTCCTTCACTTTGGCCAGAATATCCAGGATATCATTCAGCTCCTTCTCGTGCGTCTTCTTTCTCTCCAGAGCCTGAATGGCCACGTGCTTGTTGGCGGTGATGTTCTCCTTTATGGTGAGCCGTTCACTATTGATGGTTCCCACTATAGTTTCCTGCTTCTTCTTCAGCATCTCCTCAGCCTCTTTGAGTATCTGAATCGCTGCCTCCTGTTGGTTGCCTTGGCTTGGTTGGTTGCCTTTGAGTTGCCTTTGCCGTTTGCCTCCGCCGACAAACGAGCTATAAAACCGATTAAGTAATGAGGGCATCTCGGGAGGAAACCTGAGGGAAGAAAAAATATCCAGATAACACTTAAAATTCAGTCTCCTTACAACATAAACACCCTTTAGGGTTCAGTGTAGTTTAATTCCATGAGTAGCACCTTTTAAAGGCTGCCTTGAGAAGAATATGACGCCAGTTATGATGTAATATGGGTACATCAACTGTTTTGACAAAAAAAAGGTTCAACACAGACTGAAGCAAGTATGCAAAGACCATTGTATTGCCTACATAATAGCTTTTCTGTAGGATATGTATGATTTGTGAGGGGGTTTAATAAAAAAACAGTCAATGAATTTGAAAGAAAGTTAGAAAAGAAAGAAAGAAGAAAGTTAATGAATTTCAAAGTTCATGATCATTGCCATATAGAAAATAATACATTTGTACTCTGTTACAAGTAAAAGTCCAGAATTCATAATTTACTTAACTAAAAGTATTGGTATCATAATGTACTTAAAGGTAGGGGAAGTGATTTGAAATTCATGGTGTAGTACCAGCCTGGTGCACTAGGGGCCCCCAAAAGTAGCTACACTATGTGAACCTGCTGCTCGATCCTGATTGGAGGAGAATTGTGGTGACCTGGGGAACTTTTATTAGCTCCTCTGCTAACGTGGGGGAGGGGGAAACTCCATATGTGGTTTCCACACCTTATAATAGAGCATTTTAACAGAAAAAATATATTTTTGGGTGATATCTGACAAAAGTGAAATCACTTCCCCTACCTTTAAAAGCAGTAAAAGCAGTGTTGGGACTAGCCTCGACACCCAGGCTTTCATTTTCATTCGCGTTGCGCGAAAACGGAAAGCCTGGACTAACGCACGTTGGAAAGTGGCCTTGAGGGGGGAGTGAACCTTCCGGGGTGGGCGTCGCTCTAAATGATGTGACGTAGAACAGCAGTGGACGGGAGGGGGAGGGGCCGGAGATGACGACACGTTAGTGAGATCAAATCAGAGCGCAGCACTTCCGCCGTGTGGATCCCACGAGTCACGACACCCCGCCCCCCCAAGGGCAGCTAATGGCTAGCGCTAGCAATTAGCTACATGCTAGTGGTTCCAAAACATGGTACTGCTGTCTTCTTAAATTAAATACGCGTTTTCTGTGTGACCGGGTTTAAATGTTAAGGTCCCGGGTTGAGTTTTTTGTTGTTGTGACTCTATCGATACCATTCCCGTTTGCATTGGTTACTGCTAAAGGGGTTTAATCCACTGTTTTTCGACGACTGCACCCCCTGGTCAACCACATCAGCAACCGAGCTGCGCGGGACTCTCTCCTCGTAGCTGTAAGTCAGAATCGCCAGCGAGATGAGAGAATCCCGAGCGGGGCTATTAAGAGACCAGCTTTTGCTTCGCTCTTTACTGCCTTAATTTGTGCTTCCAAGTCATTGCAAACCGACCTGGCTGCTAAGTCACACTCTGTTCAGCACTGACAAGTATTTGGTACACATATTGGTGTACATATTGCTGGCCGGGGTCTGATGACTCAGCAAGATGCAAACCGAAAACAGAAAGAGAGATGGATCTGCGCTGAGAAGCCAATAAGGTCGTCACACTGAGACCACACTGTCTGTCTTCAGCGAGCAATACAGTGATTGCTGGGAGTGATTGCAGTCGTTGATTGCTTTCACTCAACCCTAACCTCTGACCTAATCATGTGTTTGCATTATTACCTAAAAATGAAACATGCCAGTCAGCATCAAACAAGCATTTATAGCTGTACACTATTCACAGACAGGCCATTTAAAGGGCAGGACAATAACACACTGTGCTGCAGCTTTTTTCCAAGAACAAAACACATTGTGCCTTCAGAGAACAGATGTATGAACCAATGGGAAAGATCAGCTTAATAATGTGACTCTGACTCAGTCAGCTAGTACTGAGTTTGTAACTGATTGATCAGTTTGGCTGTGGGTTGAACATGATGAAGAATATAAAATACTCCAACGTGTGCTCCAAGTTGAACATATGGAAAATAGACTGAAATTCCAACTGCGTGCCAATATGTTCCAGTGAAACTGTCTTACTGAAAAGGTTGGAGTGCGCCATCTGCTGGTGTGATGAGTACTTAACCAAGTTTCCCAATGTTGGAGCAAAATGATCAGTGTTTCCTATATAAGTGAAGGTTTTGCCATAACAGTATTGTAGAACTGTGGCCATCAGTGGCACTACACAGCAAAATCCTCAGTGATATATATTAACGCAAATGTCTAATGTTTAAATTGAATCAAATAGGCCAGTAAGTGTCCATTTGATTCACAGTCAGGATTTTATAGTGAACTGATGGTTTGCATCTACATTGTTATTCAAACAGTGTTGGACTATAGTGTTTCTTAGTTGTTACTGGAAAGCAACATTCAGTGTAATGAAAACATTGCAATCTGTGATGTAAATAACTCTTTTTTATATTAAACAGAATAAACATTGAGGCAATGTATTTGCTTGATGTTATTAACACTTTTGTTTTCCTACTGGGACAACTTTTGTGAAAGCGGATTTTGGCAAATTACTCGAAAAATACACAAATGAGTAGACACACCAGAGCTTCAATATGAGTGATACGGATTATATTATGGTACCATAAGCTTCACAAATGACTTCAGTATGTATTCACATCAGTATGGAAAAGCCCCCATAGTCGATGTGGCACAAAGACTCAGGTGAAATCAAGTGAACTTATACAAAAACAAGAGCCAACCCCATATGGGAAAGAGGTGGTAACAAGTAAGAAAAGACAGGATTTTACAGAGGGCCTTCAGTACTCTCCCCAGCACTATAGAAAGTCTTTAACAAGCCCTCAGAACCTCGCGATTCCACTATCGCCTGTTAGTGGCTAGGTTTAGGGTGCCTAATCGCCTTTCCTAACCAATATTTTCAATCGGTTCAAATCTCAAGTTACACACAAAGTAAACAAAGTAAATTGACAATGCCAGTTCAACCTAAACTGGGCTATTCTTGTCTTTTGTTTGTAAAATAGAGTTATAAGCTTGTAGCCCAGAGGCACAGAAGTCAGAACTTGTTTTTTGAACATTTATGCTACATACTGTAGGACAAGAAACTCCCACCCTTTTCTAAAGGAAGTGAGAACCAACAACAAGAGATTAGCAGGAACAGGTGATTAACTCAGTCACAGCTTAACGAGAACAGAACCAGGCTCTTTAAAACTGTTCATATCTCTCTATACAGTATATCTCTATAAAGTCCCAGCAGGGAGTCACTGGACTGTTAACATCCATGATTTAAACGCCAAATCGTGAACCATTTCAAGACATCTATAGAATCTGGATAGATCTCTATCCACTTCATCAAGTCCAGTCCAATGAGTGGTTCTTTATTAATCAAAAAAACTAATCAGTAAAGAGAAGCTGAACCACATTGTATACATACCTTATCACCAGGCCTCTCCTTTGACTCAACAAGCCAGTATTTATAAGTAAACATTAACCAGAACAGCGTGTTAGTTCTGCACTGCCTCAAACAAACTGACATTTAGTTTCACTCTGAAAAAGCAAATTGGAAATACAAGCATCGGCAGGGTTTGGATTTTAATAGAAATATAGAACGCACTGAGAAACACTACATTAAGTAAATAAGGTTTCCAGACAATCTTTCAAGTCAACATAGGACCGGTTCTGGAGCAGGAAGTGAACTGAGAAGAGTTCATTCCAACTATTCTAACAGACACATCAACTAAACAGGTCTCTAAGCAGTCTAGGACCGGTGAACACCTGCCACAAAAACATCCTGGGAAATGGATAGTGGAAGTGTAGAGAGGTAAGTTATGTAAATTGTATTGTATTTGTGTGTTACCCATAGTAATGTTGTAACTTCTGTCTGCCGATACCCGCATGACATCTGCGCGTCCTGGTGAACACAAAAGTAAACCATGAGGGATTCAGCCAAACAAATAGGCTTTACTGTACCTGTGCACAAGATTTAACAATGGTGTTGTACATCTTTGAATATTTATTCAGCTGCCAAACTAGACGTATCATCAGCAGTTTATGTTGAATACTGTTTGTAAAGATGACAAATAGAATGAGTGTGTTCAGTGGCAGTTTTGGCGGTTACCATTTTAACATTATAGTATAGTATAGTATAGTATAGTATAGTATAGTATAGTATAGTATAGTATAGTATAGTATAGTATAGTCTAGTCTAGTCTAGTCTAGTCTAGTCTAGTCTAGTCTAGTCTAGTCTAGTATAGTCTAGTATAGTATAGTATAGTCCTTTGAAACCTATATAATCGTTTGTTGATCTGACAATCTCCACAGTGTTCCAAATCGGCCAGACACTGCAGACTCACCTGAACAATGGACACAGTGGATCCTGTTTCGTCTGCAGCACGAGCCATGGGCACTGGGGGGCATGGTGGTCATGGCATTATTTGTGCTGGGAACTCTTTCTCTGGGCATCTTTGCTCTGCTGTATGGATGCTGCTGTGCTCAAAGAGAGAAGAAGCAACAGAAGATAAAACAGACAAAGAACAGTGTCATTTAGATAGCCCTCAGCGCAGGCACACTTGAATTTAAACAGTGGCCATAAGTCGCTGCCTTGTGATGCCAATTCCTGTGTTTTAGACAGTCGGTGGATGTAAAGTGAAGCTTGGACGCAGCTTCTATTTTCCGCTAGTGCAGTTTTCCTGTAAGCTGGCCCACGCAGTCATTTGCTGCTTGAGTTGACCTTATGGTGGTTCATCCACCACCATTCTAAAAACCCAGAAGAGAACAGAGTGTCAAGCTGCTTTTGGGAGTTTGTGGAAGTTCATATGTGACTTTGAATGAATCCTGAATTTTGCAGCACCTATGTATCTATTTAGTTTTCCGTACACTTGAGAGAAGATTCCCATATATTTGAATGTAATATTTGCCCACTTTTAAAAAGGGTTAGTGTTACTTTAAAGCCAGAGCCGCTTTTTTCTTTCGGTTGCAATGTTTCACTTTTAATTCTCAAAACATTTGTAAAATCAAAGGTAAAAAATCCTGTAATAAATCCTTTTCTAACAAATATTGTGTTAATAGCCTATGTGTTAATATAATGTGATAATAATGTGTGTGTGTGTGTGTGTGTGTGTGTGTGTGTGTGTGTGTGTGTGTGTGTGTGTGTGTGTGTGTGTGTGTGTGTGTGTGTGTATGTATGTGTGTGTGTGTGTGTGTGTGTGTGTGTGTGTGTGTGTGTGTGTGTGTGTGTGTGTGCGTAGCAGAGACTGCTGCGTAGGAACAAGGGGCATAATTGGGTGTCAGTATAATGAATAAATATACAGGCAAACATTGATTCATTTGGACCATAGGCCTATTAATCATTCATTAATTATTTTAGGCCTAGGCTGCATGTGGTCTTTTAGCTTTACTGTAATTTTTTTATAATGACCCCAACAAGCGAATAAAGAACTTACCTAGCAAATGAAGACGGTTAGACAACATTGTTAAAAGGAAAGAAGCGTAAACTAGAGTACCGGTAACTCATCATTTTGCAAGTTCATCTTGCATGTTTATGTTTACTCTAGTAGAGAAAGATCTATAACCATAGTCTGTACACGGCATTTCCCAGATAGTGGCTCCAGGCTTGAAGCAACGATCCCTGGTGGCCAAGTTTGGTACTGCAGGCGGGTGGAATTCATGCACGAACGCCCCGAGAGCACGCACGCTCGTTTGCTTTGTGCACGCGGACAGGGCAGTTTGTATTTAAGTTGTTTTCTGAATAAACCAGCGGTCCTCACGTCATATACTACCTCTCAAAACATAACGGATGTATTATATGACAGATAATAAGCTCAATGCAAACCCACAAGCTTGTTTTTTGATGCTTTTTGATGTTTTTTTTCCTTTGCTCGTGCGCGACGGCGCTCGTTCATGGTTCCCATAATCCCTTGCGTCGGGCGCGTTCATGGAGAAATACTTCCGCATTTGGACCAAGGAGAATTGAAAAAGGAGTTGTCGCGAAGGCACCCACGGGGGAGTCCACATTGGTTCTTTGGAGGAAACAGACATGCTCAGTACAGATCAGGAAGTCAAACCATCCAAGAGACCAATGGCATGCATGGTTTGCAAGCGTCAAACTTCCTGGAATGTACTGAGCATGTCTGTTTCCTCCCATGAACCAATGTGGACTCCCCCGTGGGTGCCTTCGCGACAACTCCTTTTTGAATTCTCCTTGATTTGGACACCAAATTTTGGTGACGTCATCACTGTGCGGCCACCTCGCATTTCGTTTATGCGACGAGAAAGAGAGAGAGGGAGAAATCATGGCGAGTGCTAAAAGAAGTGCACTTCTCTCATCTTTAGCGGCGTATGGAGACGACTCTGAGCCAGATTCAGAACCTGAAACAGACGATCCAGGTACACAATATAAATCGAAACCATCTAATTAAACTGAAGGCAGGGCGGGGAGATCCTTTATCGCCCAAACCGTGTTAGCTACAGCCATAGCATCTAGTAGAAGAGTTGCGATATCGAGGGGTCAGAAACCGAGCACTCGAGCGCTGTTCATGGCATGCAGTCTGAATAGGGACAAGCTGGAGTTGGAAACCTCTTGTTTTCAAGCAAAGCGGAGTAAATAAGAGGTATTTTATTTGTGCAACATGCCATATTTTTGAAGTACTGCACAGATAGTCGCTGTTCTGTTGTACTATTGCTACAAAACGATCTAAGAATCGCTGGGCTGTTGCATGAGTCTAATGCATTTCTACCTACTTCTAGTCCAGGACTTGTCCCTATTTGCTGTCCACATTCTCAATAGAAGTCTATGTAGAAGAGCCGCCACATTGGCCTGGCCCCATGAAGTGAACGGAGTGTGCGCAACTCTGTCTACACTTTATGACTCTGCTAGCTAGTTGCTAGCTTACCACTCACAACTTTCAGATACAGATTCAGATTACTTTATTGATCCCAGATTGGGCAATTCATTGCAGCTTGGTGCTTAATCATACAAAGAATAAAAACAGTAAAAAAAAAATACAGACATGTAACAAGCATTCATTCGACAAACAGGTAAGGACAACTTAAAAAGCATGTTCATTTATTATTTCACTGTTCTTTACACAAAACAAGGAGACAATCAAAACATTAAGAAACACATTACAAATGGTCTGTCAAGAGAATAGGAAACTAGTTTTGATTGAGTGCATTTTATCATTTAAAAAAAGCAACGCAACATCCAGTATTTTTCAAACAACTTTAGAGAACAAAAACAAGCACAATGCAACTTATAATAATCTGACTTGACAACATTGGTGCACATCTGGAGGCCTGAATACGTCTCTGCTGTCATAGTTACTGTAGCTGTTTGACATAGTCAGGGAGTGAAGCTGTCCCTGTGAACATCTCTGTTTAGTTCTTCCAATGAATGATATTTTTATCAGCTTTAACAGCTTGTATATTTACAGTATAATACAATTCAAGCACAACTCGGTACAAGACCAATACTGTAAGTGGACAGTGCCAGTTAAGCGTTACACTTGTTTACAATAGCATAGATTATAATAGCAGCCATTTCATTAAGACATACTGAAGTAATTATCTTGTACGTATTTGAATATCCTAATGAAATTAACAAGTTGGCCACTATGGTGAACAAGTGTGTCCACTTGTTTTACTTGAATTGTAAAATACAACAATGTTGGGAGATTAGTACAATGCAATGCACCAGTCTTGTCATGGCGTAAGACATTAGAAAGGCTGCCAATACCGACACATTTTGATTACTTCAGTTGATGATGCACATCCGTTTTATACTTTTACTGTACTATTTATTTTAAATTATTACTATGAATTACATTAGCTATTTATTTTTTATTGGTGCTACCACTTCAATGAACAGCAATGTCCGTCCCTCCCTATGTCCATCCTTATGTTTAGGGTATGACAGGTCTGATGTTTATATATTTTTGTGGCGGCAGCATCTGCTTGTCATAAAATGAATTAAATCACACTTTACCTTCTGTTCCCAAGAAGAGGACCGACAAGGAGGCCTAGTCTCATCAAGTTATGGTGATGAAGATGGGACCCGGCTGGACGATCCCGATGACAGGCAATCCGGAGATGAAGACAGTAGAGACAGTTCCCGCAACTCGGTTAGTGTTTGACTTTTCTTTTTCTTTTCCCAGTTCCCTTGTTTTTGGAATACTACGGAATACTTTTCTCATGAGTTATGATACTTGCTGAGAACAAGATTAAAGAACCACTTCAACCACCAAATGTATGTGATAAAATACCATAAGTTTTACTACTCGGTCTGTGTCTCATATGAGTGTTGTGTGCAGTAAAGATGATTTATAAACAAGATTTAAATAAAAAAAAAAATCTACATTTAGATTTTTATCATTGTGAGAATGATGTCTTCAATTTTCCGCATTGCAAGTTTTCAAGAATAGAAAGCCTGCAGTTTATTTTCTATATATGATATTAGTTTTATTGGTAATGTCACTGTGGACAGGTTACTAACTGCCCAAGCCCTCCTATGAGACACAGACTGAGTAGGGGAAAAAACTGCTATTTTGTCTTGATCATTTTGTGAATTATATGAATAGAGGTTAAAAAGGTGTGAGCGGTCCCGCAGCACTAATGTCAATATGAAAATGTGATTATGCTAGCTTATACAGAATCCTTCTCCCACTGGCATCCACTGAGAATATTATGGCAATGTTCTGTGTTGGTGTTATGAATGAATCACACAATCACACAATTAACAACCACAATGGAATTTAATGAGATGTCATTTCCTTGTCTTATATGGACAAGTCACATAACTCAATGAATGAAACAGGAGTCAACTTAGGACTTAGCAGTGGCTGTGATAGTATTAAGTAAGATGCTGAATGTCTGGCTTGTGTGCGGGAATCAAATGCTGTCCGCTTCTCAAATATGGACTGTGTGACGCATGCACAGACGCACCCACAAACATTTCTGCCTGGCTTACATAGTAATCTTGCTCATTACGTTTGCAATGAGTTTAGTGGAGGATTTCTTTTCACCAAGTACATATTTTAGGTACTCAAATGATGATTCTTATGTGCTTTAAACATCATCATTGTACTTTGTAGACATCACTTTCATCAATGTAGAACGGAGTATAAGAACACAAAGCACATCCATGAAGGAGGGCATTTTATAAATCACTGTTTACTGTCTTTGACAGCTTGTACTAGCTGTTAATCTATATATATTATGAGTGTGTTGTTGAAGAGCATCACTGTTTTAACCAGTAAAGTTCCCCTCATACTTGATCTCCTCTCCGTTTCCTTCTAAACCAGGGGCCATATCTTGCACCTCGCAATACCCCCTATGCCTAAACTTTTTTTTTCCATTTTGATGTACGATTGTACAGTAGTGAAAATATCAGATCTACATCGACACGTGGCAAGCTTGTAGATAGGTTCTTTGAACAATGTAAAAACGAGATAGGGCCCCAGATATTTTAGCTGAAGTGACCCATCCTCACAGAAAATAGTCAATCTACATGCATGTATTGTGCTGCTCTGTGAGCTTCTATATTTGCAATTGTTTTGCACAGATTGTACATGGGTTTCATGTTGTGGTCATGGTTTCTTTCTTTCCAAGACAAGTAGACCTTGGTATCAGGGCTCAAATATACAGTATGTTTTGATCACTGAAATTGTCCTGAATACTAGTTTTTTGCTTTTATTTTAAATGATTATTGACTTATTTTCTTACAATTGATTCGTCATTGTGAAAACCTGTAGTTGTCTTACTTTTGTTTTTGAATTTGATGTTTGATAAGTCAATGCAGGTAGTTCAAAGGAAAACCTGCTTCTTATACTTTGAACATATCTCATAAGAGATATGTTATTACTGTATATGAGATAATAACATATCAATAACATAGCAAGCACAAATATAATGGATGCGTTGCTGATGTTTAGTTCTGCTACACGTCTCTTCATGTCATGGCAAACCAGTGGAAATCAAGCTTGTGCCAGAAGACTGCCATTTTGAAGGATTGAGGATTGAGATCTATAAAACAAAATCAGGCAAACGTGCAGATTTATAGGCTATGGTGATGAAAAGAATGGGTTGGTGCTGCATATTTCTTTCTGCCTACTGCGTGCACAGTACAGTGCACACAGTTTTTCATGCAAGCGTTTTGATGACGGTGAGATTTTGTGCCTCTGTGTGGGTCTCTGATTGATTTTTATGTCTGTAAGTGCTTGTGTGATCGAGCTTGTTGGCGCTGCTTTAAAAAAGTTAAAATTATATATTTCCATTAGACTTAAAGGTAATGATGTGTTTAACTTCTGCCTCAGACACTGTCTCTTTGTGTCATGCCAAGTATTTATATTGTCCCCGGGTTAACTGTACATCCATGTTGAACACTTTCACATTATAGTGTTTGATGTGGTGTGGGAAATACAGTATTGAGGGTCCTGGATGCCGGGCCTGTAAATGCTGTGTGGTCCCATTACCCCTCCTCATCTCATCTTGTTTTAGTAATACCTGCAGTGTTAATCTTTCTGCATTTTTGTTTTTATAGGACATGGAAGAATCTGACGAGGGGAGACCCACAGATGATGTTAAGGTATTTGAAACCCCCCACTGCTGTGGGATGGTTTTGACTCAGGTTTGGTAAAAGAAGCCCCACTGTTTGTGTAGGATTATTGTCACTTCACTAACCAAATTGCAGATGATTGAGGAGGAAAAGCATGTTGACTCACTAGAGGGTGCTGTGGTGTTTTGAATCTGCAAACTGCCCCCAAGGCTGTTTGGTAGCTAGCTTGCTGGTAATGCCTGGCTGGCCAGTTGCTGCTTATGCTGTTGAAACTTTCTTTAAGATTGTTATTCTTTCTTGGGTGAGGCGAGGTATAGACTTTTCATAATTCTGAGTAAACTGTGTTTTTCTTAACGTATCATCTTAACTCAAAACACAGTTGGGGAATTGTGATGTGAATACAATAATAATAACCCCAGTATCCTGCCATTAGTGTTTGAGTTGGAAGGCTGTTAACATGGACATCATACCAGCTTCCTGCTGTAGTGATTGGCAAAGGTCACTAAGGTGAGGTCGGGTCACTTCAATAATAATCCATATTGATAGCAGCACCATTACCATGATTCCTATTTCCAAATTGTTCTATACAATTATTAGGAGATCCTGTTACTGTACCGACTTGTTGTCTGTAATATGTAACTTAAATTACATAATTCAGTCACACTACATCAATTCAACCAAACATCTGCATTGCCTGATGATGAGACTGGCTGTTCTTTTTGTTATGCAGCCCAAATAGCCTGGCAGGCATTTATGTTATATCTGCAGCAGTGTAGAGACACAACATTGTTTTTGTTCCAGAAAGCATTCATTTGTGGACAGATAGAAGGAAGGAGGAATGCTGCCGTTTGCGGCTTCTTTTTTTCCCTTTTTTTATTACTTTTAGTTATGTATTGGCAGAACTCCTCTTGGAATGTTCTTTGTCTATACTATACACATATGCTACTTTTTTTTTTAACAGAGAAGCACATTTTAAGAAAAACACACGTTTAAGAAAAACAAACATAAAAACATATATACATAGGGTATGTACAAAGTACATATGGTGTATATACCAGATTTATTATAGTCATCTTAAAAGCAAGTAAATGTATTAGTCTTCTTATGCCCTCCTTTTGGGATTCTTTTTGCTATGTGCTAACAACCAAACATTTTTGAAAAAATATATACATTTTTGAAATTTTATTTTTTCATAAAGCTTTATTTTAGGTGTTTTTTTGTTGTTGTTGTTTTTTTTTATCATCAGAATTTTGTCGGCTAAGCTAAGCAGACCAAACCGCTTTAGCTGCCATAAGTGTTGTGTGCCTGTGAATATTGTTTATGGTGGCAGTAGAGAATGGCAGCCTCAAATAATGCTAGTTTCCATGATTCATGCATCTGATTTATCAGTCTGTCTTGTGTGGAACTGTTTGTCTGTCTTTAGCCTCGACACCCAGGCTTTCATTTACGCCTGCACTGCGTGAAAACGGAAAGTCTGGACCAACACACAGAGCAGACTGGCCTTCAAGTAGGAGTCAACCTTTCAGGGTGGGCGTCGCTCCAAATGATGTGACGTAGCACAACAGTGGAGGGGCTGGGGAGGGGTAGAGGCCGTGGATGACACGTCGATGAGATCAAATCAGATCAGCTCGATCTAGCGTCGTTGCTGCGACGGTCCTAGCTCCCCCTAGGCCAAATTCATTTCAGGTTAGGCCAGGTTAGTCTACCACAAACTAAACTTGGTGGTTATTTAATGATAGGTCTTTTCAACTTAATGATTAGTTTCTGACACACCATAAGATATACTGTATTGGTTAAAATACAATCACTGAGATGATACTGTAGTAGAGCATATGCTAGATTAGACGGCAGAGCATACTACACTGGGACCTCAGCGAATATGACTGACAATACTGTGCATTACAAATGGGAAAGGCGCCTCTTATGGTGATAGACTGCAATAGCTGTCTCTGATTAACAAAATGTAATAATTAGAGCCCCACCAATTTGGCATTTTGAGAGCGCTACTATAACCGATACGATAGACTACAGGTATGCAACTACCTATAACCAATTTGCAACCAATATACTGTAGGTGTTGTTTTTAGCTAGACGTAAAATAGACTTGTTTTGTGATCCTTAAGATCCACAACATTTTGTACCAATTAAGCAGTGGTACAGGCATGTTGCAGTAGTACAGGCAAACTGCTTCCTTAAACCAATGTCTTTATTCAATACCTTTCTTTCTTTTTTAAACTTGTTCAGTCAAGCTGTCAGGGAACAAATGTAGTAGAGTGAATAGTGACACAGACCTACAAATACCAGTCCAACAGTAGTACAGGCAAACTGCTTTCTTAAACCAATGTCTTTATTCAATACCTTTTTCTTTCTTTTTTATTTGTTCAGTCAAGCTGTCAGGGAACAAATGGAGTAGAGTGAATAGTGACACAGACAAACAAATACCAGTCCAACTCTCCAGCACCATTGGTATCACCGCCAATGCAGTGCCTTTAAGAAGACTTGATTTTGCCACATGCTTTTGCCACACTGTATGGAGTACTGGATATAGCTGCACCATAATTTGGAAAGGCCAACAATAAATCACATTTAATGTTATTTATTGTTGGCCTTTTCAGTGTTTTTTGTATATTCTGACCTCAACCAGTCGGGTCTTTGGTGGAATTTAACAGAGGATTACAATGTGTTGAATCATACAACTATATTGTTTTATTGAAGGCTCCCTTATTGTGGCCATTGGTTTGACTCTGAATGCCACCAAGCATTCATCATGCATTTAGTTTTTGGTTTGCACTTTGCACGAATGTTCCATTGCAACTGCTGGGGCTCTATTGTGTACAGTGTTATGTTCTAAGCTGTCCAAAGCATTGTAAGTCTGCAGAGCAACTTTTTCTCTTTTTGTTGAATTAGGGTCAATTAATAGGAGATAATGGTGGTTAATTTCAGTGATCTATTCATTAGTTCTATTTCAAGCAGTGGCTGCCATTATAGTTTTCCTGTTGGAATCTCTCGGTATATGTTCCTGCTTCCAGATTTGCATGTCCTTGTGCCTCCCACCCTCACCCCATCCTTCTGACATGGGTCGCCCAGCTTGAAGACACATTCTTTGATGTGCCCATGCAGTTGCTAGGTGACTGTATGTATGTCTGATGCCATGCCAGTGAATAGGACCACTGTTCCTCTGTGTGTGTGTGTGTGGTGTTCACAGAACTGGCGTTTCAAGGGGGTATATTTGGGTGGCCTTTCACTTGAAGATGGCCTAGGCTAGGACTTCTTATTCACCATCCCATTTTCTTTCCCATTCTTTGCGTTCTTCTAACAAATAAATAACTCTCCCGAGTCCCCTCCTGAGACATCCACTCTGTGCTATTCTGCTGCATTTGCACTTCTGTGTTATGGTCGCAAGACATATTTGTATCAAAGAGTTGTTGTTTTTCAGCTGCACGTCCTTTCTCACACGACTCAGCTTGCTCTCTTAATTCGCAACAATGCCACATGCTGTGTGTGCTTACAGCAGCCTATTTACAAAAGTTATTTCTGTAATTGCTCTCTAACAAGCAACATGTCTCTCTTTGAAAAGAAAAAAATACACCTTCTTCCAGGACTGTCTCCAGTTCAACATTTAGCAGAGAGAGTTGCGGGAGACTCATGTACCCCCCCTCCCCTTTCTTTCTCTCTCTCTCTCTCTGTTTTCCCTTTCTTTTTCTTCTCGTCTTTTACAGGAGGTCACCGAGGCAGAAAGGAGAGATCCCAATGAGCTAGTTGGTGAGTGTACAGTAATACTCGCTCAGTCACAACACGCACGTAAGCATTGCCACCAGCGCATGCTGAATCAGACCTCTCTGTTTCCGATGTGTGTGTGTGTACACACACACACACACACCTGTGTAATGAAATACATGTAGAATTCAAGAGATTCCGATTTGTTTTTAATTCCTTCCCAAGTCAAAAAGCCTAGTGATTTGGGTGTTGGTGCCCCATTAATCAGCAACTCAAACACAATACATTATTGAGTTATAATAGCGCCTTTGTTTGTCCACTGACCGATTCACGGGCAGGTGGTGAAGATAAAAAACTCGTATTGGCTTTGAGTCATGATCAACTATTATTACTTATGCCAACAGAGTGTGTGCGTGTGTGTGTGTGTGTGCGTGCGTGCATGCATGTGTGTGTGCGCATGTGTGTGGGCAGTAACACACACACACACACACACACACACACACACACACACATCAGAACAGCAAGGTAAGAGTCATATCAGACAGGATATGAGTAATGTGATGGGGAGTGGCATTTTATATGCATTGAGGGTACACATTTCCCTGTGACTGTTTAAACCAGGGGCGTTATCCTGTGTCCGTGCTCATGGGGGCTGAAAAAAACAACAACAACACCAGCCCCGCATGTGCCTGTACACAGTAGGGCTACCCGAGCCCCAGAGCCCCTTAAGTCTTCCATTCTCATGGGGGCTCGGGCCCCTGAGCCCCCACAGAAATAACGCGCTTGGTTTAAACACCTCTAAAGCCATATAACACAGACATTCCCAAAGGTGTCAAAAAGAAATAAATGCTATTTGTAGAGGCTAGAGATGTGTCCCAATACCATTTCACAGTGAATCCACATCATGCTGTATGTGTGACATAACCTTACATAACATGAATTGGCCTGATTGTCTTTTCCAACGATGGATTGGAATGAAGTTTGCAAGTCTCGGCTTGATTCTTTGCATTCTGTTATTGCTACCGCCTACCGATATTACCTTTCCCAATTTTTTCAAAATTGAATTTTTATTACCTTCACCACAATGGCATAGAAAGCCATGCCAAGGCTCCAACCTGCTCATTAGGAGCAGTAATGGCGGTAAACACACACACACGCACACACACACAGCCAAGAAGAACTAGGCCTTTGAACTGGGAACATTCTGTTTCCACTGCTGTCCCTATTTGTGTTCTAATAACACATTGGACCTGAGGGCTGAGGTTCCTCACGTCATGTCTCCTTCAGAGTTATTGTACTAATACTTATTCGGTGTATTTAGTTCTTTTAATTTATTCTTTGTCATTTTATTTCAATTCAGCTTAGTATCAATTACTTGTTTCCTAAGTGGGTTGCATGCTGTCGGTGTCACTAGTTGTACAGAGTATCTCAGGGGTGTGATTTTTGTGATAGGTATTGCGCAATTCATGCAACACTTTAAAGTCATGTAAACTCAATAAGAATGCAATGGTTTCCCAGGCTGGTTATATTGACAAATTGACAGACTAAAATACAAGGATAATGTTTCTTTAGCTAGTTTTGTTTGTTCATTTTTGTTTCCTTCCAAACGAATCAACAAAAATATAGACAGCCCATTCCATATCCATCCAGTATGATTCACTAGTAGACGCCTGTGTTTGGGCACTTGACATTCTTTCAGCAAGGCCTGGCTCCTCCATCTGTCCGTCCGTTAAATGTCACAGTGTGTCTGGCAAAGGGCTCATGCCAGCAGGCTGAAAACATGTCTTTGTCTCTACTGTAAAGGGACTGACATTGTCTGTCTGTCTGTGGCTTTAATTGCTTGACTGAAAACTCCCAGGGGCACAGATTACGATTTCTGGCTTTTGAGAGGGAGATAGCAGATTTGAAGCTTGTATCAGCTTCTGTCAAATTAATAAAGTAAAAGTATTTTGCTCCCTTTCTCCCCCTGAACGTGATATTTAGATTTTTTTTTAAGAAAGTAACCACTTACAAGGTGGCTTGTAAAAGTTGTAGATTTATCACACATCCAAAATTTAGATGTATTTGTGCTGATATTGCTTTACCACATTTAATGTTTTTATGTATTCAAAATTAAGCATAATTACTTTGTTTGCTTAGCGCTTGCGTCGACAACAGAGCACATAATTCAATCTCCCACTGATTCTCGTTGGGATTAGTATGCTTCCGCAACTCTGAAGTCCCTATGATGGTCGTCATCTATAAAAGTGTGTGACTGAGTTTAACAAAACGCTAAGCTCCTGAAGGCAGTGTATGATTCATCAGACTTGCCTAGTCAGGTGTTTTTCACTGCCTGAGGACACAGGGTTTTTTTGTGTGTGCGTGCTTGCTACTCCTGGCAGGTTTACTAAATTGTGTGTGTGTGTGTGGGGCAGTACATTACAAATTACACAATACATATACTGTAATATTACCTTTTCCAGCAAAAGGAGTGTAATGATATTATCTGCCAAAATGGGTAATATGTTACTCTGCCAAAACATGCCTCATTACTTATTACAAATGAGCTTCTTCTTGTTCTTGTATGTGAAAAGTATGTGAAAATGAAACATATTTAGAACCTATCAACATATAAGTTGTTGCTAAAGAGATTGTATTGTACATCTCTAATCTTTTGCGGGTGGGAGGGGGAACCTGTGAAAATAATAAGGTAATATGTAACATTACTCTTTGATTCAAGCAATAAGTAATGTAATACTTTTTCTAAGGGGTCATAAGTAAGTTAAAGTAATATTGCCCAACACTCGTTCACGTGTCTCCTTAATTCTTGTTCTTATACGTGTGTGTCTATGGGGGGGAGGTGTCAACACGGGCTAACACCCTGCCCCACCTTCGTCCCGGTAACCCTGTCAGGGGAGGTGTATGGTTGGGGGTGGGGCACAGACAGCTCTACTGAACTGTCTGGAGATAAGGGAGTGCAGGAAGTGTGTTTTGTGTACCTGTGTGGTGTTAGGTTGTGGTTCTAAAGACAGCTGGTCAATAAATGGTGTCACTGTGGAAAGTTATTGGAAGAAAGTGAGGAGGTGAATGTAGCGTCCGTGTGTGCGTATGACTCTCTACATTAGTGGTTTTCAAACCTAAATTTTACTGACTACCATTACTATGAGTGTATAAAATCAAAACAGATGAACTTATAAAGGTCAATTTTATACAGCACTGTCAGAGTTACAGACCCTTCCCATCCTCATCAAGGAATCCACAACCCAGACGTCACCAACTGTTGAGAACCACTGCTCTACGTACAATTATGGTTTAGTTAAGAACTTATACTGTCTGTACTTTGACAGAAATAGCCAATCTTGTACATACTCTGTGCTTCCCTCAAGTATAGGGATGCTAAAATTCGAGTGGTTAACGCACACACACACACACACACACACACACATTGAGTTCTGTAAGATGATGGGAACACCTTCGATAACCTGAAGTTAGCCTGAAGACGGCACTTTCCCGAAAGTGTATCTTTCCACCCCAGCCATGTTTTTACTTGTCGAAATTCTGCACATGATGTCAGCAGGGAGGGATCTCATGTGCAGGTACACAATACATGTCCGTGCACATGATGGACATGTCTGGAGGCGCTGTTAAGGCTCTCTGGCTAATTCAGAATCGCATAATGGGGTCAGTGACTTCGAACACGCGTTGGTTCTCAAGCCGCATTCACCCCAACCCCCTGGCTTGCATTCAGAGGGAGAGAGGGAGAGGGATAATAAGAGAGGGAGAGAAAACAAGGGAAGACTGGAACCTCCCATCTCCGTACAAGCCCCAACAGCCGTCACTCCCCCCTGCACACACCCTGTTTAACGAGTGTCAAACCCAAAGGTACATGATGATGATGAACAAACAGGCCGAGGCATTTACCAAAATATGTGCATCCATTTATCACACTGATTCATAGGCATATCACATTTGATTAAGAGATTTTTTTCTTACCATTTTTGGTGTATTGTTGTAAAACATTGTTTATAGAATGTTGTGCTCTGCAGTAAATATGTTAATATAAGTACGAACCACTGTCCAGAGTCTTACACGTTTCTCTCCTTTTCCTAGCTCTTTTCTCAGAGAAGGTCAGGAACATGTCACCTGATCAGATCCGGATCCCGCCCGAGCCCCCTGGACGCTGCTCTAGCCATCTACAGGTATAAAGGCACACAATCACACATGTAAAATGGCATTATTTATCAGCCTTCCAATGCCACTATGTTTTCCTTCCTAATTATTCATTTTGATGATTCTGTGAAATATAATTAATTCCTAATTAATTATCCAGCAACACGGTTACAACAAATCCTATCCGTGTTCAGCTCGCCATCTGTTGTTCCCCCTAAATTCAGTTTTCAGGCTTGCTGGAGCGAAGTGAAAATCATGACACATAGACATGCCATGTTGGCATGGTCAGATGGCACAGCACTGCAGTCTGTGTTAAATATCTGTGCCATAATTATTTTTTTCATTCTACATATTCATGATTAAAAACAAACCGATCACACAGTGGGAGTTGAAGAATCTGCATTTGGTTTAAAATAAGCCCCTAAACACAAGCTATTGCTTTTTGAATGGGATGTGATTTTGTTGTCTTGGTGGGTGGGGTTCTCATTGGCCTCTGATTGCAGACATACACTGTCAGTCAGTGTCAGTCAGTTATGTTGAATTATGTGCAATCTCACGCATATCTGCATATTTGACACTGCTGCTAAGGCTATATCAATCAATCTGCCAGGCCTGTAATTTGACCAGAATGATTATGTTGTCTATGTGTGTAAATGGCTTCAGGGTTTTTATGACCATCTTCAGGGCTGCGATTTTAATTTCAATGGTGCAAAGGAGAGAGTTCTTGTATGTATAGTGTGTGTTGCATTAGTATTTAGGTGACATGAAGTTTCCAGGTAGTAAAATTTACTTCTTGACAAATAGACTTGCTGCTGGTTCTAGTTGTACTCCAGTCAGATGTGCAGTCAGCCTATACTCTTGTGCATGTTTGAGAATCCAGGCAGATTTTTGCCCGTGCTGCCTCTCACAGTGGGAAAAATCGGCATTCTCTTTTTTTGCTTATCTTTTCTTTTTTCCTTTTTTTTCTTTTCTACACCAGCAATAACTCTTCTTGGCAAACGTTTGTGTAAAGAATCAAGATACCCCAGGGGACTAGAAATCATTGCTGGAGTCTGCATGCACATGCACACACCCCTTTTAAATTAGACCAGGCTTGCTTTCAACTGTCTTGTATCATTAATGCAGGCCTATCATCCATGTATGTTACTAGACTCGTTTTGCAACTGTGCACTTTGGGTTCCTTCAGAAACAGAATCCCCATCTCTGAGCTGTCTCGACAGGTCAGGATTGAAGAGGGAGTGGCAGATGGCTGAATTGGTTTGCCGAGTGAACAGCTCAGCAGTGTACAAGTACCCCCTCTGGGCTAGCACTTCCATGACTAGGAGATGAATGACTAATGATTCACCTGAATAGCCTGCATGCATTCATTTCCCTACCCTCGAGACATGATCTCTACACCATAGTAGGGAATAGAACATAAGGGCTGTAATGACACGGCACATTTGAGGGGTGATAATTGTTTCCTCTTTTCAGGAGAAAACATATCAATTAAACCCTGTAAGCGTCATTGACCAGTGTCCACTCCTACTCTATCCCCCATGGGTCCACTGTATTGTGTTTTGCAAGAAATTGTGAGCTTGTAGACCAGCTATGTTACCTAATAATAAGGATGTTAGTGTTGTAGTGATGATTGATCCATTCTCTGTGATGTTCCTAACATCCCGGGCTGTGTGGTTATGAGCCTTCCTTGGCTGGAGAACCACAAAAAGAAGTTACCCTGGTAACATATCCCGTTTTCAGAAAGAGGTGCCATAACATTCCAATGCTCCGACTTGTTCTGTGTAAATCCTAATTTATCATTGTGGATCCCCTGGCTTCTGTTAACATTAGCAGCTCTGGCCAGAAGCACCTTGTGGCTTTCTTGAGCCTCGTTGTCAAATACTTCCCAGGGGTACGAAACACACGGGGCACAATGGCTCCATTCACATCGTGTCTTACTACAGATCTATATGGGCTCTGCATATGCTGTTTTGTACTGTGCTTATCTGCACACTGGTGTTGCCCACAACACATTGTGACATTGTAGATCTGCTGGTATACTGTATGTGTGAAATATATGACTTGCAATAAAGTATAAATAAGGCATTACAGTATATGAAGACACAAACATAGTGGTCTGCCAAATTCAGCTGGCATTAGTTCAATCTGTGTTAGGCTGAAATTGAGACGATGATGGCAGCTTACAGCACTACCTCTGTACAATATTTTGATTGAACATTTGTCTGTTTTGTAAACAGGAGAAGATCTGTAAGCTCTATGAGAGGAAGCAACATGGAGATTTTGACACGAATAACCACATCCAGAAGAAGAAGGAGTTCCGAAACCCTAGGTTTGTCCCTAAACCGAAGAACATTCCCACAAATGAGACAATCAATCACATGCAGCATTTTTTTAGATTTCTGATGGACACATTAAAGCACATCCATTCTTTTTGCTCATCAAACAAAATGACCAGCAGATGTTTGTAAGCAGTGTTGTTTTTTGTTGCTGATGTCACTTTCTGACTCTGTTTTCGGTACCTTTTCAGTATTTACGAGAAACTCATTCAGTTCTGTGGCATAGACGAGTTGGGAACCAACTACCCAAAAGATATGTTTGATCCTCACGGATGGTCAGAAGACTCATACTATGAAGCTCTAGGTAAGCTGAGTGCAATGCTAGTGTGTTCAGCAAGGCTATGGAGCTTAAATGTACCTGAACATCTATTTCTCTCTGCCTTTCAGCCAAGGCACAGAAAGTGGAGATGGACAAACTGGAGAAAGCCAAGAAAGAGAGGACCAAGGTGTGGACTCCTTCTCCTAATTCCTCACAAAGAAATCACATGGTTGATTCCTTTACTGTTTTCCCCTCTCTCTGTCTCGGGCATGTCTCCACCAGCTGCCTTTTTGCTTTCTGCAATGTGTACATATAGGTAGCAAAAATACATGCTGAAAGTAATGTTGCCAAGATGTGTCTTCAAAATCATCACTGCTGTTCAAGCCTAGCTTTGTTGTGTATATATAGTGAGCAATGCATGTGTGCACATTATAGTGACATGGTTCTGAATGATGCTTCAGAATAATCTGTCCTGACATGGATAATGTGTGATTAGTTGCATAATAGTTGCCCACCAAAAACAGCAGATCTACAAGCTCGCAATGCATCATTGCGCAATGTGTTGTGAGCTTGTAGGTCGTCTAGTTTCAGAGCGTGACACCGCCGTGCAGCTGACTATAAAATCGCTTCTTACGGTGCCAATGTCGGGTGCCAGTCAAAGGTGCAGGGTGCGTCTCTGGGAACATAGTAACAAAACAGTGGGAAACAGTGGCACATGCTTCCATCATCGATCATCGTCTTACTCACAGTCATGCACGAGCCTGCAATTGCTTCATAACTTTAACTTGAATTGAACGTGTAGCCTAGAAGATCTCCTTTTGTTAGCATACCTAATACATTAATTATTATCATGAATGTGAGTGAAGAAAAAAAAGAAAACATTTAAATCTGTGTTTTACAATGTTTTGCGCCTTCTCACCACAGATTGAGTTTGTGACGGGTACCAAGAAGGGCACCACCAACCCCTCTGTCACAGCAGCTTCCACCACCAGCACCACTAGCACCACAGCCACAGGTAAATAATAGATCTATTGAAACATTTCACAGCTTGCAGGATCAATGTCTGTTCACATTCTTAAACTATTGTACATAAACCTAGACAATTTCCCCAATAAGGTACATATTGTAACAAAAGTCATTAACACCTTACGATAATTGTTACACATGTAGCTTCCGATAATTGTCAACATGGTCTTAACAATCCTTGACATTTGTAAACTTAAAAAAGGCAAGACTTTAAAATGTAATAAGATTGTTCTGACATCTTTGCCTGTGCGTCTTCAGCAGAGGCCCAGAAGAGGAAAAGCAAGTGGGACTCTGCTGTCCCCGTGACCCTGGCCCAACAACCCACCCTGCTCACCACCACAGCTACTCTACCAGGGGTCGTCTCTGTGACAACCACCGCCAGCGGCACCAAGACAACAGTCATCTCTGCTGTAGGCACCATCCTGAAGAAAGCAAAACAATGAACATGAGGGCTGTCAGAGAATCTGTGTGTGTGTATTGAGAGAGTGAGTGAGTGGCTGGGTGTGTGGAGTGTGCACATTGTTTCAAAGTTACTTTTAAATGTTAACATTGCAAGTCTAGAGAGAAATGAGAACTGAACTGAGAGGCACTTATTGTGCATTTTTTATGCTCAGCCTTCAAAGGCCCTCTCCCACACAAAGTCCCACTCTCCGGGCCACTGCCTTTGTTTGATATCTGCAACATTGTGTCTAAAGCCCATAACTTTAATTGAATAGTGAAGTTACCCGTGTGAAACCATTTACATATTTTTGATGTAATGTGACGCATGCGGATATGTTATGAATAGGCAGCTGATGATCGTTTAGTGGAACCAGGATTCCACACTGGTGGACATCAGCGGTTGCCCAGCTCTACAATCAGCCTCCATTGAAGCTAGGCATCTGCCTAATCTTACATATTCAGATCTTACTTCAGATTTCTTTTGTAGGCATTAATAGACCTTGTGATTTGAACCATTTGATAGTCCTAATCTGTCTGATTAAAAAACTTCACTTAGAATTTCTGTTTGGAGCAATATTTGCATTGGTCTGATGTCAATATTGTACGTGGGGAGATGTGTGTCAGCATTTGTTTCACTCCTCTGTTAAGATTGCCGTTTTGGTTTTACTTTTCAATGTCTCAGAAATATTCTGCTTTCTTTTTCTTTCTTTTTTTTAAAAACAGTTGTACATACATTGCTGATTATTAGGTAAATAAATTTCATTGGATGCTGTCTTTTCAATTTGAGTCGTTGTCGATTACTAATTCATGCTGTACACTACAAATAACGAAGTCAATTTTACATTAAGGCTGTAATATAGAACTTATTGAATTAAATATTTCAACCGATGGTTGGCAGCATATGTTAATGCAAGTGGTTGAATGCGATTTACCTTCACATTAGTTGATAATACACATTACACTTAAAGCCTACTGTCAGTCAGGTAGCTGGTATAAGTTAGTATGTCTGAAGATCATCTGTCAGTCCTTTCAGGTGTCTGAGCACTAAATGTTTGGTTTCTTACACAGTAGACCCTGGTTTGTAGAGGAGAGAGAAGAATGCTTTAAAATGTTCCTCCAATCTACAGATCTGCTTGGATGACACTACAAACATTCTCTTCTCAAGCTTTTTTAGCGCAACTTCAAACCCATATTTTTTAAAGGCAAAATTTGTTGTTGTGAGTAAGCTCTGTTGGCTACAGACATTGGCCTGAATGTCTGCATCTGACAGCATGTGTTTGGCAGGTGCAGTTTGGATTTACCTCTGTTTCCACACATCTGACTTCCATCCAGAATAAGGGTACGAAGGGGCTCACTGGGGTCAAAGTTTTCACTGTCAGCATATTAAAATACGCTTACGTTGCCCTTTACTAGAACACAAGTGTGCCCTTTGGTTTTATCTGGCATTGAGTAGCAGATGGGAGAGTTCTAAGAAGTTACAATAACAATTGCAGCCAGTAAGTAAGTTGTGTTTTTCACTGTGATTTAACCACCAATCACCCTCACATTTACAGTTTTACACATGAGAAAAAGTTCAAAACTCTGCTGTTAAGTGCCAATAAAATGAGTGTGTTTGTGTTTGTGCGTGCAAGCCAGCATGCGTGTGTGAGGGTATGTGGGCATGGGCAGGCCATTTAACAACAAAACTACACAATTAAGTGGAACGTGATTATTGGATAAAAGTTTTATCTGATAATCACGTTCCACCATGTGACATTGACTCATATTTTTGCAATGCTCTATGTACTGTGATTTACATGCATGAAGATTCCTTGGACTTATTGCTTTGGATTTAGCGGTTTGGTGAAGTGAGTGGTGTGTAACAGCGCCCCCTGTCGGTGCCCTAAACATGCACAGGGACACAGGGATGGACGGACAAAGCGAGGCATTGGAGTGGCTGGGCACTGTGGGCACCGCTCAAAAATCCCTGCAAATAATGCGCGCTGTTCCAACTAGCCAAGAACAGAAGCATGCTTTTGTCATGTAAATGAAATAGTTGCCGCGCGCGCACACACAAGTACGCCACCCGCACACACACGACACACGCGCACGCACACACACAGATGGTTTGTTTGAAAAGAAAAGCAGAGGGGAGCTGAGAGTGAAGGAGAAGGAATGTCTTGGCCGTGATGACCGCGAGTAAAACTTGCGGTTGAAAGATTTGTTTCAGGGCATTGTGGGGAGAGACAGGTGTTTTTCCATGATCGATGAAGTCATGAAGAGGAAGATTCTCTTGGAATCTTGGAAGAAGTCACACCTTAACTGACCGTGTCAGGTGATGAAACGCACACACGCAAAAAGTGTATCTCGACAGGGGTAAGTCTGGTATTATATCGTTATAGCTATAAACCCTTTCATGTCTAATTAACTCGCACACCCCCTTTTGAAAAGATAAGCGATGCCATAAGAACAGTATTTTATGGCAGGGGTTTTCTGCCTGTTTCATTTCAAGGACCACCAGTTTGGCATGATTTAGGCTACTCTACGGACACCAATTTGAAGGGGAATTCCATCCACCTATTTTCAACATTTTACTATGCCATTAATAACCTATACCGTAGAGATGTTATGTGCCATGTGGACATATAAATAGAAACTCAGCCCATTCTGTTTCCCATCTGGGAAAGAAAAAAAAACATTAACATGTTGAAACACAACTCGTGTACAAATGGGATCAAATGCTGTCACATTTGTGCATTCTCAGGAAAGATTATATGTGGACTTTTGAAAGTGGCAAGTGGCAAGAGAATAAAGTTAATATAAGATCCATAATATTTTTGCAACATACATAAAACATATAATTTTGGTATAGCTATAAGATTTTTTTGTAAGGTGAAACGTATATACGTAATTGTGTAATTTATACGAATTATATAGGACATACAAAGCAGATATAGACCCATAGCATTTTTTGTAAACTGGCTTGTATGAAAGGTGCCACTTTCAAGAGTTCGCATATAAAGTTTTTTTTTTCCCCATATGGGTGTTGAAAGTGGGTGGTGTTCCCCTTTAATTGGCATTTCTATCTCTGGGTGCTGTTAATTTAACGAGAGGTGTACAAATTAGCCCAAATCTATACTGTAACGACAGAATGTAGAAGATTTATGGTCATTTTTGATCTGTATGTTTGCCTGTGTTGTTTCCCAAATCCAGCTTGGTAGGCTAAGGCTATATGGACAAAAGCAAAAGAGATCTTTAGTTTTGGGGTCTGTGGGGCTAAAATGTCCTCAAAAGGTGGTCTGTGGCTAAAATGCTGAATACATAGTGGGTCCTGGTATCAAAAAGGTTGAAAACCAATGGACAAACCTATTCATGGGTCTCATTTGTAGTCCTCCACCAGCCATGTTAGAATCTCACAGGTGATTCAATGTCTGATCAGGCTTTCAATTTGTCTGGTTAGCCTAATCAGACATTGAATCACCAGTGAGGTCCTACACACGGCCGGTGGAGTACTACAGATGAGACCCATGAATAGTTTTTAACACATAATGAAAGGGCTATTTTACAACTTTGCAAGCTATCCGAATCACATTGTACATCTTCAAAATTTCAAATATAAGCCATTCCAAAGCTCTTTGAACCTGTGCACAAGTTGCAAAACGCAGGCTCCGCCCTCCCACACAAGATTTCCTTCAAAAGTGAAAGGTCTGTTTAGACTGGCAAGGCCCCTGAAGCTGCTGCCAGAGTGGGTGGTGGAGGCAGGTGAGGAGATGAGCTGAGATATAGGACTATAACTAAACCATTGTGTTAATTTCAAACACAAGTTATAGGTGTGCTCAGATTGTCCAGTGTAATGGAGTGTGTGTGTATATAGGCTAGGCAGGGCCTATATACAAGTTTAGTCCCTGCCTGGCCAGTTTATTGTATACCAGTGGTTTCATACCAGGGCCCACTATTTATTCTGCATTTTAACCAAGAACCACCGTTTGATGCTGAGTCTAGTCTCTCAGACCCGAAAACTAAGGAGTTTCTAAGTTTGTGTCCACAATTTAGGAGAGATAACTGACAAAACGTTGGTCAAAATAAAATTCTTCACCATTTGTCTTCTACAAATGTGTACATTCTTGAAGTTAATTAAATAATTCAGATGTTTAAACTCTTGAGAGCATAAAATGATACCAAATGGACCCGCAAAGGTCGCAAGGGAGTTACAGATTTATAAGGGTCCATACGGTTACCAACTGTCCATCATTTAGCTGGCGACCACCTGAATCTCTCAGGGACCACTGTTGGTCCCCGCCCCAGCCGGACCACTGGTTGAAAACTATGAAAGTGCAACTAATTCCCAGTGGGATACAGCTGCCAACCGCAGGGAAGCTGCAGAGAGAAATTGAGACCCATTACGCATTCAATATGACGTGACCTTTTATAGTGCCATGGGTTTAGATCTGAAACCTCTGCACCGTACATGTAAACGGTCCATCTCAGGACAGTGGACAAGATGAGCTGCTCACAAACACACAGACACGTAGACAGGGGTGAAAATGTAATACCACGCCCTGCCTCCATGCTCCGGCCTGGCATGCAGAGACAGTGAGTTGGCACAGTAAGTTAAGGTTTGTGTGTGATAAAAAAAATCCCTCAACACCTAGTTTGTGGTGTTTGTGTGTGTGTAGTTTGTGTGTGTGTAGTTTGTGTGTGTGTGTGTGTGTGTGTGTGTGTGTGTGTGTGTGTGTGTGTGTGTGTGTGTGTGTGTGTGTGTGTGTGTGTGTGTGTGTGTGTGTGCGTGCGGGTGCCTGCACTGCAGTGTGCCATCCTTCTAACAGTCATACTAGCCTATAGCCCTGTCTTTAGACCAGAGGTGCTAACACTCTTTGACTTGAGAGCTACTTTCAAAATGACAAGCTCAGCAAGATCTACCCACCTGAGGGGGCATTGGAATACTGTAGTGGCAATGGCATAAGACTGTATCTGTCTTTGTCCCTTTATTACTATTGTTATATATTCTATATACAGATATCAGAACAGGCCAGTTCCATATTGTGGAGACTGAGCCTTTATGGCGGTTCTGGACAACCATGGGTCCAACCGACTCAGCACTGGGCACTCTCTCTGTGGTTGTGTGAAACGCATGTTGGAACGTTTTTTTGAGTTATGGACATTGCAGCCATACAAACATACAGACAGACGAATGGGAGCGTAGAGACGTGGTGCATTTTAGATTGACAGATAATACAGATGTTCTCAGAGTAGCCCATTTAACCTAGTGTAGCAGGTGGCTACAGCCTCTGTCGTGATGGCCTCCAAAGTCTAGTGTCTGCCCCTGGACCAAGGGGATGTCCTCTTGGTCTAGTGGTTAAGATGTTGGACTTTCACGCAGGAGACCCGGGTTTGAATCCCGGGCGTTACACTAGCGTCCACTATTGTTCCTATTGTGATAATATGGGTTAAATGGCAGGTAAGTGACCTTAACCTTGATTGTATTGGTAGATGGCCTGCTTGTTAATCACTATCCTTAGGACTTAGGACTTTTCTAAAACATGCATGCTCACATACGGTACACACATGCGCATATGCGCACACACGAACACACACACACACACACACACACACACACACACACACACACACACACACACACACACACACACACACACACACACACACACACACACACACACACACACACACACACACACACACACACAGGAGCACTGCAGGAGAGTCCCATGCAGAGAGAGAGAGAGGGCAGCATGCCATGTTGGCTGGATCATCTGGGACTGGTTCTTTGTGGTCTCTCTGCCCAGGAATGCACCTTGTCTGATTTACACCTCTTCTACCATTGCTGCAGGCGTACTAGCAAGGGGAAGTGTCCCGTGCGTCGGGAAAGCTCTCAGTCATATTTAATAGCCTCATATTATTAAGCACACACCTTTGTGCCATCACGCACCTTTTGTTATGTACCACATATTTCACCCTGGTCATTCTGATATCTGTCTGTCTGATCTGTTAGCATTTGCCAGCTTTTATTTGTTTGTGTGTTGTTAACTTGTTTCTCTATCTCTTCCCATCTTCAAACTGCAACTAGATCTGCATTCAGTAGTGCAAACTTGCGTATTGCACACAAGTAAACCATGGCCTACTTTTGCACGAGCAGAGTGAGCGACCAGCGATACTTAAAGAGATCTTTTAAAGAGATATACAGCACAGTACCTGTAGTACAATGTACATCATCACCTAAACTGGACCTAAACTGGAGTAAGGGACAGTCAATGGCTGACAAACAAAAACACTTACTTTTAATATTTTCTTGGAAAACAATTAATAATTGTTTTTGCAATTAATACTTATGACATTAGAACCGATCACTCACACATGTTATTTGTACGACAAAGACTTTCACCTGCTATTTATCTGTATAGGCCCTTGAACGCAGAAAAAAGTAACTGTTTGCATAATAAATATTTGACATGAACACCCGCCCCCCCATGTGTATAGCCAAGCATTTATTGTCATGCAGTCAAGCGTTTCCCATAGCCTGCAGGCAGTGTTTTGCCCTGTGTGCCACTCCCATGGGGCTGGGAGTGAGCCATGAACTGTAAGGTGGGGCCTCGGATCGGCACTCTCAAGCCCACACAGGTGAACTCCTGGCTGGGAGGAAGGAATGTGTCAGGGAGGGGGCCCTGCCTGACACACAGGGAGGTGCAGAGCTGTTTTAACCGTTAACAGGTTGGGAGATAGAGAGGTACCGGAAGGGTGTTACCCTCCATGTCACTGCTACTCACCTGGGGTAGGGAAGAGCGAGAGTGAGTGTGAGTGTTTGCGTGTGAATGTGCGCGCGCGCGCGCGCGTGTGTGTGTGTGTGTGTGTGTGTGTGTGTACAGTGTGCAAGCTAAAGGAGGGATCAAATTGCACCACACACAATCACATTCACTCAGTTGCTGGTCCTCACTCTTCGGGTCTCTCCGTCTCTCTACTTTAAATCATTCACAGGCACACACACAAGTGTGTTGAAGGAGAAAAATAAGTGAATCTTTGACCGGACCAGTTAAAGAGAGAGAGAGAGAGAAACAGAGAGACAGAGCGAGGGAGGGACAAAATACAAGCGTGCTTCTTCTTCCCTCAGTGTCGGCATTCCAGGGATCCTTGGGAACTTGGAACTTGGACTTAAGGACTTTCATTTCTCGACGCAGGTGGATACTATCCTGTCTGGTCGCCTGTGTGGCACTATAAATAAAAGGAACGGATTAAGCAGCCACTCTGTTTAATTGTTGGACTTTTGGACTTGGACTGGGCAAGGGAACACAGCGAGAGGTTTGTTTGATAAGTAATCTCTTTGACCACCGTGGGTCATAAATCCTGTAATTGCTCCATTGTTTTCCCCGGCGCTGCCCTACCCACCTTGAAGCTGTGTTGGTTGTGGCAAGTTTTCACGCTGGCTGGACTGCAGTCCAAATTCGATAGTGTGTGTATGACTTGATTCTGTGTACGATGAGCTGAGGAGTTTTGTTGTTGAACTTTCTCTCACCATGTGGTTCATGTGGTTTGGGAATTGCATACAAGACAGAGCTGTGGAGAGATTTTGGCCAACATTACAGTTTCATGTTGTTGTTGTTATGCATACCATGTCTGGCACATCACAGTTTGATCAGATGAGATGATGTGATAGTGATGTTTACAAAAGCAGTCTGCCGTGTGATTTAATTCTGATTTAGAGATTGTATACTTGAGGTGCTGCAATATAGGATGTTGCTTGCGGTCATGGGTATTGCTATGACAAGTGTGTTACTGATTTAGCATCCAGGTGTATTAGACGGGACAGCTGGATTTTTATCTTTGCTGTCAAAGGCAGGACAGATGAGCACTGCAGACCCCCAGACCTGTGACTAACTCCCCTCTGATGATGTCATAGCCCGGGTGTACCCACACCCAGTCTTGGAATGTTCACCTGGAGGGCTTCGTGTCTATAATGAGTACAACACTGGCTTTTGAAGTGTCCTCTCATATCCTCCACAACATCGCACCGCACAGTTCTCCTCTGTCTGTCTTTTCTGCTCCCTCTATAGCAGGTTTTGTCTCTCTCGGCTTCACATCGTAATGTCCTGTTGCACTTGATATAGGGCCCCTTTCAAAACGAGCAAAATACAGCGTGTTCTTTCTCACTCTCGCAAGATCACATTCTGTGACTCAAGGCCAAAAGGGGAAGATAGGGGCTGGTCTGTTCTTTTTCGCTTGACCCAACGTGGTCAGTGGTGATTTATGTGACAGCTTATGGTGCAAGCAAGCAAGCACGATGCACACGCACATGCGTGCGTGTGCAGTCTGCGCACACAGACACACACATGCATACACACACCTGTAGTCGACTCAAGTTCACAGTGAAATGTTAAAACCCCATATCCATTTTTTTACCTCTGTTTTTTAAAGGCCAGGTCACTCTCTCGCCTTAAGGTGAAATTCCATCTATGAGTTATAGGTCTTCAGTTCATACGGGAGGTCATGAAGGTCACAAGCTTCTAATCCCACTATCTACTCACTGGGACCAATTACTGAGACATTTTGGTATCAGTGAGGGTCCATTGTTCCTTGCCAAACCCCTGTGACGTGAGTGGAGACAGTGACATCACTTTTTTACGATTTCCTTTTGTGTCTATCGAGCTGATCTTTTTACAAGAATCCATAACACAAGGTTATGCACTGTTTATATTGCACTGTCTCGACACAACATGCCATTTGATATACTACCTCGGGTCTGTGCCTCTTCAGTCATCCCGTTTTAACCATTTGTCATGTCTCAACTGGCCAAATTCTTTGTTCTTTATTTTCTCACTCCTGCCTGTACAAGTGATAACCTAGTTCCGTTCAGTTTACAGAGATGGCCTACATTTTCAGTAGGGCTTCAGAGGACCATAGTGCTGTTTCTAATGTTGCACACTGGAAATGGAAGATTAAATTGTACATGACTGGCTGCACAGGGCTTCTTGCAAGGTTATTCCGGTTCATATCAGCAGGGAGAAAAGTCAGTTAGCCTCACCTGTTGTTGCACCAGCTAAATGTACGCATTCAAATGTTAGGGTTAGTGTTACGCTATTCAACTTTTTGCACCACAAGTCCCTTGAACCAGTTTCTACAGAACTTCTTTAGTTTCAACCAAACTAATCACTCACAAAATGAGCTTTTGTGTTGATTTTACATCTTAACTTCCAACCCTTTCAACTCACATTTAGCTAGTGCAACTGGCTTTTACTTTGTCAAAGTACTATGAGCACAGGGTAAATAATATCCCCCCATGCACTAGCTCAGTAGCCAGTGTTTTAGGGATTTTGTTGGGTTTTGTTTGTTTTAGTAGTACATTTCATGTTGCAATCCATTTCTGTTAGATCGACGCACATAAATCTCTATGAGAATCCCCCAAAACAATCTGACATGCTCGCTCTACCATGTCATGGAATGAAGTGGGTGAGAGTGATTGCGCTGGTTCTCTTTGGGGACAGTGCAGATGGCTCACATTACACTGTATTGTAGTCGTGTGGAGACAGAGTCCAGATGTTCAATGGGGAATTATTCTCACCTCTCTCTGCCCCTACCGCGCCCTGGCAAATACATGAAGGCTCAGCCCAAGTAATACTCGGACATGATGACCCAAATAATACTCGGACAAGCCAAAAGAGGGAAAAACTGGAGTTCGAAATGCATTGTTTTTAACTAGTAAGAGCTATTTATGTCACAACTAAAGTCTCTGCAGTGTTTAGGCTGTAGATCTACTAGTAGTACTACAAAACATCCCACTGAGCACAGATCTAAAAATGTAATAAAGAAAGAAGAAGAAAAAAATGCCTAAAAGTCAAAGTTTAGACTAGATGTCTAATGGACGTCTAATCAACGTCTAATCTAAGATTAGACCTCTTTTTAGATGTTTTTGCTCAGTGGGAGATCTAAAATAATGGGATTTATAATCATTACAGCTGGGCTGTTAGTGTTTATACTGTACTAAATGATCTAAAATAAAGGGATGCAAACATTAAAGCTACGCTGTTGCCAGTTATTTATGCTATATTATTACAAAATTACCTAAAATAAAGATAAAGAAGTCTACTGGACTGCTCCATGCAGTGAACGGAATTTGCGACAGCGTAACACTGTCTTTACTCAGGTCTGAAGTATTATTTGGGCCGAGCCTTCCTGTTTTACCTGCCTGTCTACCTTTCACTTGTGTGTAGCCCTCACTAGCCTACATGTGTACAAGTGTCTTTGAGGGGAAAGCCCCAAACTTCTCGCATCCCTCGCAGTAATAATAAATGATGTCTATGTTGTGCACATATTTTCATGTAACTGTGCCATACAGCACCTGACTTGTCTTGCTGTATCAGTGGTTGTCTTGGTGTATCAGTGTTCATTTTTGCATTGTCTATTGCAGGAAGGAGATGGGGAGATGGACGTTACATCTCTCAGGGTGGCTCGGGCTTCTTGCATTCCTTTCAACCACCACTTATGCTGACAATGGTGAGATATGTATTACTTTTGCTCAGATTTTTTTGGGGGGGTAATTACTATTACAATTGTTTTTAAGATCTGCTTTTTGGGGCTTTCATGCGTTTATTAATAGGACATTAAAAGGATATATGGACAGAGACCTACAGTTTACAATTCAGGCATTAAGTAAATCACTCTTAATCCAGAGTGATTTACAGTAAGCAAAAACAACACTCTAAATACATACAAGAATCATACGTAAACCAAGGACCAAACATCTGTCTAACACTGCAAGATTGTCTCTATCATGAAACTATGTGTATACACTATGATTGCTATGTCTACATAAAATGCTGTCTGTATAAAAAACCTATCATCATCGATGGAGAAGCCAAGCGAATAGAATCTACAGCCTTTCTAAAAACAAAAGCCTTTCATAACCCTCTTATACACAGACCAACCAAGTAGACAGGCAAGGGCAATTATGTGAAGATAATTATGTTGAAATTTGTTTTCACTTATGAGGGGTGCATAATCCACACCTTTGTTTGTCTCTATATACCACATGATAGTTGATTGGCTTAATAACCACTAACCTCACACATGAGTGTGATCTTTGGTTATTACTGATAGAGGTCAATGTTAAGTCCTTTGCACCAAAAGATTGCACCAAAAGTGGTGCCATGGTATTACAGGTAAACAAAACACCTGTGGTCTTCAAGGCTATATGAACAGTATGTGCTGATCGCACTGTTCCGATTGCATGGAAAAAAAATGTCTTTAAAGAGTATTCCTTTTTTGGCAGGCACTATACCCAAATGAGTAGAGAGGCCAGGCACCTGGGAAAAAGAATGACCCAGATTCAATAGACAGCACGATATATTGCAGTGTGTTGAGTGATATCTCTGAATTGTAATATCACTGGATTGCTGCAGAACAACTGCAGATCTGAATTAAGTTTATTTTTGTTTTCATCAAGTTAGTTTAATGAGAGCTTAATGAGAATAATGACTGAGTCATTGATGCTGGGATACTGGAAAAAGATTTATATTGTTGTTTTTGTCCAGAAACCTCCTACTGTTGTGTTTCTTTGTAAGTTAACATGTTACTCGGACATACAAGTAACAAAAAGTTGCAGATCTGCAAGCTCTAAGTGTGGCACAAACTAAAGCCTTCTGTTTTGAGCCTGTGGATCTGATGCTTTTTCTCTTTTTCATGGTGAATTCTGAAAAGCATCAGTTTTGGACCGATGTGGAGTTTCTACCTGACAGAGACACAATATTTAGACAGGGGAGAAGTCTGTTTTGTTTTACCACAGGTATTCTGACAATGTATCATGCGGTTGATGCATGCATACTGTATGTGACATGTCTCCCCTCCTATCGTTGTCCATCCTCCGACAGTGAACTACTGCCTGGCGGCCAGCTCCAGCACCTGCTCAGAATGTCTACAGGCTGGGATAGGCTGTGCCTATTGCCCGGATGAGGTGAGTGAGCATGGAGAGAGTGCAGACCCAGATTCAGATCTAGAAGATGCTAATTTCTCTTAACATTAGGCATCTCTGCATTTGTTCCATCATGCATTAGATAGACTATGCACATTTTTTGAAGAATGCTTATTATGGCACCAAACCTTTTCATTCTCTATAAAGCCTTTTCCACAGTTTTGAGTATTTGGTCCAGACCTCCGAAATTGGAATGTTAGTTATAAATTGAGTGTGCAAGCTATACCTATATTAAATTGTTTATACTGTAGGTTCAAATAAATTAATATAACCCTTCCACAGTAGCTTCTTCATATTTTCTATGTTTTGGACATTTTCACACTTAAATTTCAGAAAATGTGTAATACAACATGCAGTCTTTGTGTCTTTGTGTAAGTAATCAACTGGGGATCTTTCGTGGTTGATACCTATTAATTACATTTTTACCTATTAACCATACAGGCCTGCTGTAAATTACAAATTGTGTGATGAATATGAAAAAGCGACCCCCAATTTTGTGCTGTTGTGTATTGTTTTGTTGTACTGTTTGTGGGAAAAAGAAACATCCTGAAAATATATTGATAAAAATACTAAATAGCAAAGCCAATGAGCAAACTGTTATTAATTCTCTTGGCGCCGTCCACGCGGGGCTCGTGGACATCCCGTTAGAACCCCTCCGCCGGTCACGCGGACGGCTCGTATCACGACGAGATGTAGATTTCATTCTTTAATCCAACTATTAGTCCGTGCGCATCGTCTGATGATCATCCCGTTGCTGACTTTCATTTGGGACAGAATTGGGGACAACTTTTTTTTCCCCCGTCCCATTGACGTCCATTCAACCCAATGCATTCAAACGGCTCTCCTCCGGTTTGCCCCCTCAATGTCGCTGGCGCATGGGTTAAGCAGCCAGGGCTACACAGCACTTCCTGACTTGTGAGCCGGATGTTTTGGGGCAGATCGCCAGATGATCGATTAGGCAAGACAACAGACACAGCATAACAGAAACAGCACATCCTGTTTAGGAGATCTGAGCTTCAAAATAAGGGCTTTTTTACCGATCGAACTGGTTTGAGCCGCGGCAGTGGAAAGAAAACAAAGAAAATCCGATCGCGCTCAATGAGTTAACAAATAATCAGTAATAACCTTCCTTTTTCTGCACAGACTTTTGATTACCCCCGATGTGACCGACTAGAGAATATAAAGGCCCATCACTGCAAAGCAGAGATTACAGGTCACAGCAGCATGACAATTAAAGAAGTAAGTAGTACCTCCTTCCTACTTCTACTTACCTCACCTGACGGGTCTAGATCCTCATGTCTCTTCCCCTATTGTCACGCTGTCCTTTCCTTCATACTGTATTTCATCTGTCCCTTTGGCTTACAGTATGTGTATATAATATACAGTATAAGTGATAAGCACCACTGCACCAGTAGGTTCCTCTGATGCAATGTTTGTCGCATTGTCTGACTATTGTTGTCCCTAACCCTAAATCTAACCGTATCCCTAACCCCAGTCTGCAAGTCAGTTTCATTAAGTTTTCGCTTCAGTGGCAGTAATTTAACTTCCGTACAACAGAGAATAGTTACAGTGACTTGGCTAGTCTCTCTAGGTCCTCAGACGAGCCTTCATTGTCGCTTCCAGTCACTCCTGTACACTGTCCAACTCGTTGGTACTTTATATAGGGTATTTTACTTTGTTGATCTTTCTTTCTTTCTTTCCTTTCTTTCTTTAAATTGCGAGTGATGGAAGTTCATGTGACTCACGCATCTGACGACTGTGAGTAATTGCGAGGCATTTTCATCTCTGTGCAGAATGAGAGGATCGATGTCAGGCTGCAGCAGTCCCAAGTAGCTCCCCAGAAGATGAGCATGTCCTTCCTGCCTGGCGAGGAGCGGGTGGTGGATGTGGAGGTGTTTGCTCCAACCAAAGGGCCCCTGGACCTGTACATTCTCATGGACTTCTCCTACTCCATGTTGGACGATTTGAACAATCTTAAGAGGATGGGCAAGGAACTTTGTGAGTCAGAGGTTTCTTATAGCTAAAGTTTGTGCAACAATTGTCATCTTGACGCTTACTGTACACACTTCTGCCCTGGAATGAAAATGACCTGTGCTTTTTTGTTTGTTTTTCTGGCTGTAAAGCCCTTTGTGACTGGATCTATTGCATTTTAGACAAGTCATAGAAACCTCAATGTATTGGTTATGTTTTACTTAAATACGTTGTAATAGAAGGGACTAGTGGTTAGAGACAGAAGGAGAAGAGGAGGCAAGTATCTATCAATACAATATACTGACACAGCTAATAACTAATTAATTTGTTTCCTATAGCTGATTTGGTGGAGAAGCTGTCTAATGACTATGCCATCGGTTTCGGGAAATTTGTGGACAAAGTGGTGGAGCCCCAGACAGATATGAGACCGGAGAAGTGAGGACAAATACCTACAGCAAATGCTTAATATGAATGATGATTGTAGACACATACTGTACACAACGACTGTGTGACTTGAATTGAGGGAAAAAAAAACTATATTTCACTGTTGTTTGGCTTTTCTTTTTCATTTTTTCAATAGACTCCGCCAGCCATGGCCCAACAGTGATCCTCCATTTTCCTTCAAAAGTGCCATTAAACTCACCAACGATGTGAAGAGCTTTAACAGCCTGCTTCAGCAGGAAAGAATTTCTGGCAACCTGGATGCCCCGGAAGGTGGATTTGATGCCATTCTCCAGGCTGCAGTCTGTGGGGTTAGCAAGACCTATGTATTTTGAGTCTTTCTGTGCATTTTTTTAAAAGATGGTCTCCGTGCGTGTATGTGCAGGTGCAGTGCATACAATACATACATTCTCTGGTACCAGAGACTATTCCGTCTTTAATAGAGGCCAATTTCAACTATCTCCCCTTGTTTAGGATAAGATTGGATGGCGCAGCCACGCCACACATCTCCTCGTCTTCTCCACAGAGTCAGCCTTCCATTACGAGTCGGACGGCGCCAACGTGCTGTCGGGCATCCTGCCGCGTAACGACGAGCAGTGCCACCTGGACGGAAGCGGCACGTACACGGAGGACACCAAGCAGGACTACCCATCGGTGCCCACACTGGTCCGCCTGCTGGGCAAGCACAACATCATCCCTATCTTCGCTGTCACCAACCACTCTCTGTCTTACTATGAGGTTAGTGTGTGTTTAGCTGCCTTTCACCCGAACAGGGCAGAGTTCAGAAACCGGTATTCTTGACACTGAGAATACCATTATGTTACATAGTTCAACTGGTTTATGATGCCTACTGTTGTCTGTGTCTCTTTCTATTGTCCAATGTGTAGAGACTTGCTCGCTATTTTCCCATCGCTGAGTTAGGTGTGCTGACGGAAGATTCGTCCAATATCATCGAGATCATGGAGAAGGCCTTTGAGGTACAGTTATTTACTCCTTTTTTAGACAAATGACCAAATCATGGTATTGATGCCATTGGTATACAATACATAGTACATTGTGTTTATTGTAGTAACTGAGTTTCAATAGGGTAGTCATCATCATTACGTTAGGATTATTCCTGCCTGGAACGAAATGTGCTCAGCTGATTGTATACTGTACCTATTTGCCAATTGACTAAATATCTACGTTTGTACGTTGTATAAAATCACGTGATGTGTCAAGTGCCAAAAAATGTTGTTCAATCTTCAATCTACTGTACAATGCAAATTTGTGAATGTGAAAATAAGTTACAGTATATTCTGCAGGTAGCCATACTACAATGTATACATATTAGACTTAAACAATCTGATCTCTCTCTTTTAGAGTATCCGTTCTAAGATGAGCATCCGTGCGGAGGACAGACCGAAGGCTATTAATGCACAATTCATGAAGACCAGTGGAGAGGTGCTAGAGTACGGGGATTTTCAAATCAAGCCTGGAAACATTGTAAGATTCAAAGACAACTTGGCGTAATCCCCGAAAACAATGTAGTGTACAACAACTACATAACTGTATAGTTTGGCATAACTGTTTAGTACAACTGTTTGGATAGAGTCAAAGGCATGTGAAATAATAGTCATTCAGATGTTTCTACCGTGTTAAGTTTCATTTCATTACTTCATCAGTCATTTTAAACTATTCGGATGCAGATTACACTGTACATAAACATCTCTATTTGGGCCTAAATAGGATGTACGCACACACACACACACACACACACACACACACACACACACACACACACACACACACACACACACACACACACACACACACACACACACACACACTACTGATGCAGTAGTGAGATGTACATGGTGTGTCACTGTCCGTCAGGGCAAGTTCAAAGTGAAGCTGCAGGCCCAGCAGATGGTTGACGAGGAGCATGTGTGTAAGATGAGTTCGGCCGACAGAAAGGGCGTCATCAGAGTCAAGCCCACCACCTTCAGCACTGCCCTTAACGTTGATGCCGAGGTCCGGTGTCCAACCTGCCCCTGTGAAAACGTAAACGCAAACACACGCATCGTACACAAAAATCATTCCCATTAAATTTGCTATGTACAAGAAGAGAGGAAACACTTCGTGGATTCACACTGCCGCCGCTGTCTCTCTCTCCCTCTCTCTCTCTTCCTCTCTCTCTCTTGTGTCTCCAGTTCCCAACTCCTAATGCTGTCAGGTGCAATGGGAACGGGGACCTGGTCTGTGGCAAGTGTCGGTGCCATGATGGCTGGTGAGATGTTCATCATTTTGACAAACCCCTTTTTTTCCCCGGTTGTGCCCAAAAGAGCTCTTGAGGATTCATGATATTCTTCTTATGCTACTATATACCAATTGTTTCTAAAACGGATAGACCAAATACTTGATTCTGCTTGCCTCCTGACAAGTGAAAACAAGGTAGTGTGGCTCACTCTGGTGGACGCAAAGCAGAGCTACTCTACTTTTGTGAATTTGATTTGTTTTAAGGGTTTAATATTGCTATAAACGTTGGTAACTGTTTTAGAAAAGCAATAAGCCACTGGAGGTCGCAGGTTACCTTGCTCTTACCCTGGTGAGAGGGTTAGAACTCTCACCGAGGTAAAATCCTCATCCCTTTAATATAGAAACTATACTGATCAATGTGGTCCAGACTTGGAACCAAATGGACTTATGGGACACTCTCAGAGCAAAATCGACCCCAGAAATAACCATCAAATTCAAAAGTGGAGCCATGGCCTAATTAAATGCATATTATTGAATTTAAATACATTTCAAAATGACTATAATGAGACCCTTTACTGTTTTCTCATGTTTCTCCTTCAGGCTGGGGCCGTACTGTAACTGCTCACAAAGCGTGTCAACGAGCAACACGGCCATGTGTATTGCTCCAGGTGCGGCGGAGCCGTGCTCGGGCCGTGGAGACTGCCTGTGTGGTCACTGTGTCTGCTATAACCCACAGCAGTTTGAAGGTCCCTTCTGCCAGTTTGACAAGACCCAGTGCCAGAGACATGGAGGCTTCCTCTGTAACGGTGAGTGGCCGTGTGTGTGTGTGTGTGTGTGTGTGTGTGTGTGTGTGTGTGTGTGTGTGTGTGTGTGTGTGTGTGTGTGTGTGTGTGTGTGTGTGTGTGTGTGTGTGCAAGCACCCGTATGTGCATGCATGCATGTTTGTGTGAGTGAGAGGGCAAGAGTTTTTCTCTAATAAACTTTATTTGTAGAGCGTGAAAATGCATGAAATGCAGCTCAAAGTCCTTTACAGAACAATAGAGGGTGCACTAGAATAAAGTGAGTAGCAAATCGAGTAGCAAATTGAGTGTCAACGTGAGTGGCAAGTGAGTTTAACGTGTATATTATAATTCATTCATTCAAATGTTTATTCTAAAAAGACATTGAGGTTACCCTCATTTGCAGAGCAAGATTTCCTCATCACATGAGGTAATAGTGCGTGTTTAAAACACAGTTGAGACACCTGGTGTAAATCTGCAATCAAAGATTTAAATTGACCGTATGTTATGGGAGAGCAAGACTCATGGCCACTGTATGATTCTATCATAACTCTTGTGTTTGCATTAGACCGTGGCTCTTGTACCTTGGGCGCGTGTGCGTGCACTTTAGGCTGGACTGGACCGGCCTGTGAATGTCCCACGAGCAACCAGACCTGTCTGGATAGTAAAGGGGTGAGTGTCTGAAGTACACAGAGAAGAAGTTGTTTTGATGTTATTTAAAAATATATATACTATCACAACAGATTTCTTAATTTAATACAGTGGCTGGTGTGTGATTAAACTACGGCCTTTTCTGTGCACCAGAGCGTCTGTAACGGCCGAGGGAAATGTGTTTGTGGGGACTGTGAATGCCATGACTCTGGTTTGCCGCTTACGAGAACCTGCGAGCCTAACTTCCAGGTGTGTGCCCTTAAAGTTGAATTTGTGTACAGTGTAAAATGTGTCCATTTAACTAATTAAGCTAATAGTCCTATGTTATATTTACACACTATATGGCCTTGGTGAACCATCCTTGTGTGTGCGTGTGTGTGCGTGCGTGCATGCATGTGTGCGTGTGTGTGTGTGTGTGTGTGTGTGTGTGTGTGTGTGTGTGTGTGTGTGTTTGTGTGCGTGTGCGCGTGTGCGTGTGTTTTTGTGTGTGTGTGTGTGTGTGTGTGTGTGTGTGTGTGTACACGCTTGTGTGGTCCTTCCTTAGGCCCAGATAGGGATGTGTGAAGACAAGAGATCCTGTGTCCAGTGTCAGATCTGGAAGACAGGAGAAAAAAAGGACAATTGCGATTGCACCTTCACAGCAGTGGAGGTGGACGAACTCAAAGACTGTAAGTGCACAGAATAACCTTATGTGTCCATTTAGAACCCCCTTTAGATGAAATTGAGGCTTTGAGACCCCCTGGATCACATCATATTAGCCTGTGAATGGTTTCAAGATTAAGGCTGTAAAGCTGAGGATTGTGCCATGTGTCTCTCCAGCGAAGGCAGTGATTGAGTCATGCAGTTACCGTGACGAAGATGATGACTGCACCTACTACTACACTGTCGACTACCCCGAAAACATAAATGACAAGGAACTGGAGGTCCAGGTTCTGAAAAAGAAAGGTGAGCTCTATACGTCATCTGTTACTGGGGGTTCCATGTTTGATGCTCTGAGCTTGAAAAACTGTTAGAGGTTTACACGTCACGGAACATTCTGCAAAAAAATATCACTTCTACAAGTTCACCATGTAACACGGGAGCTTGTTGATTGGCTGACGTGAGCTATGTATTGTGAATGTAAAGTTGTTGTGCTGGTCCGTCCCTTTAGATTGTCCCCCCGCCGGCTTCCTGTGGCTCATCCCTCTCATAATGTTCCTCATGCTGCTGCTGGGTCTGCTCCTGCTCTGCTGCTGGAAGTACTGTGCCTGCTGCAAGGTACACATGCAGTACTGTATGATGCATATGTACACACCATTAAACACACTTACTGTACACACTAACATGGATACAGTGAATCTATGGTGTTGATTGAACTCTGGGAGGGATCCATGTCCCCATATGGGTGCCCTTAGCAAAAAATAGTATACTTCAAGTTAATATTTTAAGTATACTTAAGTATAAGTATAAGCATAGCAAGTATACTAATAACAATGTACTTGTAGTACACTATAAAGTATACTCTAAAGTATACTACTTAATACTTCTACGCACTAAATTGGAACAACTTAAAGTTTACTTGAGCATACTATCAATATACTAGTTCTGCACTTCTAGTACATTTAAAGTATATCTAAAGTAAACTACTAGTTTACTTGTTGTTATACTTATGTATACTATTCATATACTTAAAAGTATACTCATCTATATACTGCTAGTTTACTAGTTATATACTTCTAACCCACTTATTTAGTTCATTTTAGTACACTTTAAGTATATCTTTAGTAAACTACTTTCTATACTCAAGTATGCTATTCATATACTTCCAGGTTTACTTAGCACTTTACTTATAGCATACTTTTAGTGCATTTCAGTTTACTTCTAGTATACTATTCATATAATCATCAGTTTACTATTTATATACTATGTTTATACTTGACAAACATTTGACTATACTTAAAGTACGCTTGAAAGTTAACATACTGCGTTTACACTAAAATCAAGAAACACCAAGACTGCATTAACATGGCACATTTCACTGCATTAAACTTAAAATAAATACAACATGGGTCAACATGGGTCATCATCGGCACCAGAGATTTTCAACCTTTTTCATTGCAGTTACAATTTCAATTTTCAGCATTTGAGCCACGGACCAACATTTGATGACGTTTCAGCACCACAGACCACAAAACTAAAGTTTTTTTCATATCACCGTTGCCAAATAGATATGAACGAGACTAAACCCTGGTCAATAAAGTCAAGTAAAAATGTTTCTGTTTCTGTACATGTTTTTTCAAGGTAGATGGAAATCATGTAAATCAACACATACTATTTACTCTAAGCTATTAAACTCTCAGACTTTTTATTATAAAACTTGAACATGGTGTATAACATGTATAACATAAAACAAAGAAGCTAATGTGTGGGGGGGGGAAAGTATAGGCTTAATAGTTGTTAGGTAGGGATAGGTCGAGCCTGGCTCATGGACTATTTACATCGACATGGTACATCAGTAAGAATGTAGGACAAAGTTGGATTCCGTTCAAGCCTTTATTTCCTTTGCACAGACGAGCAGTGGGAATTGAGCAAGGAGGTGGCAGGCTGGACGGTTATGGTTTTTTCTACAATAGATAGAAACACATAATTAACAATCAATCATATCAAACAAACAATTCAACAGTGATTACACCACATGCATATTCCATAAAGCTATAATAATTGCATCTCCTAGAAGTTAACAAATAGCTAATCTATGCTGTAACCTCCAAGGCAAACAAATCATAGTCCTTATCTCCCTCACCCCCAGATAAAGTCCAACATGTGAAACCAGAAGCTTGAATTGAACTCACTTCAGTGACTCATAACCGCAGCTTGCTGAGGCTCCAGAGCAGAGGGCTCTCAGCTGGTTGTTCTTGGGCTGTTGTTGCTGCTTTGGTCAAACAGGAAGTGAGAGGAGAGGCAGTCTTATATACCAAGTCACTAATGAGTTGTGAGTGGGGACAGCAGTGATTGGTGATTGACAATTGGGCAGGGATTCCATCCATGAGCAGAAGGGGGAGGGGGAGGGTGCTGACTAGGTGTCTCTTCTCTACAATAGTACTTAAGTATACTAGTCTTAAGTATATATCTCTTGAGCATATAAAAAAGTAAACTTAAACATACTAATCTTAAGTATATCTGTTGAGTATATAAAAAAGTAAACTTAAAGCATACTAGTCTTAAGTATATATCTGTCGAGTATATAAAAAGTAAACTTAAAGTATGCTTTTTCATTTTAAGTATAAACTAAGCATACTTATAGTATACTTTTATATACTGCTTTTTGGTATGGGTGATCTTTTACACATTCACATACCAATAAATAAATAATAAATAAACATGTTTTTGAGTCAAGAATACTGTCTTTCTCATCACAGGCCTGCCTTGCCCTGCTGCCTTGCTGTGCAGGAGGTAAGACTATGGGATTTTCGGGATGGAGTGTCTATATATTTATATGACTTATCCCTGTCATTGATATGCAGTAGTATGCAGTATACAGTGTGTATGGATCAATGTACAATTTAGTTGCATGCTTGTTCTTTTACAACTTTTATGCAGCGCTGGTCAAAAATAGGGCATCAAAAATGAACATCAAAAGATTAAATTGGTAGATTGTGTTGTTCTGCCCTGCAGCGATGTCTTCACATACTGTACTGTAAAAGTCCTTGTAATTGTACCATGTCATCATGTATGTGTGCATGTCCTCATATGCTGCATTTTGTCCAGGACGGATGGTTGGCTTTAAGGAGGACGAGTATCTGCTACGCCAGGCGCTGCTGACGTCAGATCACCTGGACACGCCCATGGTGCGGACGGGACCGCCCAAAGGCACCGACGTGGTCCGCTGGAAGGTCACCGACAATGTCCACCGAGGACCCAATCATCCACAGGCCCAGGTCCAGCCCAAACCCAAAGAGACCAGTGAGTGTCTGTTTGTTAGAACATGGGATGTACATTATCTGTTCCCAGGGATATGCAGTAGCATGGGATATAGGGCAGTGCTTCCCAATACGTCTTTACTCTTGTACATTTAATTCCCTTCTCTTCCTTGCCCCTGTAGTCCAGTTTCCTGTTTCGCTTCGCTTGAACAGACAGTTCTCTGACAACTTGACCCACCCTGAATCTAGAGATACTGAACAACTCCGCAAGGAAGTGGCTGATAGTGTAAGTGTGCCTTTGGAAATGTATTTGTGTCCGCCTGTGAGTGCATGCATGCATGTACTCAGTGTTGTACTCTCCCTATACTCCACTGAGACATTTAAACCCTACTGTGCAGGCCTGCGTGCATGCCTGCGTGCGTGCATGCATGCATGCGCCCACTACATGTGGGACAGAATATTTATAGTTGTATACCGTCTGAATATTCTAGACTGGATGTTACTTTTTATGGGAGATAGACATGTTGGCTTCTTCCATATGTGCTAACGTCAGCATTGTGTGTGTGTGTGTGTGTGTGTGTGTGTGTGTGTGTGTGTGTGTGTGTGTGTGTGTGTGTGTGTGTGTGTGTGTGTGTGTGTGTGTGCGTGTGTGTGTCCTACGCAGCTGAACGAGGTGTACAAGCAGATCCCTGGGGCTCAGAAAGTCCAGAAGACCTCATTTAGGTGAGCTGTGCAGCGTTACAGCAATGGCCACAGAAATGGTGGTTCACTGAAAGCATGTAAACCAGTGGTTTTCATCCCTTTTCATATCAATTATGTCTTGGTTATTTGAGCCAGATCGAAAATTAATAGTTTTGTTGTTGTTGGATAAGATTGTGTACACAATTCCATTCTGTATTGATTTTGGCACCATTACAAATGTTGAATTGGTTAGACTTTTTGTAAATGAAGCAAGTCACTCTCGAGAGCGTAGAATTAAGTAAAAAAAATGTTTCATTTTACACTTTCAAGAGTTAAAGATTTGTAATGTTAGCAACTCTCCATTTACCTGGGGACCACCTCTAACCCTCTCAAGGCCCACTTGAAAACCACTGATGTAAACCAATGAGATGCTGTTTTCTACTGCTGAAAATATGTCTTATTTATATTTTTTACAGAATGCAAAAGAATGCTGGGAAAAGGTAACATTTTGTTCATATCAAATTGTTGTAACCACTCAACACTAAGCCCAATATAATCTTGAACTTGAAACTTGAACTTGAGATTGTGAAAATAGAACATTTACAGTACAAGCATACAGCCTGTTCTGAAATTCACTTTAAAATAACCTTAACAATGTAGGACATTGATGGAAAAAAGTCTGTAGAGTCTACATTTCCCAAAAGGAAATGTATGTACAGAAGCAGAGATAAAACATATCGCCACTATTTATACAATTTCAATGAGTATATCAAAAGCAGTGTGTGTGTGTGTGTGTGTGTGTGTGTGTGTGTGTGTGTGTGTGCGTGCGTGTGTGCGTGTGTGCGTGCGTGCGTGCGTGCGTGCGTGCGCGCGCGTGTACACCTGTGGGACAGGCATGCCATTGTTCGTTGTGATATTACAGGTGTGGCTCTATTGTAGGTCAGATGTAGCCTATTGTTCTGTTGTAGGTTAGTGTTGCATGGAGCTATATTGCCGCCAGGGTCATTCTTGTGTAATTATTGCATCACAGCGCTGAGGGATAGATAGGGATTCTCAGCCTTTTTCATTTCAAGGATGGTGATAGGCATTAGTCCAAATGTGTCTCTAATCTTTGAATATACAGTATATTCTTACACAGCAAAGTTAACACACATCTTTGCTTTTTTTCCCCTGTGGAACAACATATTTTCAAATGGGGATCAGAGAGAGCCATATACATTTTGAGGTCCTTGACATGAAATATTTTGCAGAACAGTAATTGGGTTATATGCCTTCAGAAGTTTCTAACTTTGGTCTTGATGCACTCTGCAGAAATAACCATACCATCGTGGATACAGTACTGTCTGCTCCGCGCGCCACCTACCCTGACATCGTCAAACTGACGGAGAAGAACGTGCAGTCCGGAAACTTCCATAACCTCAAAGTGGTGCCCGGTTACTACACAGTGGCCACAGACAGAGGTGTGTGTGCACGTGTGTGTGCAGGAATGTTGTGAATGTCAGTGCATGTGTGCGCGGGTCTGTTTGTCTGTTGTATGTAAGTAGTCCATAACTTTTTAGCTCAAGAACTGAAAGAGAAATTAGACTTTTGACCAAACTAGTGAAAATAGGAGATCTAATTTATGTATTATTATTTATGTATTATTAATTAAATTAATTTGAAGAACCATTGCATTTCATTCATAAGATTTTTTGACAACATTTTTAATCATAGTAATAATAATTATTATTATTCCAAACAAAACATAGACAATGGAAAATGAAGAGACCCGTGTAAATGTGTGTTTGGAAAGTGCTTTATAACTTGGGAAGTGCTTTATAACATAAATGCTGTCTTGTCTGGTGGCTGCGCCATGCTGCAGAGGCCACAGGTGCGGTGGAGTTCCAGGAAGGGGTGGAGTCCGTCGACGTCCACGTGCCGCTCTTCGCAAAGGAGGAGGACGACGACAAGAAGCAGCTACAGGTGGAGGCCCTGGACGTGCCTCAGGGCATCGCCGAGATCGGGAAACGCTTCGTCAAAATCATTATCATCAAAGACCACGGTGAGAAACCTCTGGCTACGATGACATGTATTGTAAAGTAGCTGATTGCGCCCGTACGGTGTCATTTGGAATGTATTCACGGACACTTTGAGACCCACTGCTGTAGCAGAGTGTTTCCAGTGAGTCCCCTGACTCTGTTTGACCAGTATGGAACAGAACCTCCATTAGTATTAGCTGTACCACCTGTGATAGGTTAGGGGCCCAAGTTCTTTCCAAAATGCTGTGTGCGTTTGCATGGGGCCGACTGCAGCCAAATGTTGCGTGTTGTATTCTCTGTCCTCCTCCTCTCTTCCCCCTTGCAGCCAAGAGTGTGTGTGTGTGTGTTTTTAACTAATATTCTAATATTCCGTGTCCTCCTCGTCTCTTTCCCCCATGCAGCCAAGAGTGTGTTTTCGTTCCTGCAGCCGTCCTACACCTACAGCCGGCAGGACGGAGTGGCCAACATCCCTGTGAACAGAGAGATCATAGAGGACGGACGCTCACAGGTCACCTACCGCACACGGGACCTCACAGCCAAGGACAAGAAGGTGAGGGAGGGATGAATTGTATACATACAGCAAGTCATGGGGGAGGCCATCATGGATCGTGCACGCACGTGCATGTGCACTCTCACTCGCTTTAGACTACAAAAGCCCCTCCCAGCCGGCTTTTCTGGTCTAAAGAACATTTGGATATTCAAAATAAGGTTAAATTGGCACAATTTCTTGGAATTATCTAATAAAGGATTATTTAACGCTGTAGCTGATTGTGAGTTTTTTGGTTTTGATTACTGGCAAATTTCCGTTTTTCAGTGCTTTTATACAGCTGTTAATACTCCTTTACATCTCAGAGGTAAATGTTTATTTACTAGTTACTTTGTAGATTTGTTTTATTATTATTACTAAAAAAACATGCCATATATATAATACATTTTAAAGCCGATCTACATGCTTACATTGCGACCTTGGAGATTTGCTATTTTCAAAAAAATGCTTTCTACTTTTGACACTTTTGTTTACAATACTTTTGAACTACTATTCCAGTAGTACTCCTAAAGTATTTCTACATTACCATATTGATGCTTTGACTTTATTACTTTTCTTAGTACTTTCCCACCACTGTAGATTAGAAGACCTGTAAATCGTAATGTATGTCTCTGTGCTCTCTAGGACTATATGACTGTGGAAGGGGACCTGAACTACGGCCCCGGTGAGACCCAGAAGATGGTGCCAGTTCGCCTGCTGGAGCTGGGGGAGAAAGACGCTCTTCTCCTGGACGACAAGCAGGTCAAGCAGTTTGTCATGGACCTCAGTAACCCCCGGCAGGAGGCCAAGCTGGGACGCTACCCTAGGACCACTATCACCATCACAGATCAGCCAGGTATGGACCCCCAGAACCACTATCACCATCACAGACCAGCAAGCTGCCACGTGTGGCTAAGCTAACCACACAGACAGACAGTGTTAACCATTTAGACCTGCAAGCCCAAGATTTCTGAAAAAAAAAAATCTTATTTTTCGTTCAGAGTGTTTCAGAATGTATCATTGTTGTCAGGTGGAATCCTTGTATTGTATATCCGAAGCCTTTCCTTTTTATTTTAATTTTAAATTTTAAAACAATATAAAAAGATATGTAGATCTTTTATTTTAACAACGTGTATAATGAAGTAGGGATTTAATTTATTCATAACAAGCAAAAAACAACGCTGAAATATGGAGATTTATTGCAAGCTTTTCTGTTATTTACTAAAGTTGTAAATCTGTCACTGTTAGGCAGAAAGCTTGTAATACCTAGTTATAGCTGGGAAGAATCAGTGTCATTCTAGTCATAAATTTCCACTAAAATGGTTCATCATGTACGACATATTGACACTCTTGGAATACTCTTGGAATAACTCTCTCTAACTCTCAATCTCTCTCTCTCCCCTCTCTCTCTCCTCTCTCTCTCCAGAGCCGAGTGTGATGATGTTCAAGAACCCCACGCAGAACTTCACCACGTCCGACCTGGCCTACGCCATTCCTGTGGTGCGCACACGGAACCAGGACAGTCCTGCCACCGTCCGGTGGCGCACCAAGAAGGCCCAGCGCTTCGAGCTCTCAGGTCCTCTCAAGTTTGCCCCCGGAGAGTCAGAGAAGAACATAATGATCGATCCTCGCGCCGCCCCCGGGGACGTCGGGGTGGAGACCTTCCAGGTGGAGCTGTTTGATCCGAGCAGCAACGCCTCCATAGGGGAGAGGAAGACCACTCTGGTCAACGTCCTGGAGGGAGGTGAGACAGCTGGCACAGAACAATGCCTGAGGTTTACACCTAACTGTGGATTGTTGCACAAATTGCCGATCTACTACATATTGCTTCAGGCTGCATTGAAAGCTTGTAGATCTCTTAGTTTTGCTGTATGACACTGGTGCATAACTAGTTTTACATCAGACAGGTCATTACACATTTGCAATTAACCTGCTACATTCTTTTTTGGGACATAAGTGCAGCTGCGCAGAATGCAGATAATAGTTCTTACTCGCCATGATTTTTGTATTGTATATTCATGACACCCACAATGTGTAAATTCCCACAAATTAACACAAATTCCCCACAAATTAACATAATAGCATCAACACATGTATGTCACTGACATTGGGTGCAATTCCCAATCGCCGTGGTGTAGCAGGTATGGTGTAAGTCTTCTCATTGGCTGCATGGCAGCAAATCAGGTCTGGGGCCTTGGGGCAGGCCGGAAGCCTATACCACCAGCCGTGGGCCTGAGCTTACCAAATAATTACCCAGAATAATTAAAACCTGCAAGTCAAAAGGTCCAGAAATCACCTGACCCCCCAATTAAAAATGTTACTGTACTCCCCGGCTTTGTTCATCATGAGTTGAAGCTCTTGATGACTGGTTTTAATTATTATGGATAATTATTTGGTAGGCCCAGGACCAGGCCTGGTGGTATAGGCTTTCAGGCCTACCAGACCTGATTCGCTGCCATGCAGCCAATGAGCACGGCCCCAAACCTGATTTGCTGCCATGCAGCCAATGAGAGGACTTACACCATACCTGGCTACACCACAGCGATTGGGAATTGCACCCATTGTCTGTTGTTTAATCACAGCTTTTTATAGTATACTGTCTAAGCATAAACAATTTACTGTTCAGTTCAGTTCAGTTTTATTTTGGTCATGCAGTGGACATTTCATACTGGTTTCTTTTGACTTTTTTACATTTTATGCAAAATCTTTAAAATGTACACTCTGTGTGGACTTTGTTCTTAGGACTTTGCTCCCAGCTAATAATGAAAAAATAATGTAACTTTGAGAAACATCTGTGCAATAACATTGTTGTGTTGTCACCTCAAGCCAGTATAATGCCTCTGCAAGTGCACAAGAGTTTAACTGTATGGAATATCTTCCTCGAAAACTAAACAAACTACAGTATGGTACACTTTTGAAAATGGCCCCCAGCAATGTCCCACCATGATGACTCATAGTCAGTGACAGTGAGAAGACATTTTGTTCCTTGTCTAGAAACATTTTGAGGCTTCCTCAAATTGAACTGCTATATAGGTAAAGTATAACAGCAAGACTGTGCAGTAAGTGGATATTGTGGATAGACTACTGTATATGCTGCAGTTCACATACGGTACGTTTGTATAATGTCCCATTCTACCCATTGACCCATAAACAGCTGATAAGACAAAATAAGATATGGTAAATAAAGGCAGCAAGATATTTTCACGAAGATGCGGTCAGAGGGCAGATATTCAGAGATAAGTGTACACAAACAAACCATAATCGTCAAAAATGTTTGGGCAGTAATGTTAAGTATTACCTGAGGCGGAGGTGTGCAGCCCTGCCCAGGAGATCTTGACAGGTCTGACTTATGTTATGGTGATACCATGATAATTACAAGGTGTAAAACAATGGTGGTTTCCACTGTCTGGCACTGGGCGATCTCGCCATCCTGAAAACAGGATCATGTGCACAAAATAGTTGCTGAGACGAGGGACAACCTTTTTCCAAGAGTGTGATGGGAGCTTGTTTAGCAGACTGAATTATAATTCAGGCATATACTGTATGTCAAAGACTGTTACTGTGGATGGCATACTGATAATAAAGCATCACAACAGGGTGCACCATTTTCAATTCATCAAAACATTTAGAGATGTACAAATATAACTTCTATATAAAAACATGAAAACATGTAGGGAGGTAAAAAGGCAAAGGAAACATACATTATACATACAGATGGGGTGATTCAAATTTTCGATTTGGAGCCATCTGCATGTCTTGATGGCTGTTGGTAGTGCGTTTCCAAAAACAATTGTTCCAGTTACAATTTGGTGGCATAAGAGCAAAAAGAATTTAGTCCCTTGTTTGTGATCGCGTCTAGACTCCCATCCCACACCTCCTGGTATCGAATCCCACTGTCACCACTATATTTTACAACAACCGCAGACTACTATTTTGGCCGATAAAGAATGTTAGGACTATAAAGAACTGTACCTCTGGCCTGGCATGTTTATCTCCGACATGTGAGTCATGATACTGTGGGTAATTTTATGTCTGGAAGAAACCAGATGGTTTATAGGCGGTTTTGACATCTACCGGTGCTTGAATGCAGACTTGCCTATCTCAAGCATACTGGTACTTGCTTGAAATAGGCAAACCAACATGCTAAATATAATGTTGTGGTTATTTTGTTGTCAGCTTTGACTTCAAGTTAATTTTCACAACACAAGCTTACAGGTGTAACAAGTGGGTCACATTTTATTTGTACGTGCTTCCAACATTTGCAATTTAAATAAATGGTCTTAAGAAAATACAAATGTAGAATAGTGATAGATAGGATCTGCATGCATGGTCAAAGCAGAATAATAGATTAGGCATTATATCACAGTTCTTGTGCAAGTAGAGACACATACGCAGCAGATATAAAAGCGTATTATGACCTGGCCTCAGGGTCTATTCAATAGCCTGATGCATGACAGATGCAAGCAGCTCCATAACTCCTAATTTTTATTCTTTTTTTTTCCATTTTACCTTATAATGTATTTATTTTTCCATTTTACCTTATAATGTAGTAGAAGCATCAAGGGTTCAGCCGAATTAATGGATGCTAGTTATTTATTTCTCTTTTCTCTCTCACACAACAGTTTCCAAGTCTCCAGGGATGATGCCGCAAATGACCATGGGCTTCCTGAATCAGAAAGCCACCTCCCCTGGTGGTCGGTTATTCTCTCCAGCGAACGCTAAGGCCACGGCCACAGGCCCCAGGAACATCCGCCTGAACTGGGACCCTTCACCTGGAAATCCAATGGGATACAAGGTGACAAAGCTAAAGCTGTGTGTGTGTGTGCGTGTGCGTGTGTGTGTGTGTGTGTGTGTGTGTGTGTGTGTGTGTGTGTGTGTGTGTGTGTGTGTGTGTGTGTGTGTGTGTGTGTGTGTGTGTGTGTGCATGCGTGCGTGCGCGTGTGCGTGTGTGCGTGCGCGTGCGTGCGTGCGTGTGTGTGAAAAGTGGCACGGGTGAAGACACTTCACACAATTACAGATGCAGATGAAATTTAGGAGAAAATAATCCTAGAAACATGCATTTAGTATTAGCCTAGTAGGTGACACATCCATTAGCAGCAGAAAAACATGACAGTATGAACAGTACATAGCAGCACTCCATCGTATTTGAGCTCTGTTTCCATGTCTGTAGGTGAAGTACTGGATATATGGAGACGCAGAGAAGGACGCCCAGGTTGTAGATGTGAAAACGCCCCAGGCTGAGCTGACCAACCTCTACCCATATTGTGACTATGAGATGCGTGTGTGTGCGTACAACGCCCTGGGAGATGGCCAATACACAGACATCATCCCCTGTCAAACTCTGGAAGATGGTAAAATTATTGTTTTTCTTTCTCCATACTGTTGAGGTTTTGCATAATATGACTACGGCATAATATGACTACTTGCATGAGCAGAGCAGTTCTCGTTTGTGGACTGTCGGTCTTTGATCGAATGGGTGTAAAGTGGCTGACCGTTAGTAAAGGTTGTGGCTGTTGGCTCAACGGTCGCAACTGATAGCCTGCACAACTGTCGGCGTCGGGAAATGATTCCACTGTCTCTCCTACTGAGTGCATATCTAATTTTGTTCTAGTATTCAGTATAAATCAATGTACAGTATATGAATGATTATTTCAACTCAATACTTTATTGGAATAGGAACTTCACAAAAGCAGAAATCTCTTGATGTGATGAAGTGATGTGTCATTTTTTGTGGAACTATTTCTTTTGTTATACTTGATCATTAAATTGATGGGTCTGGTAATGATACAGGTAAGAGTAATAGATATGAGCTCATATGACTGGTCTTCCTCTCAACCATGTCTCGTTTCCTCACATAGTGCCTGGAGAGCCGGGCCGTCTGGCCTTCAACGTCATCAGCCCCACTGTCACTCAAGTCAGCTGGGCGGAGCCTGCTGAGACCAATGGCGTTATCACAGCCTATGAGGTCATCTACACGCCCATCGATGATGACTCCAGTGAGTAGCCAATGGCGGGTCAGCTGTATAGAACAGATTTGTCTTTGTACCTTACTACCCATATTTATTTGTTTGTTTGTTTACTGTATGTAGGTACTTTTTGCCCAAATACGGGCAGTTTCAGGTCGCTCCAAACTGGCCTGCCAAGTACTGACATTGCACAGGGAAGCCACCTCCTTTTTAGATTAATTGTTGCTTATATGCTGTAAACAAAACCGCAGCAGACTAGCAAGACTAAATGATAATAAAACATAAGACAAAAAGAGCATTATTTATACGATAATAAAAATAACAAAAACCTCTCCCCTTCAACCCAACAGAATAACCAAATTAAAACTCTAGTCCAATTAATTCTTGATCCAAAACTCTGGTCCAATTTAATCAAAGGAGATAGAATCTATAGGATCCTCTCAAAATACACCACAATATAGGTTTTTGCAAAGTTTGGGGAGTTTGGGGATTTTTAGTTTTTAAGAATACTATTTTCCCCCGCAGTTCGAATGGCACGTGACAGAAAACAATTGTTATGGTGACTGACATTTAGGATAATTGACTAAATGCATGGTCTCCCAGGAACCTTCAGTTCGACACTTCATTTTGCCTTTTCCACTTCTTTGCTCAGAACCCGTGGGACCGGCTAAGAAGGTCCTGATCGACAACCCTAAGAAACGCATGCTGCTCATTGAGAACCTGCAGAGTAAACAGACGTACCAGTACAAGGTCCGGGCCAAGAACAGCGTGGGTTGGGGCCCCTTCAGGGACGCCACCATCAACCTGGCTGCTCAGCCTGCCCGGCCGCTCTCCAGTAAGTCCCATACAAGCTTCAACTTGTATGAAAACACAACATTTTCAAATAGTAATTGTCTCTGCCAGGGCTTAAGGCCTGGGGGAGAGTATGTTTTGTACCTTGTCAGTCCGTCCATCCATCCATCTCCGGCACCATCCTCCTCAGTCCATGTCAGTTTTGCATATAGTGCCACCTGTATGTGTATTTTTGTAAGACACCTTTTGGAACAAAATGCCTCACATCATAGTTTGAAAATGTCAAATGACCATCAAAGGCTTAAGAGGAACCCTTTTCACATTGATCTATTATAGTGCCACCAGAAGGCCACGATAACGACTTTAAACCTGGCATCCCTATTTTGGGCATATCATTCTAGCCAAACATTAAACAAAGACAATAGATCAGGTAGTTTCACAAAGTACCTGTATGCAATAGACTCAGAGTGTAATACAGCATTGTCCAGTACGGTTATTGTCTCCTGTGTGTCTTTCTGCAGTTCCCATTATCCCAGACATTCCGATAGTGGATGCAGAAGCAGGTGATGAATACGACAGCTACCTGATGTACAGCAGTGAAGTGCTGAAATCTCCCGGTGGCTCTAGAGGTGGCTCCAAGACGCCCAGTGTTGCTGGTGATGGTGAGTATATGACATCAGGATATACTTTATATATGGCTGGATTAGCAGCCTAAGTGGACAGCTAGGACGACCCGGGGCCTGACCTCTCTATTGAGCAGTGCAACGCCAAGTCAAATGTGTCTGACCTTACCAGAAAGGTTTTATTACCTCCAGAGGGCGAGGCATTGCTGTCAAACTGCATCTAATTACTAAAGACTTTTGCAGGTCACAGTGAAGAGTTAGATGCTGTAGCCATTAGCGTTGTATAATTCAGCCGTATAAAGGAAAACCCACAGCAGAAAATCTAGGGAACTCAAGGCATCATTATTCGACTTCTCCTCCTGACTCCTGTCACTTTCCTTTTCACCTTTTTGTTTTTCCTCCATCATCTCTCTGAGGTGCCTTAAAATGCTGAGCGTTATTTTCTTGAGTGAATGACAATAACGAATGGTGTGGTCATTATCTGGTCCTTGTTTTTTAGTCTTGTTCATTACTCTTCATCACTACCATCTGTCTGACATTTTTCACTGCAGGCAACACCGCAGCCTGGCTGCAAACAAAATATGCTTCCAATGCAGTTCCGCATGATATGCAATAATAGCGCTTTATGACCACAAAACCTCACAGCCCCCCCTCTCACTTTCTGCACACGCTCATGAGCCAGGGATGTCCTTATCTTTGGTCACGATTACATGACTGATTGAGTTGAGCTAGTGTGATCGATGTCAGCACAGTGCAGATCTCATACTTCTGGGATTTGTGGGTCTTCTCTGGGTATGCATAACTCTCACATCCATCCTGTTTGATATTTAGGGTATGTTCGGTTAGCAGTGTTAGTGTGACATATACAGCTTCTGTTTAACCACTAAAACCCTATACTATTACACTTTTTTGTAGGCCAAGCCACTTTGCTTTTATATTCCGCTAGCTATTTGCAATCAAATGTTGGCCCTCAGAATAGGGACGCCGGGACGGATTTGAAAATATCTTAACTGCTTCCAAACCATCCATCCATGCACCCCACCCACAAACCTATCCTCCTCCCCCTATAACAACAAGGCTGGCAACATGTCAAGTTGGTGGGGTCCAACCTGGATCTCCGCAAGGTCTCCTGGAAAAAGAAAGTGGACCTCATCCCCCGACTCGGCACTGACACAGAGGGCAGCTCTGACGAGGCCCCAGGCCCCAGCAACGCCCCTGCGCCCCAGCCAGGTGAAGACCGACCCCGACAAGGCCCCCCGGGCAGGACAGTGTGCCACATGATACTGTGCAAGGCAGCTCCTGTTTCTCTCACCTTCGCATAGTTACCATACCTTCTATTGTGGGGAATCGCCGGCAAATGGCTAATATCGTTCAGTGGCGAGCTTCGTTCCTTTGTTCGCCTTCACCTGCGGTAGCTGGTGCCTATCCCATCTCTCCCTGGCCCCTTGCAACACGCCCCCTCCCAGCCAGAGAGGGGGTGTCCTTGGCATCAACTGCTCCACCTCCAGTTGATGAGCATGGGCAGGCTCTCAGGTGCCGGTCTCTGTCCCTCCACTCTCCAACCTACTGGGGAGGCAGTCATCTGGAGGCAGCTTGCCGGGTGCAAAGTCTTCAATTACTTTGTGGCTGTTGTTGGAATAATGGAGTTGTCCTCGTCTCTGTTGACACTTTTTTTGTGAGAATTGTTTTGGAGCCGATTGCTTGATTTGAACCACTTAAACCCTAGCGTTCCAAGCGGGCAAATGTACAGGCGAAAATATCTGAGCTACAAAACGCAAAAAACGTGTTACTTGAGCGTGAGCTACATGCTCATGCTTGGATATTTCCCGGCAGTGTCAATGCAGTAAATGCAGTGTATATACGGTTTAAGTGGTTAAATCCAAAAGGTCTTCCTAAATTCTGTATAATGTACTGTAAACACTCACAATTCCACCTTCCACTGTTGGTGTTTTACAGATCACTTCCTGAACGGGAAGTGGGACCAGGGTTTCCTGTTCGCGGGGGGATCGCGCAACATGTCTCAGTCGTCACTGGCCTCATCCAACTACAAAGGGGGTTCTATGAGCACCATGGAGAACACCACCTACATGTCGCCCATGTCGGGACGCGGTAAGATCCAGATTGGCACCCAGATTGGCTATGGCTGTAAATACAGAATCAGCAGCACAGGCTAAATATGATGCACTATCAAGGACCTTACCACCAATGAGGATGCTTATCATTGTATTAACAAAGAAAAACGAACCAAATTTGACATACCGGTATTCATGAACATGAATGCATGAACGATGAACAATGACATTTCAGCCGAGGCTTTGAGGGTCCAGCATGCTCTCGGGCATGATGAATCGCCATCAGGAAACTGTAGAAAACAAAACAGAGAAGTAAGATGAGAAATAGGGTGGGTGAGGGGTGACAAGAAATGGGAACAAGGGAGAACCAGGTTAGATGGCTTTTAAATGGGCAGGGGTTAGCTGATTGGGGTTGGAAAACCAGTTCAAACTGGTTTTGTTGCCTGTTTTTTGTTTTCTTTGGAAACTATGGATGAAATTGGCATCCTCCTGAATGTGACATACTGTATTTACATTGCATTGTATGTAGTGTATGTGCTGTCCCTAAATGTCTAAACTAAAAAAGCTGAGCTATTTTCGGTTTTCGGCAAGCAATGAAGTGTACAGCGGCTAACCTTTGCATAGCAAAGTACAAGTAAGTAAAATTATTTTTGCACTTTTTCCACCCCTGCAGGGAGCTCACTCAGCCATAGACAGGACATGATGATTGGCGGCGGCAGTATGATGGAGGGCGGGATGATGGGAGGCGGCGTGTACACCAAGGAAGTGGTGATGAGAAAGCGTTCGGAGAACAGAGGCTACTTAGAGGAAAACATCCGAGACTCCATCGTCATGGGAGACTTGGCCAGCAAGTTCCCTGATCTGGGTAAGGTTTTAAGTCCTAACCTGAGGTCCTTTTTAATGTGAATATGTAAAACATCCGGCAAAAGGAAGGTATTGACTCTGCGAGCATACACTGTCGGTCGCGACTCATTTGCTATCAGCCGTGACTCATTTGCTATCAGCTGCGGCCGTCTGCCTCAGTCACAAGTTGATTTCGCCGCTCCTGCTGCAAGGGGTCCAGTTGGAAGCATCCCAAGGAACCCAGAGGCTCCCTGTACACCACTTATAGAACCGTTTACTTTGGAATATTTATGTGAAGACGGCAGACTGCAGAGTGGTGTTTGTAGTGGGCTTGCTGTGCAAGGTGGCATGAGGCCAACGGCTTGGTCTATCTGTTTAGCTGGGAGACAGGCAGGGGCTGATGTTGGGGCAGCTACACCGCAGGCTTTTTATCAGTTCAGACCTTGCAGAAGCTATGCTGACTTGCGCCTCCCCTCCCCCCCTTTACCCCCTCTTCCCCACCACCACCACCTCCAAAACCTCTTTCATCCTCTATATATCTTTGACTTTCCTTCCGTTTCGTGACTCCTCCTGTCACCATGAATTTCCTCTTCCTTCCCTTCTCCACTCTTTCTCTACCGTATTCTATCCATGTTTTATCTTTCCCCCTTTCCCCTGCCTCACCCCAACCCAACCCCACCCCCTCCTCTCTTGCCTTATTTTTGCTCATTGGCCCTCTCAGGAGGTTTTGGCTACGGCGGGACTGAGAGCAGCAGCAGCTCTCAGTATGGCTTCAGCCTGTCGCAGCAGGCCTCGCAGCGGGCCAGGACCCCGGCCTCGGACGTCACCGACGCCCTGCTCAACCTGGACAGGGTCCTCCAGGGTGAGTGGCTTTGTGCAGCTAAACATGTCCGTCCGCACAGGCATGATGTACACGGCGGTAAAGGGACATGGACTATCCCTTAACCACATTAAGAACCAAGGATCCGAATCTAAAGTCTTCTAAATCATGACGACTTTCTTGAAAGACCTACATTTGATATCAGTGGCTCTCAAACATTATATTACAGTTAAAAACATTTGCTGTGCAGAATATATATATCCAAAGATATGCATGCGTTTTCCCTATATAAATAGCAGATTTACAGGCACTATGAGCTTGTAGATCCACACCCAGTTGGTCTTCACACGTTGATACCCATCGCCGACCATCCATTATCCAATATTTCTGCTGCATCTGTATCTTTTTCTCCCATTCTTTCTGCTAGTCCTACACAGTCAAATCCGGTGCTCGATTTGGACCTGAGAGTGTAATGAATGGCACCGGAATAAAATATTTGACCACATGGCAGTTCTGTGCAGCACAAAAACACATATCCCATCTGTTAATACTCTCGCGCAAACATCGCAAAAATGACCGTACAGCCATTTTTCTCAATTTCACGCCGTGAGCTCTTGCTGAGTTGCCTTTTTTCCCCTCCCAAGATGTACAATCTCAGCTTGATATTCATCCTGTTGCATTCCTAACTGCAGTCCTCTCTACTCTCCCCCCTCAGACACGAGGCTTTCCCCGGGGGTCCCAGAAACCCCCACCAGGCTGGTGTTCTCTGCCCTGGGTCCCACTGCCCTCAAGGTCAGCTGGCAGGAGCCCCACTGTGAGAAGGACATCCTGGGCTACTGTGTCCTCTACCAGCTGCTGAATGGAGGTAATGTTTAATAATCTTTGGGTGTCTTTTATCCTTGAGGGGTAGTGTACCGCTAAATGATAGTTTGGAATCAAATGATTTGTAACTACACTGTACTTGAGAGTCTGTTGGGCGTATGGTATCTGGAAAAGGGAGGGCAAGCTTCCATGTTGGTGTATCACTGGTTTTGCATGTTTGGCCAGTAGTTTTAGTACAACCCTTACAATACACATACTGTAGCTCAAACAAACGGCAGCAGAGAATGAGAGCGTTTCGTTTCCTCTCCTTTCCAGGGGAGGTGAAGCGCATCAACGTTACCAGCCCAGCGGAGAACTCTGTGATCGTCCAGGATCTGCTGCCCAACCACTCCTACTTGTTCAAGGTCAAGGGTCAGAGCGAGGAGGGCTGGGGCCCGGAGAGAGAGGGGGTCATTACCATCGAGTCTGCCGTGGACCCCAACAGTCCACTCAGCCCCATGCCAGGTATGCATTTATTTATTATCACACTTTTCTGTCATTTTATGAGTCAAAGTACACCTGATGTCTACTGGATGAGATGAAGGAAAACCGTGTACTCAAGACTGAGATTTATCCTGTTTCATTTTTTGACATTTGTGTTTTAGACAAACACAAGTAAATTATATAAGAAATAAAAAAAATATGGTATAGTAAACCCTGAGGGCTTATTCATGGCCTTGACCTAAATAAATACAATAGAAATCGCAATGTTGCATCAAAGACTTTCAACTTGGTGATTTATTGCTAGGTTCTCCGTTCACCCTGAGCACCCCCAGTGCTCCTGGACCACTAGTGTTCACAGCCCTGAGCCCAGAGGCTCTACAGCTGAGCTGGGACAAACCTCGCAAACCCAACGGAGACATCCTGGGCTATGTGGTCACCTGTGAACAGCTCCATGGTGGAGGTGAGAAGGAACGTTTTTGCACTATTTCCGTTGTGCATGTCTCCCCGCGTCTTTCTTTATTATTAGTTGTCATGATTTTTTTTAACATGAATGTTTCTCTGTGACAACCTTGTGGCCGTTGTTTGCATTCGTTCCCAATGGATTCTGTTTTATATCTGTTTTTTTTTTTTATCGTACCCCTCTTTTTGTTAATTATTATTCGTTTTTTTGCCACTAGGGGGGCAACTGCCCCCCTGGCACCTTTCTAAAATGGTGCCAATGGTGTTGACAGTAGGGAAGCATTTCATGACCATATTATTTCTCCCCCAGGTGAACAGCGTTCCTTCCAGGTGAGTGGGGACAACGCTGAGACCAGCCTGACAGTACCAGACCTAAATGAGAACGTTCCCTACAAGTTCAAGGTCCAAGCCAGGACCACGCAGGGCTTTGGACCCGAGAGGGAGGGAATCATTACCATAGAGTCTCAGGACGGAGGTGAGTGTTAAACCAGTACCAAAACTATACTGGATATCTTGTAGAATTAATTTATATAGTCATTTTGTCCTTGAAAATAGTATTTTTATTGTATTTATTTTTATGTACATGTTTCTTTGTCAGGGACATTACAAAAACAATGTATCAAGTTAAAAAAAAAAAAAAGTTGCATTGCACTGTATGTGGGGGTTAAAGCCATGCAGGCTTATTTGCCACCTCTAATATAAGTTTTCTTATAGTTATAATAAACAAGACAAGTAAGTCATGATATTAAAAGTATTATTTGGGCCATTATTTATGTTTCAAATGTTTTATATGCTAACTCTGTTTTCTTTTCATCTGCTGTGTAGGTGCTGTTTCTCAGTACAGCAGCAGTCAGTCAATGGCGAGGAGAGATGTGTTCCACCTGCCCACAGAGGTCACCACACGCACCAACGTCTCCCACACTACGTTCAATGACCCCTACTTCTCAGGTACAGCAAATCACCTTACATACAATCAGTTATGGCACTTGTGGAAGGTTTTAACTACTTTCAACCTGGTGTCCCCATCTTGGGCATGTAATACCATGTATGCCACTACTATGCACTGTGTGTTGTAATGTCACTGAGCGCCACCACCATCCCCGGGTGCTGTATTATTGATACCCACTGGTTCTATAACATTTAGAATTTAAAGGTTCAATGCAGAAAACAAATTTCACATTGTGCATCACTACCGAGCTTGTAGATTTGCTGTTTTCACCATATTTATTCATAAAAGTACAGATACTAATGTATGTGTACACATTCCGGACAGTAACACCTTAGCTAAAGCATAACATAATGATGTTACACTTTAGCTATTGAAAAATAGAGAACTCCAAGCTTGTAGCGCAACACACAGCGCCACACTACGAGCTTGTAGATCTTCTACTTTTGAAATTGTAGGGCAAATCTTTTAATACATATTCTTTCATAGCAACCGGTTTTAACTTAAATCCGTGCTTCTGTGGAGTATCTGGAAGAACATATTTTCAGACAGTGGTCTGCGGCCAAATACAAATAATTGTAGGGGTCCTTGACCCACTGACCTAGAAACATTGTAAGAATCCGCCTCAGGTCTCACACAGCAGCACTGTCCTCTTTCCCTGCAGGAGATGGAATGATGATGACCACACAGCACACAGAGACCAGTGGCATGGTGACTCGCCACATCACCAAAGAGCTGGTCCAGAGGAGCGTGGTGGGGGGCACCACTGTCACCAAGAAGGTCGAGAGGTTCTACGAAGCCTAAAAAAAGGTCAACACTTATTTAACTATTATATGCAAGACATTTGGACAGTATATGGCATCAAACAATCCACCGGGGCGAGGAACCCACTTGGCAAGAGCCTCTGTGTAAAGCATGGAGAGGATTCGCAGAGGAAAATATGCAAGCTTTAATCCGTCTGTGAGTGACATTCTGCAAGGGATGAGAAAGAGTTCTGCATCTCATGTGATAAATGCGGAGAAAAGAAGATGGCTGCTAGACTCTCAATCTGTTACAAATTGCAGCCGCTGCCCCGACGTGCTTAAGCTGAAGTTCCTTTTAGCATTTGCATTCCTCTCTGTTTTTTCATGGGAATACTGTTCGCTGCTCCTTTTTTTACGTATTGACTACCAAAAAAAACGTTTTTATTAAATGTCACTCCCTCTGTTGGTTATTATCTGGACCTTAATCTGTGCTTCAATAATCCAAAGTGACATCCACGCCCTCATCTTTCTCCACCAATACACCCCTTGGAACAGGCGTACTGTATGGTTTTATATCAGTGGTCCAGGGACCCCCAGGCAGCCCTCGAGGGGTTTCCAAATAAATTAATACAGTATACGTAGCATCAGTTCAACCAGTTTAATATTAGATCTTCTTTACAAAGTTTTTGGAATCTTTTTGAAACATTGCAACAACACAAAATTTGATAAAATATGTTCAGCTGAGAGCTGACCAAACCGACAGAATCATTTCAGGTGAAATAATAGTGAGTGATGAAATACTAGTCAATCTGTGGACTCACAAATGCGGTTTTGACACATTGTGAGCTTCTACATCAGCTATTTTGACTGAGACACGGTATACAGGAAATAAAGGAGAGGGTCCAGGTGTAGACTGCCTGGAAAGGGAGTAATCCACCTCAGACTGTTGAGATGCACCCATTGGCAAGAGAGTTGAACCAAAGAGAATTGATCATATGATAAATCATATGATTTATCGCGCGCATGCGCGCGCGTGTGCGAGAGAGAGAGAGAAAGACAGATACCGGTAGGTAGGTAGGTAACATTTTGTTCAAGGGCATGCAGAGGTTAGAAGCACATATAACATTGTGACCTATCTGACTCCAAACTAATGACTCAAAGATGATGTATTGTTTATATAGGGATTGTTGTTCATAGATTTGTATTATATGAAAGTGGGTCTATTTAATTCTTCAGATTTTTACCTAAGCAGGCTCAGAATCGAAGCCTGTCAGCGGGACATGACATTGAACGGTTGTGCTTGAATTGCTTTACCATTTTCTTATTTCGTACTGCAATAAAACAGAAGGCATACAATGAGAAATTGAGAATACACACTGATCATTGTAAAGACGGAGTGATTGTTTTTTACATTCTCTTTTTTATGTGCCTATGGAGTTACTCTAACATTTCTCTAATCGACCCCCATGTTTGGTTAGAATGTTGAAATATGCCTTCCTTGTTTATTTTTGGTTATGGTTACATCACAATATCACCCCCTCTCTAACTCCTCCCACTTTCTGCAGTAGCTGATCATGTTTTTTTTTTTTTTCTTCTTTGATTTGATTTTTTTCCTTTGATTTATTTTGTGGCGGAGGGGGAGATTCCCTCTTTCAATATTGCATATCTAAATGTCTTATGTTCCACTCCAAACATGTTCAGATCCATTGCATTACATTTCCAAAATTTCATTTAGCTAAATTCCTTTACAAAAATGTTTTGCTCCACTTCAAACTTTCAAATATGTTGCATTCCAATTCAGACTATGTGATGTTAAGTATCCCGTTAAGCCCTTAAGTATTGTGTGAATGTAATATGTTTAAAATGTATTTCTTACATGTTTTTTGTTGTTTTTATTTTTGTAAAGATCAAAAGATAAGGTCCAGAAGATCTATATAGGAAAAGTGTTTGAGAAAGAAACATGATATTGTTTTTCATGTAGCATTCTATTCGTATTGCATTTTTACTCAAAATGTTGTAGAGATGCTTTACATTTAGTCAAACATGCGGTGGCAGGATTTATTTCTGTAGGGGGGAAACTGGATCAAATGCTCCATGAACAAACGGAAATATACAGTACAGGTATATCTGTACTTGTGATCAACATCATACATATAAAGAAAATCCATCTAACAACAATGGCCTTTTCACATTGTCTTAAATTCATTCTACCTGGTATGTCAGTTGTATTGCTCTTTAATAAAGATCCTCAACATAATCATTGTCATTGCAGGTGCATTTATCTCTAGATGAGCTTCAAACCAAGCAAGGCAGAAACCACCACTGGTATTACTGTTTTGTAATTTATTGATTTTTGGGGGTAAAGGAGAAAAAAAGCATTGCATTACAATATTACATTAACATGATTGAATGCAGGTTTCCAAAAAATACGCTACTGACTGATGCAAATACTTGCAGCAAGCTTAAGCCAGAGAGAAGAACAGAGTGAATTAAGTTTACATCCGCCCTGTGTGTGTGTGTGCGTGCGTGTGCGTGTGTGTGTGTGTTCTCCATCAATTAAACGCAGGGAAGCTTTTCATTTAACTGTTTACATCCTTCAAGGGCTGGGACCAGGCACACATGGATGTTTTACTAATTATCGATAACTGTACTAGGCATAAGTGAACTAAGTTATAGATTTAGAATTAGTGCATGCATAAATCATTTAATATTCACTCCAGCTTGTGCCAAAGCGAGACCTAGTCCCACATTTATTTTCCTAGTTAATACAGCTGCACAGTGGATGCATCAGTCTAGGTAATAACCAATCCAATCCAACACTTGGCTGTTGTATTCACTAAATCACCCAAAAAGCATGATTAAAACTGGACTGGGGTGCAGTGCTACAGTACATCTCTGTAATTAAACTATTCCAAGTCAACGCTAGCTTATGTTAGTTTTGGTGCAAGCATTTCCATATCATATAGGTACATTAGTTTTGAATCTCAAAAAACATTAAAACGAAACCTTAATAAAACAAACACCCTATATCCACCCTTAGAACAAAGCATATATCACCCATGAAGGCAACATAAGAGAAATAGTGGTGTGAGTCTTTCCTCCTAGTGTCACAAGGGAACCTGTGAGGAGAGCATTGTAGATATAGTCCAGCAACCGTAAATATGATCAAACCCACCATAACTCCAGCAATTAGAATGTGAGAAAACATGAAACCACCCACTGAGCCCCTGAGGATGAGACCTATTGCACTATATCAGTGGTTCTCAACCTTTTCGGGCCCCCAGAATAATACTGAAAAGCACTTTGTAGGAGACTCAGGGCTCAAGTATCCATGCTAAACTTATCCCTAAATGTCTTTCACTATTTTGAAAGACATGTTTGAATAGTTCAACTAGCCAATCTGCATTGATATGTTATGAGCTTGTGGATTTGCTAGTTGAACTATTCAAAAAATGTTTTACAAAATAGTAAAAAGAGAAAAAAAGGCCAGGGGTTTAGCATGGACAAAAATAGAGTTGGGGCACTGCGAGCTTGTAGGTCTGCAATATTCAATTATTTTGTCTCTTTTCATATTTTACTTAAATAGTTACTTTTGAAGCAGTTAAATGGCCTTTCTCCTTACACTTTTTGAGGCATTAAAAGTCCTTAAATTGTCACCTGTCCTGCCCCCCCCCTCCGACCCAGGTCATGTGGGAGGACCCCTATACTGTAATAATGTGGCAGGTTGAGAACCACTGCCCTGTGAAAAGGAAGAACAGTTCAGTTCAGTTCCATAGGCAGGACCTGGGGCAAAGGCAGGGCTCCCTGGCGTCCGCCGGCCTGACCACCAGGTCTTTGACCACCTCCACGGTTCCGAACACGGGGTACAGTTTCTCAGTGAACGTCTCGTTGTAGGTGTAGAGATGGGCACGCTTCTCCACGTCGTAGAAGGACAGCTGGCCCTGCTCGTAGTCCAGGTACACGCCCACCTTGCGGGGCGCCAGGCGCAGCGGCAGCGGCGTGGCGGGCACCGTCAGGGCCTTGAACTCGGTGCCCCTCTCCAGGCGCAGCGTCAGGTAGCCCGTGTCCGTGTTGAGGGAGCGGTAGCCCTTCCGGAGGGCCGACTCCTTGGCCACGCCCAGCCGCCAGTCCCGCGCTCCCACCTCCACCTCCCAGTAGTGGCGTCCGGAGGCGTAGCCCTCGTTGGCCAGGGCGCACCACCAGCCGTCGAAGCGCTGCGTGCTCTTGGGGAGGTCCTGCTGGCGCTCCAGGCCGCAGCGCATGCGCTTCTCGTCGCTGGAGACGACCAGGTCTGCGTTGGCCGTGTCCCGGTCCAGGGTGACTTCCTCTGTGCGTTTGGAAGATCAAGATGGGAAACGTTTAAAATCTACACGTGCAGTTCCCTGGTCAACTGGAGTATTATAGAGTTTAAGTGGCTTTGAATTGGAATGTTAATGCTGAATGGATGCATACTGATTGCAGTTTTAAATACCTGCAGCATCACAGATCCAGTTCCACACTGTGAAGGAAATTAAGAGAGAGGCATTTTGTACAACTTGAGAATTAATTAAAAAAATGCATTTTCATGTTCTGGAATCAAACCCAGTTTCGTGTCTTACCACTGTGGGGGATGTAGCGGGCTGCATCTGAAAGAACAAGTGAACGCTGTGGTTACAAGTAGCCGCAAGGGGCATTTCATTGACCATACATAACACCCTATCTACAACATGTTTCTTCACCAGCACTATTCATTAAGGTATCAATACTAATTGCATGTGGGTGGAGAGACTTTCCCGCTGCCACTACAGGGGTGGCTGAGTCATTTACCAGTTGATTGACATTGAAACTGCTGATGGATCTTAAATCCAGCACGATGACATGACGTTATAGAATCGATTCCAATTTCACACATTTTCTGCAAGGCTGTGACAACAGCCCTTGTAACTAGTTTAAAAATAAACTAGTAAAATTGCAAAAAGAATGATGATGGTAGGTATATAGTTGGATATATCCAAATAATACAACAACAAATATGTAATATAGCACTCCACCTACCAATCCTCTGGCTCTTTTGCTTTCTGATCAGCCATTGTTTGGTCACATCCTCCTGCACATGCGAACACACACACACACACACACACACACACACACACACACACACACACACACACACACACACACACACACACACACACACACACACATGACATTTTACTGATGGCATCATATTATGTTCTATTTTCATCAACAGTGGACATATTATCCATTTGGACACTGTCAGAGTTTGTCACAAGTCTCTGGCTGTGTCCTTGTGGTGTCTATCATTGTGAGTGGGTGTGGGCAGGCATGACTCCAGCATCCTGCTTGGCAGCACATCTTAACAGTTCCCTCATCTACCTCACCTGCCTGGCATCAACTCATCACCTCCAAGTCAAATGTTGCTCAACATTTTGTGAGGTAATACTGCTTCGCCCCTGCAGAATTCAGTTCTAGTTTCTTGAAACTAGAACTGACTACCGGTATATTGACTACATTCATCCCCCTTGCCTTGCCTGTCGGCCACCAGCCTCAGCCTGCTCCCCTCCAACTTCAAAATGGAAGATCTACAGGCCTACCCTTTCCTTATTTGTTGAAATAATCTCCCTTGGACATAATTTGATGCCCTATGAAAACGTGCACCTCCAGAAGCATCACACATGAAGCCAGAGAGGCAGCGGTCACACCTGGTCAGGGCCGGCAGAGTTGAGAATGGCCAGCATGACGAGCTCCATGGCTGGGAGCATGTTGGGCAGACGACCTCTCTTCCACTGGAACTCCAGGTCATCCAGCATCATCAGCACAGGCTCCCCAGGCCAGATACTGGGCTATAGGGAGGAAGCCAGAAGAAAAATAACAACATAATTAAACATTACATAATCCATGCATGGGCCTGTAATTTCTCATAATGACATTTATAATGCAGTATACTGCATAGTTTAACAACTTACAACAAAGATATTGGTAGTCGTGTCATGTAAATGTGCTGTGCTTGGAATGCATTATATGACCTTATCATTGATCAGCACTTAATCATTCTTCCCAAACCCTTGTGTTACGGCCCTTCGGTCTTCTCTCTCTGCAGTGCTTCTCTCGTGCAGTGTGTGGTGTGGAAGGTGTGTGTGTGAGTGAGTGAGTGAGTGAGTGAGTGAGTGAGTGAGTGAGTGAGTGAGTGAGTGAGTGAGTGTATCAGTTGAGTGGATGATTGAAAATTATGTAACACCCATGGAGATGAGATGATTGGTTGCAGCCTACCAGGGAGAGTATAAGAGGCTGGTGGTGAGCATCTGTGTTCTGCTCTCTCCTCTCCCCCAAAGTGATTGTCAACAAGCAAGCCCATGTTTGTTCATTGCATTGTGTGCAGAACTTGAACTCCCTACAGCCTGGGTTTGGTAGGGGTGGGTGTTAGATATTTTGGTTTCACCTTTTCTCAGTTAGGTTAACAATTGAAATTTTGGTTATATTATTTTGAATCAGCTAAGTTAGGGTGATATTATTGTTATATTATTATTATTACTCCATCAGCAGCCCCGGCTGACCAGGGGAAGGCAGATTACTGTGTGTTTTTGGTGAGGGCACCTACCATGGGGAGAACTAGCAAACTCCACACAGATAGGCTTTCGTTAACGTCGGGCATGGGCACTGATGGCATGTAGGAAGAAATACACCAACAGCATGGAGCCAACATTTCAGTGAAATATACTGTATAGGGTTGCTGGCAAGAACGTGGGACTCCATACATTGCTCTGCTGCAACACAGTTTCTTTTATTCCCTGTTTTAGTATCTGTTTTTGGACATGCAAGACAGCCTGGCAGTCCATATGTTATTGTGGGCTGTTGTCATTCAAAACTCCACTTATCACACACACAGTGGAAGACGCTGTATAGAGGGGGCAGGGTTTGGATTAATCTCTCTAATCAGAAGGAAACTGGGTCAGCTGGATAGTGCTTAATCGCACAGGTGCATCGAACCACGAGGTTACACGTAACCCAGCAGTGTCTTTTGAGTAAAAACACCATAAGGTAGCTCACATAAATGTACTTATCGATATCAATATAAAAGCTATATAAAGTAGAGGGTGCCCACTGGCCAAGTGGTCTAGGCGCATGCCACATAGAGGCTTATTGGCCTGACTGCGTGTAGCATGTTCGAGCCCCATTCATGACAACCTTTGCTAGATGTCTCTCCCCTTATCTCCCTATTTACTGTGTATCCTTACTGGTATCTATCAATAAAGCAGAAAAGAAAAAGGTGCTTTCTAATGTTAATGTAAAAATAAAAAAATAAAATTGACTTTTTTATTGCAGTGAATTAAAGGTGAATCATGGTGATGAATAAGTAGATCCAGAACGACTTTACAAGTATGCATAGAGCCAGGGCTGACATATATGTACCTGTACTATATGTATACATACCTCAGGCCTGCTCTTCATATCTCGCACCCATTCCATGATGACTCGTTTGTGGGGGCCCATGTCATACTCTCCCCCTGACTCCAGCATGCAGAGGAGGTGACCTTTCCAGTCTTTCTTCTCTGGTCTCTCATAATAGTACTCTGTTGGGATGGTCCTGGTCTGCATGCAGAAGAACCCAAACACATCAATCCCACAACTTTGGTTGGTGAGTACTGACTTGAACATGTACTTAAAGTAGCCCAAAGGTAAAAGTAGTCATATGTAGAATGTTCAATTTTCACAAGATATCACATTCCTAAAATGTATACATTTCTAAAATGTCTGAAATGGTAAATGTTTGTTTTGTAATATAAACAAAATTCGACAAGTTAACTAAAAAGCTAAACTGGAAGTACAAGTGTGGAAATGTTGACATGCTCCAGTAACGTAAACATATGTCACATCTGTACTTAGGTGCAAGTAATTTAGTACATTCCAGTACTGCTGGAACACCACATTATTTCCCATGGGTTTGTGTCCACTCGTTCATTTTTAATGCAGTGTGGTGAAGGGTTGAGTAGCTGCATTGTTCGCAGCAGACCATACATCGAATGCTATGTTTGTTTCTCCATGCGCAGCAATAGATAGGGTGCGCATACCTGTAATCTCCTCTCTAGCACTGCAGACCATTCCACTATGAAGTCCCGACACACACTGGGAGGCCATGTATCCTCACTGGTCCAAATGTGACAGAGGACATTTGACCTCTGTGATGACAGAGGGCCATTGATCAAAATGGAGCAAGAGAGACATATACATGAATAATTAGGTAATAAATGGGACCAGAGAGAGAGAAAGAGAGAGAGGGAGAGATATTACCTGGCACAGTTTGTTGAGTTCTCGAGCCAGTTCCATTATGAATAACTGGCTCTCAACTAAGGCCGGTTTCTTCTCATGCCTCACTTTCTTACGAGACTCCTGGAGGAAAGAGAAACAACATAAAATGTTCATTGCATGAATTTTGTGATGTCCAAAGTTTGTACTTCAGCAATCGTCGCCTGAGGGTGGTGGGTAAGAGCCAAGGCAGTAACTGCACAGTGGTGATTTGAGTGCACATACTGCATATGTGATTTCATACATACCTTGAGACGGATCTTGAGCTTTTTAGCTGGCTCTACGAGGAACTGCAGGCAGTCCTTCATCATGGTGGCAGCTGGAGAGAACGAGAGGGAGAGAGAAAGAGAGAGAGGGAGCGCAATACTCAGAGATACAGTGATGAAAAGCTTTAGTACGCTGGCACCCGCTCTGACAGAGCTGGGCCCAAACTGCAGCTGACTGGACTCCTTATAGTACGCCTGAATCGATGAGAGGGCAGAAAACAGTAATTTATGAGAGGCGGCATAATGTGCGTGTGTGTGTGTCTGTATGCGTTTATGTGTTTGTGTGCGCGTGCATGTGTATGTGGGTGCGGGTGGAGTTGGCTGTGGGTGGGGGGGGGGGGGGGGGGGGGGGGGGGGTTGGTAAGAGAGAGACAGAGCGAGAGCACTGCGGAACTTTTATCACAACTCTGCAATGAAATCTCACAGAGGAATCATTAAGGCTGAACACTGACTGGAGCTGGGGAGGAGGATGAGGAGGAGGAGCAGGGGAAAAGTGGAAGCATGCCATAGTTCAAAAGAGAGGTTTAAATCCATGCCCCCCTGAGACAAGAGAAGTGTGACGTATACTAGACCTCCTCAATTACCCACACGCACGGCACACCCACATATCCATACACGCACGCACTCTTTCTCTCTGTTTTTGGGCCAACATGCAATCACGGATGGCCTTGAATTTTGAGATTAATTCCAAGGAGATCTGAGGCAGCATCCCCAGAGCACATTGCTGTTGATTCAGCAGCCCACCCTGCACAGTACTTTGATGTGTGGAACAGTACAATGGATTTTCTGCTCTCTCTCTCTCTCTCTCTCTCTCTCTCTCTGTGTATGTGTGTGTGTGTGTGTGTGTGTGTGTGTGTGTGTGTGTGTGTGTGTGTGTGTGTGTGTGTGCGCGCGCGCGCGCACACATGTGTGTGTGTGTGCAAAAAGGAGTTTGTGTGTGTGCAAAAAGGAGTGTGATTTGTGGCGAGTGTCCAATGTGGCGAGTGTCTAATGTACTTTAATTAAAAGTATAATACCGTCAGTTAAAATGCCTAAGCTTCAATACATTCAGTTGTATATGTATAAGTGATGTCTGGGGACCATGGCAGCAGCATCATACACGTTAGAGAACAACATGATCAAAACAACGATGGGATTAACTTGGTGGTTGCCCGACACACGTGCTAGAGAAAGTGACGTGCTGAGCCGTGCTATGCCAATAATCTGAAGAGAAGAGAGATGGATGGGGTTTATTTCAACACATTGCAAAGCAAACAAATATATAAGGGGCCACAGCATCTCCAAAAACCTCCCATAAAGGATTGTGTTTACATATTACCTGTGATGTTTGAGACTAATTTCTAACTTGGGACAGAGAGAACTGTTGTACAGATTAGGCTAGAGAAAATCCGGGATTAGGGAGTTCTTGCACTGTAGTATACTGACTGACTGTACACAATGCAGATAGTGAGTCTATACTAGGCAAGCCTGTTCACAAATATCAAAACGAGAGCGTTTGGAAATCAAGGGTGGGTAAATGTAAGCTATTTCATTCATTTCCACCCACTGCAGTTCATTGTACTGGCACATTATTTTGCATGCAGTCTTTCAGACTCTATTGTAAATAACCATTACAGCTAGAGTACGCATGCACAATTATTAACGATTGTCAAGAAGAAAATAAACAAACAAACAAATAAATAAATAAATAATAACATTGTCCTTAATTACCCAAAGCCAACCAACATCCACATTCACTTCAAAGTATAGGCTATAGGCTAAACTTTAAAAACACATGCAGTGTAGATTGAGTTATTATTAGTGAAGTTTTAAATTAAGCCTTACCTTGTTGTAATATCCTTTGGGGCAACGCACTTGGAGGAGGGTTCCCTAAAGTCTTTCCCAGGCTACGTATTTGGCAGGTGACTCCTTCAGCATCGCTGGTGCACAGCTTCCTCCACAATGCTGCAGAGTGCGCGCTCTGTACAGTATGGTGTAATGTATATTACTGTATGCTGCCCAGCAGCCCGACCACACTGTGTCCACTGCGATCGGCTGTTTCCGTGGAGCTGCAGTTTGAAAAGCACTCCAGGAGAGGTCGCCAGAGGCCTCCATTTCACTCACTATTTCTGGCTCTCTCGGAGATTCGCTGGGCAAAACATGGAAACACACTAGACAGATTGCATTTTTTTTGATTATAGGCCGTTTGCATTATTAATATAGCCTACTGATCACACCGGAGGAGAGCTAAAAATAATAACAACCCTGGCTGGCTCATATAGTGATGATACTACTCAATATATGTACTGATCATGTGCTGTGGAAATGCCTGTATCGTGCCCCGGTATGTTAAATGGTTATTGATATAGCCCTTAAGCCGTATTTCATTACTCTATGTTAAGCCCTGTATACACGGAAGTATGGGTGTGACGCGGTGAAGTCTGGGTGAAGTAGGTGCGTCTCCTTTCCACACCAGCCATACCGATCTGATGATAACGTAGAGGAGGCAAGTATAGAATATGGCACCCAAAGAACCACTACTACAGACTCTCAAAGGTAAAACGTTCAATATATTATGTCTGGGTTAATGCAATCTGTGGACAATATGCTCGCTGCTGCATCTTAATATCACAATTATGTTGTCATGTTAATTGAATTGGCTATTTTACCTGTAATCTTGTGAAGATAGTTGTTCGCCGTGTGGGTTTTTCACCGACTCAGAATCTCCTATGCTACTACAATTCAATTAGGATCGACCACACAGGCATTCGTGTCATAATCATCATTTTGAACACTTCCATATATCCTTAACACCAGGCTCGGATGTAACATTTCCCAATTGGGGGAATTGTTCCCAATTGGGGGAAACCCCACATTGAATAGATAACTATGTATGTTTGGCATGGCTACATATAACACAAAATATATCTTCTGTTTTATATATTTTCTTTGGTTCTGTGACCCAGAAGATTTATAATGTACATGATTTGTATTAGGCAAGTAAGCATTAGTAATAACATGAGTTTCATTTTCATTAGCATGTAAGCACATTCATTTGAAATACCTTTGAAATGTGGGTTATTTCCCTGATATCATACGTGGGGCAGTCTGGGCATTTAGGGGGACCCTGCTTAAAGGGGAACTCCACCCATTTTCAACATTTTAATGTCATTAATATACCATGTTGTGTGGACATGATAAAAAAAAGTTCCCCCAATTCTGTATTTCCTAAAAATGGAGGTCTGAAAAAAATCATTAACATGGTAAAATACATCTGATGACATCATCAAGATGTATTTCACCATGTTAATGAATTTTTTCAGACCCCCTTTTCCTGAGAGGGTACAAATGGAACCAAATGGATTTCCATTTGGTTCACATTTGTATCCTCTGTCCTCTCAGGAAAATTTTGAAAATGGGTCAAATTCCCCTTTAACACCACCGCTCATTATGGCTGTTTTGATAAGCAACATATCTAACATAGCCTACATTTCTAATAATGGGATGCTGTTCCCCCCATGCAGTGTGTATCCTGAGCCTGCAGCAGTCAGACAGTCACATTGTGACAGACACCAACCCTCACCTTGCGTCCTGCTGTGAGCTGCTGGAGCTCATCTTGAGGAAAGGCATCAACCGTAAGTAGGCAAGTCAAGCCATATAACAAGCTATGTTGTCAATCAGGCTTTTTATCTTGATGATACTATTGACAGACATGCTTGTTTTCATGCGGTTTAAACCTATTATTATAATTATGTGACCATGTGCCCTCCACCTCCATGACCGCCATTGACCGCACATTTGCAAATGTTTTGTGGCAGCTTGAGAGTGGACCAGATTTGTGTTGTTATTATAATAATAATAAAAAATGAATGTTTCAAAAACAAACAAGCAACAACAAAAAACAAAGGAAAAATCAGATCATACATGTGTACAATGCTTCTTATCGTTGTGAGCTTGTAGTGCTTCTATTTTCAAACAGCTGGTGCATATAACGTTGGCCTATAGTGGCTTCTTATTTCCATGGACCTGTTTGCTTATTTGTCTTGCAAAATCTGTCAGTCAACACTGTGTGTGTGTGTGTGTGTGTGTGTGTGTGTGTGTGTGTGTGTGTGTGTGTGTGTGTGTGTGTGTGTGTGTGTGTGTGTGTGTGTGTGTGTGCTTGCACTCACGTGTTCCCAGAACCTGTTCTAAGTCTGGTATACAGAGACTACTGGCAGTGTTTTGAACAGCTTTCACAACAGGACACCTGTGGCAGGTATAATAAGTAACATGCATGATATACGGTTTCACTAACTGACAAGACAAACTGCCTGGAGATATTGTACATGATACAGTACAACACTGTAATGGGCTCCTTGTTGATGTTTGCATAGCGTGTGTGCAGTGTCCCTGGCAGTGGAGAAGTCGAAAGCGTGTCGAAAGCTACTGACACCCCAGGGCAGGGGTCGGTACCTGCTCAGGCTGGCTCTTAACCGCAAAGTTCTGCAACAGTTCATCACACACCTTCTGCACACACCCAGAATATTAGAGGTATGACCTTAAAATGTCAGTTTATGCACAATTAGTAAATACAATTGCATGCTGCTCTAATTACTATGTTTGTATGTGTATGTGTGTGCATACCAGCGTGTGCATTTAATGTTATATATTTGATAAGCTGATAAATGCGTAGAATTTCCTGATGGGCTAAAATTGGCAAACAATTATTTTAGTGATTGTGTGTTCAGTTGTTGAACTACTTTATAGCATTGAGAAGACTACATTCATAACATAGAGCTTTATCTTGTTTTAAACAAACAAAGAAAAACAAACAAACAAATGTGTTATTTTGACCAAAATTTGTTAATGAAGAACCGGTATGTTGCGTTGTGTTTTCCAGTGGTACAGCCCTGCTGTCTCAATCTTTAGGAATGAGGAATTTGTGGGTGAGGCTTTTTACCTTATCAGATTGCTGCAGACACTGTGACTTAATTATTTTCATCACATCCCAAAATGGCCAAAATATGGTCAATGTCTAATGCCCATGATGAAATGTCCTTCCGGTTCCAGAACCTTTCATGTCTCTGCTGCTGGTTCTCTCACAAATGGAGTTCAAACTGGACATGGAGGTTAGATTAAGCCTCAATTCCTCCTGCCTGCATTCATCCTGCTACTGCACTAAACATACAATAATACATTTTTCACTCTGCCAACAAAATACAGTGCCTCTTTTCTCTCAACACAGATTTGCAGTTTTCTAGATGAGAGTTGGCTCCTACCGGTAAGACTCAAGGATATTATTGCTATGCTGTAATAATTTTATTATGGTTTTAATGGCAATTACAAATCTGTAAATCTGCAGAGTATTTTACGAGATGTATTGTATGGAGTTCTCGTTGTGTTCCCAGGTTTGTGAGATGTATGAAGTAGTACCTTGTCGGGAGTTAGGCATGGTGTTAAGGTTAGCAATCCACCACTACACAGTACAGTACACATATTTTCGAATCTAGTGGTTCTCAACCCCAACAATGTATAGACTTTCATGAATAAATACTTAAAATAAAATACCATTACTGCACCATCAACAAACTTATACAAACGTACTTTGTAAAAAAGTTGTGAAAGTAGCCTATTTTAACTAAAGTCAATCTACAACGTAAATGTAATGCTTCAACTCCTAGGTGGGCGTTTAACGCAGATATGATTATTTTGGGGTCCGTGGCCTTTAAAGGTTGAGAACCACTGATGTACTACACCTTCTGCAGCATCTCTCTTTCTGTCTCCCTCTGTCTCCCTTTCTTTCTCTCTCTCTCTCTCTCTCTCTCTCTCTCTCTCTCTCTCTCTCTCTCTCTCTCTCTCTCTCTCTCTCTCTCTCTTACTCTCTCTCAGGTATCTTAGTGGACGTGTGTTTGTCTTAGACCTGTTGCCTGGTAGCCAGGCTCAGGTAGACAAGTTCATCTCTCCTGGTGACGTTATCGATGAGATCAATGGAATCTCTCTGCGGAATTCTAGGAACGGACAGGCAAGTAAAGCCCATCAAGGTCAAAATGAGCTTGTGCTGCTTGAGCCTGTCTGAGACAGCATGTGCGATGGAGAGTGTTTTCTCAGACCAAGAAATGTATACATATAGTGTAGATACACACTACTTACCATACTTGGAGAGACAGACAAATCATTTACCACCAGCCGCTACTGATGGTTGGCCGTTTTATGGACCATTAAATGGTTGCGACCGATGGGCTGATGGACCATTGCTCTTCACCGGTTGTTACCAAACCTAACCCTATCCCCTAACGCTAAATATAACCTCTGTATCATGTTCGACCAGCAGTGCCTGACAGCAATGTGGTACAAACACAAGTTGACTGAACATTAAATGCTTCTGTTGAGGATTTTCTGCAAGCCTAAACTGCCATTTCTTGTCATTATTCAGGCTGGCACGGTTCTCTCACAACTAAAGGGGCGTCCTCTGTCCATCCTTGTGCTGCGGTGGAGGGATAGGGATGGCGGTGTTTATCGACCTCTCATTAAACACCTGCGGGCTCTGAGAGTGGAGAATCCCACTCTCAACCTTGGCCCACGTTCCTCTGATAAGACAAATGTGGCCAGTCAGCGGCCATCTGCGTCACAGTGTCTCAAAGAGGGGAGGCAAGTCAATTACCAACAACTATTTAACTTTATCCTGATTCAATTTAAATCTTGCAGCAACGATTGGCCATGTTACACCCAATGCTTCTGATACAGTTGAGAAACGTATATGGAGACACTAAACCAATTCTATCCAACAGGATTGTATACATCGTCCAGTATCTGGGAAAGACAAACGTCGGGATGGTACTGATCAAGTGCACATTGTGTTTAAACTTGAATTATATTCTTTGTTAGTTTGACTATCTTTGGAAATTATTTATAATTTATGTTCTTACTGTTTGTGACGGTAATATTTGGGGAGAACTACTGATCAATGATCCACTCTTTTCTCAGTTTGGAGGCAAGGAGGTGCTACAGTGTGCAATACCACAAGTCTTGCAGCAGAAACTGCCCAGCAAGGTAGGAATTCCAACAGGATATAATTATGCTTCAATGGACTTTTGCACAATATAATCTTATACAGTCATTTGTCCTGTAGGAAGTGCTTTTAGATTTGAAGGAAACACACCTGACGTGCACAGAAAAAAACACTAAGCAGGTGAGTAGTACAAGAGCATGTTTTATCATAATTCATTCATATTCCTGGTCCGGTGTTAACTGTCCATTGGTAAAGAAATTGCAACTTAGTTATGTCATGCCCAATGTTCTGATTAGTTTTGTTTGGCTTATATGTACATTTCCACAGGAATTATTCCAGCATCACTACCCAGAAATCTCCTGTGTAGGGAGGTACAATCAGCCAGACTACACTATATTGGCGTTCTGCGTGGCGTAAGTGTCCGCTAACAAATCTCAAGACGGTTCATGTGGAATACTAAATATATGAATTGTATTAAGACTTCATGGATCTTATGACAATTTTCTGCAACCAGCATGCAAATTTAGCAATACATCTAGAATTTACATGTTGTACCCCTCCTTCAAGAAGGCATAGCAGTGGTGCAGTCCCAAAGGCCTGTTGTCATTGGTCACATCTAGACATCAACCAAGCATGTGATTGGCTGTGTTCACAGAGACTCCCCAGAAACTCGCCGAGCCACAGGATTCTACTGTGTTGTACTAAAAGCAAGCACAGTCAAGGACTGTGAAGAGATTATCTGCCGTATTGGTGAGGATTACAATGAGACAGCTAAAATATATTGATGCCAATATACACCCCCCTACCCCCACTTACATTTGTCTTTATTCTCTTACAGCTACTGGCTTCAAACATACAGAGTGGTTTGTATGACCCCAACTAAAGTAATTTGTGACACATTGGATTCCTGTATAAAGACAAATGATACAGTAAATGAGTGTCATGTGTAATAATGTATTCACCACAGGACAAGTTTTATTCTTAAAGACTTTTAATAGAAAGACATGTGACAACACTTCATAAATAGTATTAAATGTAGCTGCCAAGATTTATGTTGGAAAAAGAACATGTCAAAAGCGGTCCAGAAAAATACAAGGGGGCTGTCATGCACCTTGCTGTTGTGTATGGTGTGACTAAACACAACACCCTGACTGACACTACAGAAACCTGTTGTGCAATACATGCTGGCATACTGCAGAGGGTAGAAATGTATGAAGGACCGTGCCCCCATGGAAGATGTGAAGAATTCAGCCATTAAACACCAATTCTTGGATTCAAAGGAAGAAAATCCAGCCGTCCCATTGTCCTGTTGAAAACTTAACAGTTGGCAACCCGCTCAACGTTCTGTTACAACTTCGCCTATCCAAATCTGAATTCAGGTTTGTGGAATGACTGATCCATTTGTCTCAATCTAAAATACAATACAAAAACCAAAAAGAAACTTAAAAAACCCAGAAATTAAGTCCACAAAATCGCTAAGTACGATAAATAGGATTATTTGTCTTGCTGATGCGGTCACAAGCTGCCTAGGCCCTCTCTCCCCTTATCCTACGAGCCAGCTGGATGTCTTTGGGCATGATGGTGACACGCTTGGCATGGATGGCACACAGGTTGGTGTCCTCGAACAGTCCCACCAGGTATGCCTCGCTGGCCTCCTGTTACAGGGGTGAGGGAAAAAGAGGCACATCATTAGCTTACTTTACACAGCAAGCTGGATTCCTGTGTAGTAGTTAGTTATTGTTCACACAAACAATAGTCACTTCACTAACCTGAAGGGCGCCAATGGCAGCACTCTGGAAGCGCAGATCTGTCTTGAAGTCCTGGGCAATTTCTCTCACCAAGCGCTGGAATGGCAGCTTGCGGATCAGCAACTCTGTGGACTTCTGGTAACGACGGATCTCCCTCAGAGCCACAGTTCCTGGCCTGAAAAAGTGAAAAATTGTTAGCATTACTTTTGAACACAATTTCAAAATCACCCAAGATCAGCAGTCAAACTGAAACTTGCTACAAGTTTATTACATGACACTGATGACATACCTATAACGATGGGGCTTCTTCACTCCTCCTGTGGAGGGGGCACTCTTCCTGGCAGCCTTGGTGGCAAGCTGCTTCCTGGGCGCCTTTCCTCCAGTGGACTTACGAGCGGTCTGCTTGGTACGGGCCATCTCTCAGCAGCTACAGAGACAAAAACACATCCCCACTGAGTGACAACGGATTTGGCGGGCACCGCGATCGCAGATTAATCTCAGTTCTTTGGTCTCCTCAACGCCATTTTTGCTTAAAAATGCTAGTGGGGGACAATTGTACGAACTACTGATTCAATTTGGATAATCGGCATCGGGTCTTAACTCCTAAAGCCCCCACGTTGCAGGCCTAGCGACAATAAAACAAATACATCTAGCACGTTAGCCTCCGAGCATGCCTCCGCCGCTGGGAGGAGGAGTCTGGTGGGTTCCATGATCAACACAACCCGCCTTCCTACCATACCAGCGCGCATCAGGGGCGGATATAATATTTCCCATCCGGGGGCAGGAGAAAGTGGTAAGGGGCGGCTTCATCAGTGTCGCTTCGCGCCACGGGCATACCATCTTCAGTTACAGGACGTTTATTAGTCAAGTTAAGCATCAATATCAGTTTTAGTTGCAACAGGCACGCAGCATGCATAAATGTCTGACTCCGTGTTTTCCGTTTTCAATGATGAAATGCTGTTGGTTTAGTGGTGAGAGAACTGTACTAAGTAGCAGTATTTCCAAATCATTTTATGTATATATAAGCACTTTGAGATAAAAAGAGAATATCTTGTGTTGTTTTGCTTGCCATCGTATTTGGTGGGCAGACCGGGCATTTCACTCCATACCCATGCCTAGATCCGCCCCTGGCGCGCATTAAAAACGCAACGCAACGAACGGATCACAATCACAAATTCAAGCTTCGGATCTCTTACCAAGGCGGGTTTTCAAGGTTAAACAAACCACACGCCGTTTACATGACGAGCAGTGAGTGTTGTTATGACACACTGATGGGGAAATTTATTCGCCCTTGGTCACCCAGGCTAAAGAAAATGACGTAACCTTTCAACAAAATATAAATAAATAAATGTCTCCGTAAAGAGGGCAGCAGCGACCAGGGCTGCTTTGCCGACATCGCCATTATTCCCCTCGGTTGACTCCCCCCCCATAGCCAGTTGACACAAACGGCATACATTTAACAACTAGAATGTTTTAGGTCAAGTAGAATTATCTAGATTGTGGATCTTTTTTAATCTCTAACGGAGGTTATAGAGCGTTAACGTTTTGCCGATGGCAGAAAATCGCTAAGGTTGTCTGGCGGAACGACCAGATTCCATTGTTCTATTTTTAGCTAGCGGCTAGGCTAGCCCCGACACAAGCCGTCGTCCCACCGAGTTACGACCCGAGGAAAACACAACCACACGAAACACGGCATACAAGATACGGAACTGCTATCCTAACACGAAGGCTAAGAAAACCCAGGGCTGTCGCTTTTTATCTAGACAAAACCGAACGGCAATAATACATACCTGTATTAGCGATGTTATTAGTAACGATGTCGCAGTGGAACAGCAGTTCAGAGCGCGGTCGGCAGTCGATGTGTTTGGTGACGAGAGGGGGATGTGTGCGATTATTAATACTCAACGTGACGTCATTCGGGAACGCCTTCTCATTGCGTCCTCTCGCTGTCACTCATTAATATCGGAACGCCCATTGGCCCTGTAGCCAATGAAATGGTTCTGCATGTTTTTTGCATAGGCGAAGGAAAAACACAAAACAAAACGATAAACACTATACTCAAACATTCATGTTCGCTTCAATTAAAAAAAAAAAGAGTTTTATGTAATAATACCCAGAATATGAATGCAAGACCATATTCATGAACTACAACCTTTTACTCAGAGCCTTGGAGACACAGTTACGTAAACTCCGTTCACCTCATGGGGCCAATCCAATGGCGGCTCTTCTACATAGAATTCTATGGGGAATGGAGACAGCAAATAGGGACAATCCCAGCCCCGTAGTCGTAGGCAGAAATGCATTGGACTCAGGGAACAGTCCAGTTTTAATGATCTTAAATTCCTTATTTAGATGGTTTTGTACACCAACATAGACATTACAGAGACTTTATTTGTTGCTGTACAGTAGTTTAAAAATTACATGTTACACACATGCTTAATACATGCTCCCTCAATGTCGCAACTCTTCTACTAGATGACTGCTGGTTTTGCTGTAAAATTAACTTCACGCCCCATAGTTCCTCTCGGTCCATATGCTTCCGCCCCCTCCTACGCATGCGCGCTGCAAGAATGCGGATTTCGGAGCTTGCTAGCGACAATAGCTAGCTCCACGGCTAAGCTAAAAACAAGCTAGTGTTTTGACAGTCTCATGTAACGCTGGGGAAATAATGTCCAGAACACACACCACACAGCCCACTGCACCGCCGGGGGCTCCGAACACCGCGGTGCAGGGACCCTCCTCGTCGTCGTCTTCGTCCTCACCGGCGGGCGGCTCCACGTCTCCCGCTAACGTGCTCAACATACAGCCCGAGAAACCCCAACATTACACGTACGTAGCTAATGGCTAGCTAGGATTAGCTCGCTAAAGTGTACACACAACCAACCTCACGTGTATTTATTATGCATACAACAAAATACGCCTCATGGGCTTGGTACGATAAGATCACTGAAACACTGGTGTTAAAACCAGCTATAGCCAGACACACAAGCTGTAGTGCAGTGGTTTTCAACCCTTTTTGCATCAAGGCCCATTATGTATTGTTAATTTGAGCCACGGACCACCATTTGAGTAGATTTAAGCGCTCAGACATTGCAGTTTGTTGGCAAAACGTTTATAAGTACAGTTATTCTGTATTATACAATTTGTGTAGATCTCCCGTATATGAAGCAATGCAGATGTTCAAAAGCAATGTAACCCTGGAGCGTAAAATGAAACCAAATGCACCCATACGGGACCACCTGGTTTCATTTTAGGCTCTCAAGAGTTGAAGATCTTTCTAGGGGTCCATTTGGTTACCAACTGTCCATCATTTACCTGCATTGGGATTAGGGATCACCTGGAACCGTCTCAGGGACCACTGGTGTGCACAACCAACCTCACATGCACACCACTTGTTGAATTGGTATGATAAGATAAGATGATTAAAACACGTGCTGTAGTCCCAGAAGATGTAGTGTAGCAATTAAGTTTGGATTGACTCTTTAAGCTGGCCTAATGTTACTCTTATTATTTTTTTACAGTCCGACAGCGTGTTTATTTGTAGTTGTTGTGTATGTTGTTATATGTTTATTTGTGTTTCGCACACCACATGCGCATGTATGTTTTCCCTCCACAGATACCTGAAGGAGTTCAGAACCGAGCAGTGCCCCCTGTTTGTGCAGCACAAGTGCACACAGCACCGGCCTTTTGCCTGTTTCCACTGGCACTTCTTGAACCAGAGGCGCCGCAGGCCCATTCGCAGGCGGGATGGGACCTTTAACTACAGCCCGGACATCTATTGCACCAAATATGATGAGGGGACGGGGACCTGCCCAGATGGGGATGAGTGAGTGCTCCCAAGATCATAGTTTTGAACTACAAAATGCACTAAATCTAAAACATGTGTGTGTGGTTGTTTAATGTTGAAGTGCACAATGCGATGCAAGTGTGGGGTCTAGCCCTAATACTAAGAAGACAATAGCATCAGGGTCTTAAGCGGCACACAAGAGATTTTATATATATATATACTGTATAGGCGTTAAATCTTGAGTTCTTCTGCGTTTTTCTTTTCTTTTGTGATTGTGATCAGTGGCCCTCATAAAACATGTAAACTCATTTGCATTAATGTGGAGAAACAGGTTTCCTTTTTCACACTATTGCCTGGCAAGAAGTTGGAGCTCATAGCACTGTTTCACTGACAACATTCATAGTTAAATTTTTCTGTTCATGGCATTAGCAAATGAAGACACTATTCTCCTGCTGCTTGGGCTCATGTGGAGAAGGGAGATATAAATGTGCTAAATCGTTTAGCACCTTGATTTACCAACAGACAGGACGTGGGGAATAACAAGCACCAGGATAAACAATTCTAACATAATGCTAATGAGCCAATATTACTGGATCGGTCAAGAAATATATTTGTAGAATTACACATATGGAAAAAGTAAAGTAATCACAAATTGTGATGTTTGTACATTTTTTGGCTATGTATTGTTTCTGTGAGTGTTGTGAATCACAATAGTGACAAACAATTTCCGTGCCATCTCACAAGATGCTGTAAGGAGTAATGTTTCAGATGGTTTCCTACAAAGTATTGTGAATCTGCCAGAGATAGAGCACAGATTATGCATACAATCTAAGCAGTGTTCACAGCATTTGCAACATTTTGTGTTGAAGGGCGTAGAAATGTATGTTAAAATCAGTTTTTAACGTGCAGAACAGAATGAGAATCCTTTTATTATTAAAACCAATGTTAATGTAACATTTTTATCCTAACAAATCTCACAATACAATATACATACTGTATAAATAAATAATATACAATTGTGTTTTTTGTGTGTTCCAGATGTCCATTCCTACATCGGACAGCGGGAGACACAGAACGCAGATATCACCTCCGCTATTATAAGACCGGGTCGTGCATCCACGAAACTGACTCGAAAGGCCACTGCAGTAAGAACGGCTCCCACTGCGCTTTCGCACATGGATCACATGACCTGCGCAGCCCTGTTTATGACATCAGGTACAACAGAAAGCACAACTCGAAGGTCTAGGGTTAGGACAATTGTATTAGTGTACAAAAAACAACAAAATCATCTAATTTATTTCCATCATACACTGAATTCATCTTTGTTAATCTGCGAATTAAGTAAGACATAATCCTAAATTTGTATGCATATTATTGCAGAATGTTATCAATAATCACAATTATTATTTATTTTAGATATCCCATATTCTGATTCTGCTGTGTGTTAATGTGCTCTTGTTTGTTTGGTTTTTGTTTTCCCATTACAGAGAGGTTCAGGTGATTGAGTCTCAGGGAGGCTCGGGGGCCACAGATGGCGGGGGAGGAAGTGGTGGTGATGGGCAGTCAGGACAGGCAGCCAGTACCGCCCTCATCGAGAAAATTCTGAGTGAGGAGCCCCGCTGGCAAGGCAAGCCCATAGCATCACCGTAAAACTATAGGACCAGGCATTTCTGTCAAATATAAACAAAACTGAAATGGCCAGGACTCAGGAAAAGTCCTTGTTGTTTACGTACCGCTGCCATAGTGCGCTATTATAGTTGGCACACCTCCCTTTTCCTGCCAAACTAAAACCTGCTTAAAAGGACATTTCCCTGAGTGCTGGTATTTTTCTTCCTAATGCGTGCACCCAGTAAAAAAAAATACTGCTTGTTAAAACTTGACTTGTGTTCTGATTCTTTCTTTCTGTAAAAAGCTTCTGGCAGATTTCATGTGACGTATTTAAACAACCAACCAACCCTGTGCTGTCTCTCCTGCTCTCCTCTTCAGATAACACCTACGTGCTGTCCCACTACAAGACCGAGCTCTGTAAAAAGCCTCCTCGCTTGTGTCGCCAAGGTTACGCCTGTCCATACTACCATAACAGTAAAGACAGGAGACGGAGTCCACACAAACATAAATACAGGTAACCCACAAAGGAATGCACAAGTGAGATAACTAAGCATATAATAAGATTCTGACATCTAACATCATTGTTTGGGGATTTGCCCTTGCTAAACACAGAGCTCTGCCGTGTCCATCGGTGAAGCACAGTGAAGAATGGGGAGACCCCAGTAAATGTGAGGGGGCAGAGGGATGCCAGTATTGCCACACACGCACAGAACAACAGTTTCACCCAGAGGTCTGTCATTTTCAATGTTGACCCAAAAACCGACATGCGTTTTAGAAATGAGATCATTGAAGGCAGATATTAATGGCTTGTTATTATTCTGCCACAGATCTATAAATCCACCAAGTGCAATGACATGCAGCAGTCTGGCAGCTGTCCAAGAGGGCCCTTTTGTGCATTTGCACATGTTGAGAGTAAGGCTTTATGTTATATCTGTTTAATAATGCTCACTTTACACCTATTGTCAGGTTAAACATTTTAGTGTATGTCCCTTTATGTGTACCTGTTTGCAAAATGACAATAAACCAGCAGAAATGCTTAATTGGCTTACAGTAACTATGTTGCCTCCTGTGTACTGTTTGTTTCTAGAAGCATTTGTTTCCGAAGAGCCATCATTCCCAACCCCCAGCTCGCCTCCTCCTCCCAGACCAGTAGACCCTCATCCTGCCCAGGAGGCCCCCTCAAGTCCCAGTGTGCCCAACCTGGCGCTCGGGCATGGGTCGGGGTCTATGGCAGATGCTTTCTCCCCTTCTGGGAGTGCAGGTGTAGCGGAACAAGGTCTGCTGGGTAGGGTTTTATCACTGTGTGAAGACATGGGCGGAGTGGGAGAGCCTCTGTCGCCCTGGGCTGGAGAGGGAGGCTACGGCAGAGCCCCTGGGTTCGAGAGGGAGGATCAGGTGAGAGAAACTGTCAATTGTTTTGGGGAATAACATGAGATTGAGATGTACACATTTCTACAATAGATTGCCAAAAGGATAACCAAGATAAGCCCCCAGGGTTTGTTTCCATTAAATAAATCATGTCCTATTTATTATTTATATATAATTTTCACACAAGTTCCCATAATTTTGCAATTACAAAATACACAAGCGTGGAAGTACCAAAAAGGATGCAATCACAAATTAGTTTCAAATATTGGGGACTGATGTAACCACTCATTTAATACATTTGAAATACCTAGTCACACATATTTGTCTTTCAGGGCGATTCAGAGAAGTGAATAATGGTTACATTTACCTTTTGGTAAACATACTTTAATTGAGGCCAGTGAAACGGCATGAAAACCAAACTGTACACAACGATGGTCCAGGTCCATTATTTTGTGAACATTATAAATTTTCCCATTTGCCTAATTCTGTTTTTTTTTTATTCATTCAGTCATTGTGGAAATTCTAATATTAACTTTGACTTGGCATGACCATTACAGCCTGCAGGCATGGAAATTATTATGAATCTCTCTTCCTATATTGTCATGTGGAAGCATCATATGTCCAAAACTTTGACATTTTAGGATTTAAATGCAAAAGTTGCAGATCTAATTAAAAACATGTTGCCTGGTGCCATGTTTCAAACTTGTGGATGTGCTACTTTTGTGTGACACGGTTGTATGTATGATCAAGTAGGTCAAACACAAAAAGTTAGTAAATGGAGATAGCAGGTTACTGCCTGACATCAACTTATACTGTAGCCTAATTCTATAAGCAACACGCCCAGAAGAGTGATGCATAGGGAAAAATATACTGTAGGTGTCATGGTGCCTATTATCATGCATTGTCTGGTCATGGTAGTGCTTCCATCCAAGACATTGCATGCAAAGCATGAAGCATATGATAAGAAGAGCCTGTTTTGGTATGCTAAACCTGACCAGACAATGCATGTTAATAGGTAGACGACTAGACGTGTTGCTTGCAATGGGCTGTTAACACCTTTTGTTTACTTTGGAGAGTGAGAAATGGCATTGTGAAGTAGGACTAAAGGTGGTTCTTCCACAGACAATGCTCGTATCATGTCTGTGTGGCCCAAGGGATTTTGTCTACAGATTGAGGTTAAAAAAAAGGGGGAAAAAAACTGCCAAGCATTTACACTAACAATAGTTTGACTTCTGTCAGTGCTTGGCATTTGTTATAACTTTTGTTATAAATCATACATCATATTATGGACTGCAGCTAATGTATACCAGCCCCAGTGTTTGAGACAGTTTACCTACGTGAGCCCAGTTTGTATGATTTTGAACCACTAGATGGCAGCAAACTCGTAAAAAGCTTTTAGAGTAAACTAGGGCTCCATGAACTGCAAGTACTAGTCTGATGTGTGTTTTTATTGTCTCGTTTTTAGGCAAAACAAAGAAGTTTTGCTCTGGAGCAGCGCAACAGAGAAATGGTGTCAGCTGCTCACAGCAAACAGGTATGATTACCATTCTCTGGACATGAACTCATTTCATATATCCATACGCGGATCATGTGCAGATGTATTTTAGGGATTAGGGATGCAATACGAACAATGTACCTTGCCTTCTACAGGATTTGTTAGTGTTTCTGCCAGTGGGAAGCCCTTTAAGTCTATCCTCCAGTATCCCCTCAAGCCTGGCTGCCACCCCGCCCAGTCCTGCCCCTCCTGGTCCCCCAGGACCATGCCTCTCCTCAGGCATGAACGCAAATGCCCTGCCCTTCTACCCTACCAGTGAGACTGTGGAGTCGGTCGTGGGTAAGTCAATAAGTACAGTAGGTGCAGGGTGTCACCTGAACCCTTAAAGGAGAATTCCCCACCAAAACACATTTGGGATCCATCTACCTTGATCGCTGTGACATTATATATATTGCACTTGATTTTTTTCATAGATGTACATTTCACCCTTGAGGTCCCCCTCACTTTTAACAGTTTACATTGGTGCAGGTTGTCTTTATTCTGTGGGCATTGTGGGCTCCAGACTTTTTTTTCCCAACACATAATAGTATACTGATACTCATGCATCTGTTTTACTCTGATGGTAGATGGATACCCAATGTGCTTTGGTGTGGAGTCCTCCTTTAAATTCAACTGCTCATGCATTGAGGTGGGATTTTCCACCACCCGAGTTCAACCACTTAAACCATTATATACTAGTTCAGTTCAGTTCAGTTCAGTTCAGTTCAGTTTAGTTTATTTTGGTCGCAGGATGAACATATAACATTGTTCTTGATCATAAGTTTCTGGTAATAGACCAAAAAGGAGGTTGACTGAAGCACAAGGCTTATAATGCCTCCCCTTTAGACACCAGTCCCAAGAAAAGAAAAGAAAGAAGAAGAGAAAAAAAAAAAGTTTAATACACGCACACACACACACACACACACACACACACACACACACACACGCACACACACACACACACACACATACACACACGAGAGAGAGGAAGGAGAAAAAGTCAGAAAAAAACAAAACTTAAATGACTAGTCTCTTGACTAGTCTTGAAACTATTGGCCTGCTTTTTTCATTCAGATTTCTTTGGGACGTGTTATGGGCAGTAGATCAGCTACTTTCGGCACATGCTTGTTACCTTTATTTTCCTATGGAGGGAATTCAGCAAAGTCACTACAGTGACTGTAAATATAAAACAGTGTGTTGGTCCTTTTTGTTGGTATAGAGTCAGCCCTGGATGATCTGGACCTGAATGATTTTGGTGTGTCAGCTTGGAGAGGAGCCTGGAGAGCAGCTCAGCGCAGCCTAGTGGTGGAGTGATGCTGGGTAATGAAACATGCATGCATGTGCATGCGCACACACACGCGCGCGCGCACACGCACACACACACACACACACACACACACACAATGACAAATCTAGATCTAACGACTCATTTGTAGTTTCGATACCTTCACTTTGATACTTAATTTGGATTCCAAGTAATTAAATCAATTTTACCAAAAGTAAATGTACATTACATGTTACTTGTGGGATTACAGCAGGGTTACATGAAAAGCTTCTTCTGCCTCACTGTATTTCCGTAATTTACAAATGACCTGCTTCAAAGCATTTATTCAACCAAAGGTAACATTAAACAACATCTGATAAATTATGCATAGTTAAATTCAGAATACCTCCGTGTCTGACTGTCTGTGGATGCTATGGACACGCCTGGCGACCATACTCAAATCTCACAAGTAAAGGTCAATTGCCCTGAGCGTCTAATTATTTCTATTAGCAACACTCAAAGACTTGCAAAAACCTCTGAAGCATGAGAGTGGCTCCGGAGGATACTCTGAGACAGACTGGCGGGGGGTGGGGGGACTGGAGTTACACACAGTGGGTGGTTAACTACCAGCTATTGCTTCCTTAATTAACAAGCTGTCTGCTACAAGTGATTGCAGTGAGAGAGTGGTCTGAAATCGTCTGGAGATGCATAATAATTTAAAATTTTCAATTTCAATGATCTTTATTGGCATGAGAAAACATATGTTTACATTGCCAAAGCAAGAAGCATAATAATAACGCCGCGGACAAAGCCACAACGAGTCATGACAAATCATGATGACACACACAATCTTTTGGGACAATCAAATAATTGCTAACAAAAAGTGTATCCTGCCGCTTTCTACTTCTTGCTAATTAGATATTATATGATAATATTGTGTTTGTTGTCATGATTTGTCACAACCCGAATTTTGTCTGAGGCGCACTCGTGTTTTTATTAAACATTTTCGAAAATTCTATGAGGAAAATGAATGGGGAATCCACTTCTGGAACGGGGGCAGTGACGTCACTGCTCAGGGCTATTCCCCATATTTTGTCAAGTTATTACAAGCAAAAAACAAAACAATAATTCATAACTTGAATCTAGCATGACAATGTTATAAAGTTATTCTTGTTTGTTTTTGTTAATCCTGTTAAGTCTACGTTTGGCCTGAAGAAACAAGGGAACTGCCATGCACTACTCAAGAGTATGATGGAGTCTATGTAGGTGACAGCTCTATGCTATGGACAGCCATTTAAAATGTAACTACTTTTTATTACGCTTTCTTACTCTAGGAGGGAACCAGCTTCAAAGCTCTGCACCTGTCAATATCCCGGGGTCTCTTAGCAGCTCTGCACCTTTCAGCTCCCCGTCGCCCTCTCCCCCAATCAGAGCACACGCCTCTCCATTCTTCTCCACTCACCTGTCACAACCAGGCCAATCAGAGAGCAGCTTCCTTGGACCATCGCATAGCGCCTTAGGTTTGTTCAACTTAACCAAGAGATCACTTAAAAGTGTCACTACATCACAATATTTGGCCACTAGATGTTGCATCTTTACAGCACCACTTTTGGTTGGATATTTTCCCATATGGGCAACAGTCTTGTAGTCTGCAACATTGTAACGCAATGGCTGCTTTAAGACATTTTATTTAGGTTACTAGGATATTTGTTGTTGTTTTTTTTGGGGAGGCCTGGGAATATGAGCTGACATGCTACTATTGCTGGTCTGTATAATCTGATGACCAACACCTAATCCACCAACTTCTCGCTTCGCAGGTCTGAACGGTATGAACAGTAGTATATGGGAACACTTCCCCTCAGGCCAGGGTTCGCCAGGCACCCCACCCACTCTGCTTCCCTCGGGGAACAGCGCAGACACCACAAGACTCAAACAAGAGCTGGACGATGCTCATAGGACCCTTAAACACTGGGACCATAGCTGGAGACACACTGCACAGGTAGGTATGTAGTGGTGATATGTGTGTGATCATGTGCCTGATCGAGTTGGCACAAGCCCCTGAGAGTCCCCATAATCCTGAGTGTACAAATGGATCCAAACTGACCCATAAGAGTCCGGTTGGTTCCATTTCTACACTCTCAGGGTTATGGGTGTCCATGCAAATGAAACATTTCAGAAGCACTAGTAGTAATAGGGGATTCCTATTATGTTGTAGTGTCAAAGCAAATAGGTTTCACACATTTTGTGGACTCATTCAATAACTGGTTCTTATGCTCAAAATAAGACCCAGTAGACGAATAGCACATCATGCTACAATGTATTGTGAGCTTCTACGATGAAATGTAGTACTAAATAATGTATCAAACGATTGATTATACAGTACTGCTGTTGCAAGTAGTATGATTTCATATTAACGTTTCCATTGATTCCATTCATTTGCCCACTCATCTTCATAGACCTGGGCGGCCCTGAAAGCCGACGCAGAGGAGTCTCGGGCACACGCAGGGCGGCTGGCTGTGGAGGCAGAGAGGACGAGGCAGGCTGAGGAGGAGACACAGAGGCAGGCCACCCTCCTACAGGAGGCCCTGGACAGCCTGAGGAGTGGAGAAAACCCACACTTGGCACTTCACCAACTGCAACTACTGCACAGATTGCCCCTCGAGTCGATTGTCAGCTTGCAGGCCCAGCTCTGTACCTGTCTACACACTGTAGAACAGGTAGGCCAATGACCCCCCATGAATGATGGTGTTTCTTGTAGGCTACAGGCGGGAACATTCCAAAATACATTTGTGAAGATGTTAATCCCATTTAATAGCAACACAGATTAACCACTTAAGCACTGTACTGTGTTGCACAACTATTATATTGCTTTCCCAATTTAAAAAAATGTTATGCTTGCACTCATATCCATTTTATTTATGCTGCGCGATTGCTACTGTGGGCAATGAATGAAAACCGTGTTTTTGTAATGCATTTATCTTTGCCTGTTTTCCCAGATTGCGTTTTATTTTTTCCCAAAACAAGCTTTATCCACACCCTACAACTAAAGCACAGTAACAAAATGTGTTTTAGGTGAATTAAATTATATATTTCTGGAAAACTTTACACACACTTTTACTTCTGGTTAATGGCCTGGAAACTCTTAGCACACACCGAAAATATTGGGCACTGGTGCAAGAATGAATTAATACGGTGGTAGTGAATCATGTTAATAAGTTCTAAATAAGTCTAAATGTTTGCTCTTTTTTCCACCTCAAGGTACTGTACAGGAAGCAGAGGCAGTGCTGTGTGACGTGTGGAGAACAAGGCTCCATGTCTCTGCCCTGTGGCCACGGACTACAGTGTGAGCGCTGCTCCAGCTCCACAGAGTGCCCCCTCTGCCCAGAACAGAACCTGGACCAGCAACTCTCCTGACCTGATCAAAGCCCCAGCCCAGCAGCCAGAAGAACACTGATTCCACACCAGTCAATCCTGATTCTGAACAGAGACCAGCTTATTATTGCTCATCCGAGTTGAATCTGGGTCCATTTGTGATTTTCTTTTGCTATGGCACGAGCAGCACTGATCTTTAAAGTTTTGTATTTTGAATACAAGGTCTGTATACTGATCGATGTGAAGACTAATGTACCGGTCGTGGGTAACATGGTTGTTCTCCAAGACCACCTACCCAAGATCTCACCTTTAATTTTAGATATTGTCCAAGAAGTGTGACACGATGATGCTCTTGACCAGCCTCACTGTTCTCTACCCCTGTTCATGACTCATGAGTAGCAAAATGAACCCAAAGAATAGCTTTTTTATTTCATCTTTAAACCGACACATACTAAGTATTCACACATGATGATTCAGGATCAGTATGATACCCTAGGCTGATTTTGTTTTTTGTTTCAGGTTAAAAACTACAGAGTCTGACGTTTAGAAGTGGTTCCAGTGGGTCCCCGAAATTGGATAGTTAGGATCCAATTGGGCCTAATGCTGTTGCTCAGAGTTCACAAATAAGGACCAAATGGATGTAAGGTGAGGGTCTGGGGGTAATAATAATTATTAATATTATAATTTGAGGACCCCCAGAATAATTTGGGACCCCAGGTTGAGAACACCTGGTCTATTACAGGGGTTCTGAAACCCCAGGCACTTGTATGAGGTGCCATCCCTGGCACAAAATATTTGACAAATAACAGTCTAAATTAATTTAATTTATACATGAAAACGTTTCACAATCACTGCCTAAGCAAAGCAACTGTAGCTGTTATAGTGAGTAATGGGTTTGTTTGTTAGAATTAGTTGTGCCAAAGTGAAAGCATTGACAATGCTATGTTTACTGTCAACATAGTTGCAGCTACATTTCTTTTTACCTTAGCCTTCAATGTTGTTTTTTTATTTATTTATTTTTTAAAACCCATCTGCATTTTTACTCCAGAAACAAACTACAAGATCAGCCTAGGATTTCATAAACCTTAATATTATTATCTTATAGCGAATACATTTTAGGATATTCTCTTGCCCCGAATGAATCCAGACAGCCATGTCAGAATGCTCGTGATACCAGCCTGCTGGTAGTGCATGTAAAGACTTTTCTGTTCATTCTCTATTTTTCAAGTTTCTAGCAAAGCAAAGATACAAATCAATGGTTACTGTTTGATGATAATGATAAAATATTTAAAACCTAGGAAGACTTTTTTTGTAATTGACAACAGATGGGCTCTGTTGAGGGACTCTCAGGTTTTGTCTGTAATATTCCTCTATGTCGACTGGAACAGGGGAGCATGTTAACACAATCAAGACAATTGTACTCTGTCAATGTGTGTAGACTTTAAAATTGCATATACAGTATTTTTTCATTAGCAGTTTAACGCTTTTTTAATGTTAACTCAAAAATACAAGTTTCTTTGTCAAAACCAGCCTATTTGTATTTTATAAAATCAAATGTATTACGGTTTTCTCTGCCATATCTTGTTTTTTGTTTTCTTTTTTGACATTTCATTGTGTCAAACGTAGTCTAACAATACTATACGTGATGGCATGATAGCTTACAGATGTTGCTTACATTGATGCGCAACCAAGTATAAATCAGGCTTAAGGATATTATGTATTTGTGTGTGTTGGGACAGGACTTAATTGCAGATGAGTTTATGACCACTGTGATGGTCTCTTGTACCCAAATCATTTATCATACAGTCCACAGCCCACACAAGCTGCACAACATATCCAACTCCAGTTTAATTATGTGTGGCTTTTTTCATATAGATCATTAAAACAAAAGTTATATTTTTGGACGAAGTGTGCGTGACGTGTGTAAATGTATGTCTTTCTTAGACTATAGATGTATGCCTTCCTTGGACTGTTTCTCTCTCAATCTGCGCTTCTTCACAAAGGCCTGTCCTTCCTTGTCACCTTTCCTGGACTCCAGCAACTTCAAGTTGTCATCTGGAAAATTGACAAATGAAAAAAAAGGAAAATATTGTGATTCACAGTGAAGGCATTTTCCATATTACTTAAACAGGAGTTACAAAATTGGATGAATGAATCAAAAATATGAATTAACCACTTTTAAATTCTGTTTCATAAATGGTAATATTAACTAATCTAAATGCTGACAATTTTACATTCCTGTCAGGTCGATCGGTTGTAGTTATTTGACATGCCAAAAACAGGAATGCCAAGTTGCAGCACCTGGTTTAAGGTAATCCAGTGCATCTCAGGCGCAGCACTGGTATAATATAGTCGAAGGAAGGCACTGGAACAAACTCAGGACAATTTAAGCCTTTTATTCACAGGTGCCGGCAAACAGAGTGACAGTATTTAAACGCTCTTGTGCCTTCCTTCTACCTTAACATGGTTATCCGATTGTTGCATGAAGTATGACATACCATTGGGCTTGGGATGCATCAGAGGAAGGCGCATCTGAGCAGGGGTGGCATCTGGCTGGGAGCCATCAAGTTCATCGCCTCCGCCGACTCCCGGCACGGCCTTCAGGGCCAGGAACGCTTCACCCTCAAAATCATCTGAGCTTAGGGTGTCGTGATCCAGCACCGTGACCACCAGGCATGCCCCCCAGAGCCCGACACTGCTCCAGGGATACTAGGCTGTTATACCAGGAATGGAAAGGGAGAACAATGCATTACGTAGCTGTAATGGGGAATTGGTTGGCTGGTGCCGACTTTGTGAATTTGCAGAAATTTCAATTTGGCCCTGTTCCCTGTCAAAGATGAATAAATGTAAATAAGACTCAGAGGTGTAAGTAGAAAAGGGGTAATGTAAGTGATATTTATGGTAATCAGTTACACGGATGTGTAACAACATGCTCCTCTCACAGCCCTGTAACAAGATGTCAGGGTCAAGACATACCGAAGAAAACATTCTTTATTTAACTTCTTTCTTTACAAAAACATATTGCCTGCACCACCTTTACAGTAAGTAGAGGATGACAAAAAAACATTGGAGAGGACAGTTGGGAATCTGGCCTGCAACAAAACACTAAGAACATACAATTCAAAGGCCTCTTCAAACAGGGGGTTGAGGTCACAAGTCTTGATCTGGGTACGGCGAGCCTCCACCTCGAAGAATATGTGCCGAGGTTCCAAAGACAACTGCACAAATGGATCACTAGAACCTGCATGAGAAATAATATAACATGAAAGTGGATGCAATGGCAAATAGACACTATGTATAGTAGTGTTATGTACAGTATAATACAGTATGTGTTCTGGCTTCAGTGTATTCTCACCATTGGAGTCTAGTGGTAGGAGGTTGGCTGCGTTCAAGACCTCAACACGCAGTCTGTGGTCTGATCTTCTGTAGGATGTAAGAAGTGTGACGGCACCGTACTTCTCTCCATTATACACTTTCTATAGCACACGTGCATAGAGGGTGGAAAGACAAGGTTAACCCACGTGTTGTGCCACTGTCTTTGCAGGGCAGCGCCACGGTGAAGTATAAATCTGGTTTGAGAGGTTAAGAATGAGCAAAAAAAATACGCATTCCCTCCACAGCAGGGTTTAGTGTTCTTGAATAAGGAATTATGAACCTCACCTGGTCCCATACTTTCTTCTCTAGGAATCTCTCTATGAGCTGCTGACTGCTGAGGCAGTTATGTGTCAACTGAACCTTCAGACTCTGCAAGTGAAAGAGACAACAGACTGAAACCTCCTGCTTGGGTTTAGTGGACATGGTAGATGGGCAACTCCTAAATACGTACCTTGTAGTCTTTGGTGTGGAGGTCTTCCAGTGCAAGGCCGATTCCCTCTGCGTGAAAGCATTGCTCGAGGCACTAAAATATAACACATTCAATCAAATGAAGGGCAAGTGAGATCTAATGCATAAGTTTTAAGCATAGTGACTCAGTATTCTCCAAGGGCGTAGTGAACTACCACTACTACTTACTGATTATACATACTGTCTGTCTAAACTGCCACGGTTGTGTACCAACCTCAAGAGTATAGTGCAACCTCTGACAGAACACCATGAGCCTTCTTGGTGTGGATACTGAGTCATCATTTGGTACATGGTCTTCACCGAATTCATCCACAGAGGCGTCAGCAAACTTGATGAGGGAACAAAGTACAATTATTACAAAGCAATATTCAGGCTGCACCTCACCACCGAGCACTCCTCTTTCCTTAAAATAGGTTTTGATGTTTACCCAGTAGTATACCTTTTTATTATTACTTTTCATATATAATTAATAATATACAATTTCAAAAAATATAAAAAGGTGCTGGTGGCCTACTGGCAGTGTGTAAAAGAAATCCTATTGTGGTTTTCATCCGCATCGTATGGCAAAATCTGTACATTTTGGCAACTGCTGCCTAGCACAGCGTGCCATGGATACTATAAAAAGAAAGACCAACAATATCATGAGTTAGAATGAAAACCATCAGTTGCAAGGAGGTGGCATACCTGTTGAAGTTCTCTTGGACCAGGTTTTCATTCATATAACTCAGCTCTGTGTCCAGGTACTTCATCAGAGGGCCAACGGCCTGAGGTAGAAAAGCATGTTAAAGTACAGCAGATAGCAAGGGAAGGTGTGTGACTCGGCCTGGCCCTACGTTTGAACAACATTGGTGTGTGTGGGGAAAAGAATGATGAAGAGTGTGCTTACATCCTCAGTGGACTTAGAGGGCAGCCTCCGCCTCGTGCCCATGCTTCTTAGATAGGTCTCAATGTCTGTGTTCAGCTGTGGAGGAAGAGGGATGGTTAAAACTAGGTCCGCAACAGTCATGAAAAATAATCAATTTGATCATAAATTATAACAAAAAAAAACAATCCCTGTTTTGGGAATGCCATTAAAAGCGAATTGCAAAACAAAGAATAGTTCAAATTGACAATGTACTGTATGTACTATGTACAAGATCACAACGTCGAATTATGAGGTTGTAGATCAGATGACGACATTAATTTTTTGTTTTATTGTTCTAATTATGATGACATAAGAGAAAGTTTTGTTAATAAGGTGTCTTTGATCTGTGGGGATTTCCAAGAGTCAAATTTATTGATTGTGAAAAAACAGAGATATGTTTTGACCAAGAGACTTTTAGTGTGGCTGAGTATATTTATCAAGCTTGGTAAAGGAGTACTACATATAATACTACTAGGATATAATATTTCATTGTTATTTATAAACCCATGAGGGTTGGACACTGGCACCACTAGCAATTTTGTGCAACAAAGTTAATTTTGAGTAACTGCCGATATCAATATTTCCCCGAACTGATAATTATACTTTATAGAATATAGAGTTCCAGGCATGTTTTTTCGCTTCCGATCCAATTCCGATCATTTGAAAATGACGTGAAAATGACGTCGGTCCCGATTTCCAATCAGCCAATCTGAACGAGACAATTAACCCTACAGTGTGTATAACGTCTCTTCAGCCACCTTTTTCCCAGTGTGTCCAGGGCGGAGCGTATCTCTCGTCTGAGCAGGGTCTGGGCCTGCTCCAGCTGTGACGGCAGCGTGTTGTGGAACTGGCTCTCTGCGATCACAGTGCGTGTGCGCTCCTGAAGACCCGCCCAGTTCAGCTGGGTGTGAAGACGGTCCACAAACGACCGCAAGTACTCCAGGTCATTTACTACCACACACAGCTGCGGACAGAGATAGATAGATAGATAGATAGATACAGATAGATAGACAGATAGACAGACAGACAGACAGACAGACAGACAGACAGACAGACAGACAGACAGACAGACAGACAGACAGACAGACAGACAGACAGACAGACAGACAGCTATAGGTACCGTATATCAATGGGATTTGCCAATAATAGATGTCACCGTTTCCACTATTTTGATTGCAGCTCAAAGGGCTTCCAAACCCAGAGAAAACTACCACACAACATCCACTGAACGTGCCAAGTTCGGTACACGAAAAGCAGAATGGGAACGTTTCAAAGTGTTTGGATGCAGAACAGGCTGGCATCTATGCCTTGATTCTCACCATGTTGATGGCACTGCCATGGTCTGAGTTCTTAGACAGTGTCCTGACCTTCTCCTTTAGCATAGTGCAGTAGGTTGCCATGATCTTGCACACATCCTGAAAAAATGTAGAAGACATGTTGAAATAAAATTAGTGAAAATAGCAGATTTGTTATGCTCACTACTTGTTTTCTACTTTATGGAATTTATTATGAGTTTTATTTAGATTTTTTTTAATGATTTTTTTGTTACAGTAACAATTACAACAATTACAATTTAACCATATAAAAAGTGCGCGAGCGCCGACTCCCGACCTAGTGTTTGGGAAACAGTGCAGGGGAGTGCAGGCCAGGGCAGTGCAGTGCAGTGCAGGGGCGGATGTAGGCATGGGCATGGGGGGCAATGCCCCCCTAATGCCCAGTCTGCCACCAAACACGATGGCATGCAAAACAATCCAAGATATATCACATTAAAGTGCTTATCACATTAAAGTGCTTATAAAAGCCTGTAACCGAAAGTCCTGTAACCGAAAATGGTATGGGAGAGTGGATCGGTATGGGGCGATGAAGCCGCCACATACCATTTTCTCCTGCCCCCCAATTGGGAAATGTTACATCTGCCCCGGTGCAGTGCAGTACCTCGGTTAACTTGACCATTAGCATGAAGGCTTCTTCGGGGTCAGGCCAGGCTAGCTGCTCCCACATCTTGCAGATGGGCTGTATGCACGACAAGGTCTACTGTGATGAGCTGTGTTTGATGGGCACTGGCCCGGAATGTAGGGGCTGATGTTGAATGGGAACTGTGGCGAGATGTTGGGGAGAACGGGGTAGGTATTAGGGTCTGGGATGGCGAGCCTGGTGTTGGTCTTTTGGTCGCCTTTGCTTTGATCGATCTGGGCGACATTTTCCATGTGTCAAAAACCCACGTCAAGCGTATAGGAGGTGGGAGAATGCTTAGGCCTCTCACAAGGGCCCCTCTTATCCCGATTGGACAAAAGCTATCCCAAAGTGAAGCCTGAACCCCAGGCTCCTGGCACTGATGGGGGACTATGGCCAGCACACACTGAGCAGGATTAGCCAAAGTGAAGTACCTTTAAGTAGTGGTGTCTGCTTATTGGGCTGATCTGGTGACATGCAGGCGCAATTGAGTATAAAACATTGTTAGGAATATGGATGGATCAGAACTAAGCTAGCTACAAAACAACACAAAACAAAACAAAACAAACAAAACACAACATAAAAGAAAACAAAACACAAACAAACAACAAAAAAAACAAAAAAAAACAAACAACTCAAAACAACAAAACAACACAAACAAACAAGACAAAACAAAAGCAAAACACAAAGCAAAGCAAAGCAAAGCAAAGCAAAGAAAGAAAAACACAAAAAAAGAACAACAAAACAAAACAAAAAACAAAACAAAACAAAACAAACAACAAAAAAAACAACAAACAGACACAAAACATCATTTCACATCACGAACTAGACCTTACCTGGTCTAGTACAGCTTTTTCCACCCTGTCTTTGGTTGTGCTGAAGGCCTTGTTCAACCAATAAGGAAGAGCCTCTCTGAACCCTTCATGGAAGTTTGTTAGCTCCAGTAACTTCCTGAAACAATAAAAAATAAAGAATTTCTGCATACATAATGTCTCCTCCGTGGTGTTGTTGTAATGTAAACGTGTGTCTGTAAAGCTTTAGGCATAATTATTTCAGCAATGTTTCAGATTTAGGGCTCCATTTTCATTACATGCTAAACCTTATCCCTTTGCATTTTTCCTATTTTGAAAAACATTTGGGATACTTCAATGTGCCGGGCTATTGAGACGTTGTGAGCTTGTACACGGTCCATTTGAACTATTGAACTATATTTTTTTATAGTTTAAAAAGGCAAATATACTGATAGGGATAAGGGGTTTAGCGGTAACGGAAATCTAGGCCTTAGTCTTTTGTTAGAATGCTGTTAGAATGTGCAGTGAATGTGTTGCATAAAGGTGTCTAACCTCTTCTGTAAGAAGGCCTTGTCTTGGTGTATGGCCTTCAGAAGCTGGTAAAGGGGGGACAGATTGTTGGCTATATCCTGGTCCATATGTCCCTCCAGCAAGGACAAAGTGTCCCTGACCTCTGCAGCTAACTGTAGAGGAACAGAAGTGAAGGAGGAGGGGAGATAGAGAGAGAGATTGAAGCAACTTAAATAGAAAAAACATGGTTGTGATATGAAAAACAGGATGATTAATTTGCTTTTGGCACTTACTAAAGACTCCAGCTTCTGATAGACGATCGTGAACAAGTCCATTTGAACACTGCTGTGAAGACAAGACATGACCATGAGCACGAACAACCACATCATGCTAGTGAATACCAGTCTGTGTGTGACCTCTCTCCGGCATACAGTACCTAACAAATATTTTATTCCACACATCCTTGCTGTGTTTGATGTCTTGTTGCACCTCCTCAGTCAACTTGACAAGGGCTTTGACAGTCTCGGACAGGTCCTGGACATAATATGGATATGACACAGAAAATTAAGATGACAAACAAACACACCAAGGAAAAAACAAGTTAGAAGCATCTCAGACCATTTACCTTAGTCATGGGCTGATGCAAACCCTTCTTGATGGTGAACCACTCCTGTGTCCCTTCCTTAGGAAGAAATTAAAAAGAAAACAACAACAAAACTTGACCCCTAGTAATAGAAGATTCACTGTGCAACTTCACACCTTAAAACCCTATACTTAGTAACCCCAAGGGTCTATACTAGAAGCAGATATGCTATTTTTGCTGGATGGGTTCAAGTGCTTATAACTGGAGAGAAAATTCCATGCACATAGCAAAAAAGAATGATTCAACAATTTAACATCATAGAGTGTGTTACTAACCTGCACAGCATCAGCGACCTCATTCTGGAGTTCAAATCGGGCTGGATTCAGTTTCTGAAAGGCCTGGGTCTTACAAATCTGCATCAGAATTCTGGGGAAAACATGCATTTCACCGTCATATTTCTTTGTTAACTAACATTATAGGGTTTATGTAGAGGCGCTATCAAAACAACAATGACATATACCTGAGCAATCTCTGTAGTTAAAAGTAGCGCTATGAGGGAAGATATCTCTGTATTTGGATACCAGGTGGAGTCCATAATGCAGGAAGTCATGTAAAGAGTCCCCAAGTTCTCTTTTCTATAAGCACACAACAGAGACAACATTTCATGTTTTCAGTTCCATTTGTACACTCCCAGAGTTTAATGAACAAAGAGGATATTTTACATTGTAGAGTAGACCATCACCCCAGAGATAACCTATTGCATACTGTAGTTGCCTGTTGCAAAGCGTGACGTCATTATTGGTGTGGGCTATAGGGTCGAAATGGACCCTAAAACCATGTAACTCCAGCAAAGTTAAGACCCCATATGTTAGGTCATGTGATAAGGACCAAATTGATTGATTGACTGATATTAATAATGTATAAGTGGGATGATTACCTGCTGGTAAGGAAGCTCTTGCTGGTGCCAGTGGTATTCAATGCTGGTGATCTGCTGGAGAAGCACAGAGGAGTCCACCTCTAATGTCTGGTACAGCTTACCATAGGCAACCCACTTCCTGTCAAAGGCACAGTCAGAGACTATGATATCAAGGATCAATCAGAGTCACAGACCAGTTCCAAAGTGTTCATTTGAAACACTGTAATGGGAATAGACTCCTAAGTGACAATTGGAATGATTAACCAGCCATCCCCACCCCAACAATGATTGACATCTGGCCATCTCCCTACTCAGATTGTAATTACCCCAGGTGTGTGACAGAATGTGAGATTCAGTTTGTGGCTGGCAGTAGCTCAGTAAGTGTGTCCAGCTCTTGCCTGTTTTCTTATTATTTTTTTGTTCTTTAAAAGTACAACACAAATCGAGTTGGAGCAAGTTGAAATAAAAAAGAAACAAACTACATAACTGGCTCGCTGCCGATCTACAAGCTCATTGTGCGAGATACCAGGGAGAATTGGAGAGGAGGACTACAAGCCAAAGGAATATATTTGGATTGGAATATAATAATTCGAAAGGGAATACAGGTACCTAACTTTTAAGTGAAAGGCCTACTTGACTGCCACTTTGTTTATTTAAACTTGGCACACACAGCGAGATGATCTTTAACCCTAAGGAGGAGAGGCCCTGTTGTTTTTGTTTGAATCGAATTGCGTTTTGAGCTTCTATCTTCTATATCTGCTATTTTTTTTATTTGAGTAGAAAATACTGAATTACGTTTTGCTATTTTTAATTACAATATTTTTAATTCCAGATGCTTTATATATAGTATTATTAGCCAAAATTCAAATACATTGGACATAAAAAAGTCAGTGCCATTTAATACTAGTCATCAAGATACAAATTTAAGTGAATAAAGCAGGTCATGTTTGCATGTTTAATAGTAACAGCTGAAATAAATAACAAATATATAAAGTTAACCTGAGGCCGCATTAAGCCAATCACTGTCTTTTCCACTACTTGGCAATACTATATTACTATACTTGCTAATGAATTATATAAATATTATATTACATATAACATATTACTAATATATAACATATTACTAATCTTGAAAGATTAGTAAACATGTTTCAAAATGCATAGTGGCTGCAGACTGTTCTAGATAAAGTCTGGCAGTTTACAATGTATGGCAATTTTAATGTAAGATGAGGATGCTTACGCCAAGTCCTGTAGGAAGGGTGAGAGGTCGTTCTGAGTGGCATAGAGCTCCAACAGGACCTGTGCCTCTGCACACAACTCCCCCTTCCATGGATCACTACCCTGAGAGAGAGAGAGTTGTATGCACTGTTCATCTCCGTTCACCGTTCAGAGACAGACATTTCAATCTTACATATTCATACTCCACTGTGGTGTAATGTTGTGTGCTGTAGATCTGCTATTTTGGGGCAAATAGATATGGGATTTCAGTGGTGCCAATAAAAGTGCCACATAAAGAAGGCTAACTTACCTGTTGTGTAGTTATGTAGGCCTGAACAAACTGCTGTAGAATCCCACAGTAGTTGACGTAGGCACACCTACCAGCACTCAGTGTCATATCTCTCTGTTAGTCACAGAAGACATAAAAGGCATATCCTTTTATACAAATGGTCAGATTCTAGTTTTAAAAAATGAAAATGGCTATACACTTCAAGAATATGGTGGGGAAAAAAAACTTTACATTTGCCTAGCACTTTAGCGCATTTATTCTGAAGAACTACTGATGATACTCACTTCTTTGTGGATGAACTTGAGGTTCAGATGGCACTTGCCCCTGTCAGGATATGTTTCTGTCTTTGGCTCCAGGTCATACCAGTTATCCTCAGTACAGTGAAGATCCTGAAGAATGACACATTCGTAATGGCCCAAGCAGGATCTTAAATAGTCATTATTTATATATTACTGACATTGTGTTGTCTCCCACTAATCTGGCTCTGTGTGCAGTATATCAAGTAGGTTAAACCCAAACAGCTGTGATTCAAAACTTTGGGTCACAGAACAATTTTATGGGTCTACATTTCCCTACTATATTATTTTCCCCTACTATATATTCCCCCTATATAAAAAAAAATATATTATTTCAAATGTTTAACAAAAATAAAAAAAAATAAAAGAAAATGAAAAGAAAAGAACATGAAACAGACTATTCAAAGTGAGAAGGGCGGTGGTGAACCAGCAGAGCTAAGAGCGGGAAATGTTTTCCTGTAGCTTTAAGACAACATTGCCCAAGAAGTCATCCTCACCCTTCTTTTTTGGCTCTTTGATCAATCTAAAACGGGTAAGAAACACAATGGGTAAGAAACACAATAAGTCTTGCTTGTCATACCTCTGCTTGATTGTGAGGGAGGGAACACTATACCTCTTTATATGATGAAAGTTGAACTCCTCCATTCGCTGTGAAAGAGACATCTCTTCATCCTTATCCCTAAAATGTTGAAAATTAAATAAACTTAAAGTGGTCAAGACGGGGTTATAGTATTGAAGTATATACTGTAGTTCAGACAAAAACAAGTTGTGTGAGTATTTACCACATTAGATGGAACTCACACTGTTCAAATCTCTGTGGAAGATGCAACACACACACCACAACACACACACAAACACACACACACACACACAAACACACACGATGGCAACACAACACACACACACACACACCACACACACCACACACACACACACACACGTTACTACACTGGTGTCATGTGCCAAACATTATCCAATCTACCGTACAAGCTTGCTTGTAGATCTGAGTCTAGTATAGTATAAGTATAGTATATAGTATAAGAACAGACTCACATAATGAAGGTCTGGTTCCAGATAGGATTCAGAGTCTGATTCTTTACTTCTGTATGGAAGATTTTATCCTCTGAAACCACGTTCACAATGAATTTGCGGGGTTTGGCTCTGGAGCCCTTGTGCGACTCTCCTTCTCATCCTCATGATGGTTAGCAGACAGTATGGGTCACTGAAACCTGTGGAAATGCAAAACAGAGATCTGAAACAGCAATCCTGCTAGGAAACTCAGGTTATTTATTGTTAATAACTTCATTATAGCTTCCTTCATAAAACTATCAAGAATCAAACCACAATGCACTTTGTCCTTCCTTTGTGCCAGGTTGCCTGCAGTGGTCTCAAAATAGAATTTATTTATTTTTGAGCATTTCATTATATGATGAAGTGCTCTGTACTCAATGTGAGTTGTCAGTATAGCACTGACAAAGGTCTCATGCAGGACCGAAACATTTGCTAATTTTTAAACTTTACTTCATGACATTATCCAACAGTTTATGCAGGCCACAGGAGACGTCACATAAGCACTCAACTGCTGTCAGTCTCAGCTGATTGCTTTCAACGAGCCACACTTTTCCACATTGCAATGCACACCAACTACACACTAAATATTTTTGGGGTGATTGGTCTGGCACTCTTCAGTTTGAATTACCTGTATATTTCTCTGACCCCAGGGCTGTGAGTGACCCCAACTACTACAGAAAACATCTATGTGTGCATACATGTGTGCATCTCACGTGTCACATGTGTGCGCCACATATTGGAAGTGAACAGTGTTTTATTACGAACGCAATGAGCAAGATTACTATGTAAGCCAGAGAGAAATGTCTGTGCATGTGTCACACTCCATATTTGGGAAGTCCCACAGGCAGGCAGTCAAAGACCTCTCTACAGCTGCTGAGAAGGGGGAGGGTGGCTGTGGATTAAAAGAAAGGATGTAATGGGCCTTCAAGTGAGTTGATGGCATCTAGGGAGTGAACCTGGGACGCTGGGACTCACTGCTGAACCCTCTGGAGGTGTCGTGGGCCAATCAGCGAAACATCAGTGAAAGAGGGCGCCCACTTGAAAACCGAAGGATGCCATCACACTTTCTTGAACTCCTCAGATCACATGCTCGAACTCCACAGAATCTCTTCGGTGCTTCAAGTATGAACTTATTGAGGGATATCAACACCTAGTCCTATTCAACAGTTGGGCATTTTCAAATATGGAGTGTAAATGGGAAAAAAAACACCCGTGCGCTAGTAAGATGTGTAGTGTCAAATGCAACCTTGATGTACTGTAGCAGTATGTTTGTAATAGGTTTTTAGGTTAAAAGGCAAGATCATAAGAAGAGTCTGTCTTTTGATAGACGCATTGACGGAAGTGATAATTTAAATCACAATCATTTGTAGAAAAAGATATGGCTTACAGGAGACTGAGGCCACTTAATGACAGGAACCTACCACTGATGTCTTTTCCCAGGATGTCTTTGGCTTCCTTCACCGTAACCATCAGACAGTATACAGGGGGCTGTGCAAGGCAGTCAGATGACTCAAATCATTATTCCATTACAACAGCAAGTGTAATGCTGAATAATAAAATGTTCAGCAATTAGTAATTAATGATTGAAGTCACCTCCGTGTGCTGTACTTTTTCCATTAGAGTGCTGTGTTCTGACTCTGTCATACCGAATGCCTGCCAGAGAGCGAGAGAGAGAGATGAAAGAGAGAAAGCATGTTGCATTCATATCACCCCAGCTAAACTTCAACCATGTATGTGGAATATGTGGTGGGTGTTAGTCTAGCTGTAGCCTCGACACCCAGGCTTTCATTTTCGTCCGTGTTGCAGGCGCGCAAACGGAAAGCCTGGATTAACATGCAGAGCAGGCTGGCCTTCAAGTGGGAGTCAACGTTTCCGGTGAGCGTCGCTCCAAATGATGTGATATAGCACACCAGTGGAGGGGCCAGGGGGAAGACACGTTTCTGAGATCAAATCACTACTCAATCCACCGGCATGGCTAGTCTAGCTACCCTTACCTCTCTGATGAATTTGCGAAGCTCTTCAACTGTAAAATCCTTCGCTGATGCTGGTTTCCCAATTTATGCATGATGGTGTACAACAGTTTTTATACAGGGGTTTAAGCTGAAACAGACAGATTGAGAAGGTGGCATGTCTAAAAATACCTGGTGGTTTACACTTTATCTATAAAAACACACTATCTATCCTAAAATTCTAAAAAATGTTTTCTGAAAAACTTCCTCTTTTTTCATCTAAAATGATGATACAGATGGAGATCTAATGATACAGGCGGCCTGTGGCTCAGGGGGGTAGAGTGACCAGATGGTAACCGCAAGGTTCCCAGTTGGAACCCAGGCTCCCACTGAGTTTTCGAAGTGTCCTTGAGCAAGCTGAACCCCTAATTGATGTGCAGGTTGGTGCCTTGTATGTGGATGTAACGCACAATCTCTGTAAATAAATGCACCACATACCATTTATTTAATGGATTGAAAAGTATACTGTAAGTTCATACCTCTTTTTCTTTATTGCCTTCTGGCTTTTTCCTCTGGGTTTTCCTCAAAGTCCTGAAGACAATGAGAATGACTATCAAGGTGTTCAATTAATAATATGACATAGATAAACAGATTTAAAATAACATTAGCACACAAACACAAAATAACAATAGCAACACTCAGAACTTAAATAAAAAAACACTGATAGATACAAAATAACACATACAGTGATCTTTCTTTTTTTAACCACTTAAGATAAAAACATGTTGTGACCTTGTTGATCTGGCCTTAAGAGTGATGCTACCTTCTTAAGTCTTTTCTTTGGTCATCCCAAGTCTACGTGAAGGGTGGGGCGAAGCCTGAGAGCAAAACAGGTGAGTTTATCAGAAGTTACCGTTTATGTGGGCATGTTAATGCAATCTGTTATGACATATAAGATTTATGTTAATATCTATTCTGATCTCACTAGAAGGTGAAGGTGTTGACTGCTATAAATAAAGTAATATATTTCACGTGTTTTGGTCTGAACATTGTTAAGCATTGCATCGGCAACAGAATTAAACATGTGTTGAACAATGCAGGAAAGAATGTAGTAACAACAGAAAACTAACATGGTCAGTCAAGCTATCAAGGTTTCACCACCAATTTCCTTTTTTTTTTTTAAAAAGCTATTAAACTGCGTATAATGTGTTATTTATTTAGTAATGTAACCAACAACAATGGTTCCCACAGTGTCAACTGTCTGATATGGTAAATGCTGACAGACTGACGGTTTCATAATACTTTCAGTATTTAAACGGTGAGCTGTGTAAAGTGCTTGGTAGATTTTTGTACTCCACAGTGTATAGATTACAGCTGGTCACACAGAGCTTGAGAAAAATAACGGGGGGTTCACACACAGTGGATCAACCCAGCAATAGCAGGGACACTAGAGGATGGGGCTGTTTGGGACTTCCTCATTCTGGCTGATAAGGAAATTGACTCAATGGGTTATCAGGCCAATTGCCCACTGAACTTCCCCACATTAAAATAAGGCACTCTTTTCTAATTGTTTGAATTTCCTTTTTCTTTAAGGTTCTCTTTGAAGTGACAATACATTTTAAGTCGAAACTTTGTTAAAAATGGGGGAGAAAACACCCTCTGAGAAATTAAGTTCCATGCGGCAAGTGACTATTTAAAGGGCTGAGACATAGTCACGACAGCCTAAAGATAGCTGTTGCAAAGCATCCTCACTTCCATCATAACTACCGTACTATAGACTTTTAAAGTATATAGGTTAGTCAGATGTATTAACATGTAATAATATACTGACTAACTTATGATTCTTTAACACCAGTACTATTTGCCACATTACCTGCCACTGGGCTGCTTGTGTTTTCAAGCTGACCTTGGATTAGTGACAAAGAAACCGTACACTAACATCAGCACTTGAGCGTTTGTTAATTAAGGGACATTTGGTACATACCCGATCAGGTGGTTGTAGTAGATTGTCACCTGTGCTGCCATCTCACTTGGGGTTGACGTTGTGAATGGTAAATCATTGTGATAACCACCAGTCGATGGCGGACTGGTGTTAGTTGAGTGTCCTGTGTTTAGAGTTAGTGTGTAACAGAGGAGGAAAGTCTCAGAGGCAGTAACACAGTTGGTGCTACTCTGCCGGAAGTCATTCATTTTAAAAGGTGTTAGGTGACTTGTAAACTGTTACTGTATCTATAGTATATGGCCCTAGACTGTGTGTGTGTAATGTTTCTTTCTCTCTCTTGCTGATATTCCATCCCCTGTTCATTTGTTTACACATTCAAATTTTGGTAAGAGAGGGAGCAGGACAACCCCATGATATGTTCTAGCAGGTCTTGCTTGCCCATACACCCTGCAGTTATGTCCAATCAAATGGTTTT
>CM076981.1:26419716-26630836 GCA_039105355.1 Benthosema pterotum | reverse complement strand
CTTGCAAAGCATGCTTTTTTTTTCATCGTTTTGAGGATTTTTGAGGATTTGAGGATTTTCGAAAATGTTTGAAATTTCCAAAAAACGCAAGGCTATAGCCTTACCGTTTTCATGATTTTTGACGATTTTCAAAAAATGACGAAAACCTGGCAAAAACGCAAGGCTATAGCTACGGTCTTGCACAGCATTCTTTTTTTCATCGTTTTGGAGGATTTTTGAGAATTTTGAGGATTTCGAAAAATGTCGAAATTTCGAGAAAAACGGCAAGGCTATAGCCTTACCGTTTTTCATGATTTTGACGATTTCAAAAATGACTGAACCTGGCAAAAACGCAAGGCTATAGCCTACGGTCTTGCACAGCATGCTTTTTTTCATCGTTTTGAGGATTTTCGAGGATTTTCGAAAAATGTCGAAATTTCGAAAATACGGCAAGGCTATAGCCTTACCGTTTTTCATGATTTTGACGATTTAAAAAAAATGGCGAAACCTGGCAAAAACGCAAGGCTATAGCCTACGGTCTTGCACAGCATGCTTTTTTTCATCGTTTTGAGTATTTTGAGGATTTTGAGGATTTTCGAAAAATGTTGAAATTTCGAAAAAAACGGCAAGGCTATAGCCTTACAGTTTTTCATCGTTTTGAGGATTTTTGAAGATTTTCAAAAAATGATGAAATCTGGCAAAAACGCAATGCTATAGCCTTACGGTCTTGCACATCATGCCGTTTTTCATCATTTTGAGGATTTTTGACAATTTTCGAGGATTTTCGAAAAATGTCAAAATCTTGAAAAAAATGGTAAGGCTATAGCCTTAAATTTTTTCATCGTTTTGAGGATTTTTGAAGAACAAAAAGAACAAAAAATGATGAAATCTGGCAAAAAAAAAAAACGCAAGGCTATAGCCATACGGTCTTGTATAGCATGCCGTTTTTAATCGTTTTGAGGATTCTTGAGGATTTTCAAAAAATGTCAAAATCTCTAAAAAACGGTAAGGCCTTACGGTTTTTCATCGTTTTGAGGATTTTTGAAGATTTACAAAAAATGATTAAATCTGGCAAAAACGCAAGGCTATAGCCTTACGGTCTTGCACTGCATGCCGTTTTCATCGTTTTGAGGATTTTTAAAAAATGTCAAAATCTCGGAAAAAAAAAAAAAAAAAAAAAAAACAGTAAGGCTATAGCCTTACGGTTTTTCAACGTTTTGAGGATTTTTGAAGATTTTCAAAAAATGATGAAATCTGGCAAAAACGCAAGGCTATAGCCTTACGGTCTTGCACAGCATGCCGTTTTTCATCGCTTTGAGGATTTTTGAGGATTTTCAAAAAATGTCAAAATCTCGAAAAAACGGTAAGGCTATAGCCTTACCGTTTTTTCGAGATTTTGACATGTTTTGAAACCTTACGGTTTTTCATCGTTTTGGGAATTTTTGAAGATTTTCAAAAAATGATGATAAAACTGGCAGAAACGCAAGGCTATAGCCTTACGGTCTTGCACAGCATGCCATTTTTCATTGTTTTGAGGATTTTCAATGATTTTTGAAAAATGTCAAAATCTCAAAAAACGGTAAGGCTATAGCCTTACGGTTTTTCATCATTTTGAGGATTTTTGAAGATTTTTAAAAAATTATGAAATCTGGCAAAATGCAAGGATAGCCTCACGTTCTTGCACAGCATGCAGTTTTTCATTTTTTTGAGGATTTTTGCGGATTTTCAAAAAATGTCAAAATCTCAAAAAACGGTAAGGCTATAGCCTTACGGTTTTTCATCATTTTGAGGATTTTTGAAGATTTTTTAAAAATGATGAAATCTGGCAAAATGCAAGGCTATAGCCTCACGTTCTTGCACAGCATGCAGTTTTTCATTTTTTTGAGGATTTTTGAGGATTTTCAAAAAATGTCAAAATCTTGAAAAAGCGCTGAGGCTGACTTACGGCTTTTCATTGTTTTCAGTTTTTTTTTTGAAGATTTTCAAAAAATGATGAAATCTGGCAAAAACGCAAGGCTATAGCCTTACGGTCTTGCACAGCATGCCGTTTTTCATCACTTTGAGGATTTTTGAGGATTTTCAAAAAATGTCAAAATCTCAAAAAAACGGTAAGGCTATAGCCTTACCGTTTTTTCGAGATTTTGACATGTTTTGAAAAACCTTACGGTTTTTCATCGTTTTGGGAATTTTTGAAGATTTTCAAAAAATGATGAAAACTGGCAGAAACGCAAGGCTATAGCCTTACGGTCTTGCACAGCATGCCATTTTTCATTGTTTTGAGGATTTTCAATGATTTTTGAAAAATGTCAAAATCTCAAAAAACGGTAAGGCTATAGCCTTACGGTTTTTCATCATTTTGAGGATTTTTGAAGATTTTTTAAAAATGATGAAATCTGGCAAAATGCAAGGATAGCCTCACGTTCTTGCACAGCATGCAGTTTTTCATCATTTTGAGGATTTTTGAAGATTTTTAAAAAATGATGAAATCTGGCAAAATGCAAGGCTATAGCCTCACGTTCTTGCACAGCATGCAGTTTTTCATTTTTTGAGGATTTTTGAGGATTTTCAAAAAATGTCAAAATCTTGAAAAAGCGCTGAGGCTGACTTACGGCTTTTCATTGTTTTCAGTTTTTTTTTTGAAGATTTTCAAAAAATGATGAAATCTGGCAAAAACGCAAGGCTATAGCCTTACGGTCTTACACAGTATGCCATTTCTCATCATTTTGAGGATTTTTCAGGATTTTCGAAAAATGTCAAAATCTCGAAAAAACGGTAAGGCTATCTATAGCCTTACGGTTTTTCATCGTTTTGAGGATTTTTGCGGATTTTGTCCTTTGAGCTACAACAGAATTTTTATTAATTGTCAAAAGGAGTTTTTAAATCAAACACAACGAAAAGAAACTGTAGTGGCTGTAGTGTCCCTGAAAAACACAGATTAGGTTCTATATGGTCATGAAGTGTGTGTAAATCATGACCGATGTACAACCAGCCAAGATGGCATCTTCCTTAGAGACAGGTTGACAAGTTCATTCATCTCAATACACCCACAGGAAACTCAAAATAGAGCTGCTGTTGTACCTATATGATTATTTGGGGGGTCACAGACTGAAAGGGTTGATAACTAGTGTATTTAGACCAAGCTTCGAATGCTCGTATTTTGCATGCTCTAGGCCGGGGTTTTTTGTACTCCATAGTGCATGGATTGCACCGCAACTTCAAAGGTATTATTGATGGTGACACTTGTGGTCGTTTCAAAGTGAATGTTTAAGCTATTCCTTTAGTTTTGCAGTAGAACTTTCTCTGTTGTTGACATGAATATTGTTTATGTGCACAGAGGGATCTGATAAGACAACTGTTGGTTTCCCACATGAGTGCTAGATCTAAAGAAAGTCAAAGTTTTTTAGAGGTCTAACCTTAGATTAGACGTATATTAGTGGTTGTTTAAACATCTCAACTGCTATAATCAATGTCTAATCAAAGATTAGACCTAAAAAACATTTAATTTTAGATATTTTTTAGATAGTGCTCAGTGCCACTATGGTCACTCTTTGTACATTGACTGCTGTATTCATCACCCGTCAAGGTTATACCTGCCACTGCACTAAGTTAGCAAAAAAGTTGGTGAAAAAGAAGTAAATGATCTTTTGCGACCCCTTTGAGGACACAAAAGCAAGCAGAGGCGTTGAGAGCGCGGATGTTGCAATAACAGATGGATATTTTGTTAAGGGGACTTTGGGTGAGCTGGGGAGACACTGTAGGAATGCATTAAGCCACTGTGCACATCTCTGACCTGTCAAATACAGAAAGCACGGCATAAAAAATGTATAGGGTCTTCTTGTCATTCCAGTGCAATGTATGCACACAACTTTGCTCCTCGTACTGTACGTAAAGTTTTGCTCTTTCCGAGAGACGGCAATGCATGCTGGGTAACGAAGTGGAGAGTCAATTGAGGGCATTTTACTTTACCCCAACCGGAGGTGAGAAGTAGAGTCCACAATGGCTCTTATATATTTTATTGCTTAGTTTCCGTCATGAAGCCTGGAGTCTGGACCAACGGAAGAGTAAAATATAAAGCAGTTCAGGAGCGTCCTCAACAATTCTGTTTAGTCTTTACAGTGTTAGAAGTAGGAAACTCATGTTTTCAAATGCATACTTTTTTGAAAATAGCTGGTTTACAAGCTCGCAATGTGTCATCCAATGCACTGTGAGCTTGTAACTCTGTTATTTCTAACTTGACGAGTGTGTTGGCGTGTGTTATGTATAGTGTACTATCGTAGCCCAACTAAAGTTTTCAAATAATTGTAGTGGAGCAAAATTCCAATCGGCTATATGTGTCTCTATCATGTTGTGGACTGTGGAGTAGAAGTAAAACATACTTCAAAATTGTACTTTAACAAAGTAATTGAGTACTTATTTACTCTATCATCATTATATATAAAATGCTATTTACAAAAGGGACTACAATGGGCCCTTCGCTGTCCAATGCCAATCCAGACACTTTAGCAACTGTTTCTATAAAGGTTAAGCTTTCCTGGTCATACTTTTCAATTCTAATTATCCTATTGGACAAGACCGGATCGAGGAGGGGCTTAGTGAAGGGCTCATTGTTGAGTGGTCGACAACCGAATCCCTCCAAATACAGTATCACATCATCCTAAGAATACTGGATTGCATTTTTATGTACTTATTCAAAGTGCTTTACAATGTTCTACTCATTCATGCATTGGGAGGTGAAACGGCAAACAGTGACGGTGTCCTCACCACCAATGGTGGCGAGCACGTAAGGTGCAGGAATCAGTGTCTTGCACAAGGACACTACTACCTTTGGACAGGAGGAGCCGGGATTTGAACTGTGACCCATGGATGTGACCCGTGGATTACAGTAGGAGATACATCCATGGATCCATCAATAATATACTGCTTATCCCAGTAGGGAATCCCTTTCCTAGGCCACACAGTTTAAGATATTTACTGTATGTGTTACCGGCCTCAGACCTAGGGGAATCTGGGCTCGGCACAAAGTCTCCAAAGGCAGGATGCACTTGGGAAACTGTGAAAGAACGAGGAACAGCGCAATGTTTAGTGTTGCTTTGCACAGTCAGCAGCGATTTATTATATCTATTCATATTCAATTATCAAAACTTTCAATAAAGTCCAATATCAAAATACATTTTAAATTCAATATCAAAATATTCAAATACTATTCAATACAAAATACTGGTCCATATTCAACATATAAACAATAACAATAATTTCAGTCCATTCATTCATTCATTCAACACAAAATACAATTAAACAAAAAAATACACAGAATACTCCTTTAAAACAAAAATAAAGTGCTAAAAAACGATCTGTGTACTGTATTCTTGCTCAGAGTGCATAATACTGTTAATACTGGTGTAGAACAATAATCTCTTTCATTTGCAACAAAAACACATCGGTTAAATCTAATACAGTTGCCTTCACTAGCATTCGTTAGCTTGAATGCAATGAAAGGGGACTTTCAGGCCTTTACGTTCACGTAGGCATGCATGTACGTGCACGCGCATCACGTGTGCTACGTGTGGGGTAGTGTAGAAAACTACTGGCAATAGTGATCAGCTTGATCAAAACGTTAAAACTACTGGTCAGAACGCACTCAACATACTCTCAAAACGTCCCTAGACATGTTACTGACACTTCACATTAGTCTTAACATCATGAGGAATGTCTACATATTTTAATTTATTACCTGTGAAAGAACGAGGAACAACGCAATGTTTAGTGTTGCTTTGCACAGTCAGCAGCGATTTATTATGACTGCGCATGCGTGGACTGATACTATACTGCAGTTCCTGCACAGGGGCGCCATCTAAGCCTTAGTCAATAGATATATGTATCTGATGCCACATCTTATTCGACTCCTTAGTCACTAAGGAGTCAAATAAGATGTGGCATCAGATACAGTACAGTGTGGGGTTTTACTTAGTTGTCAGAAAATAGTTCTAATAAATCAAAAAATGGGTGGGTGTATGTTTAAGGTGAAACTATCAATAGAGGCATTTTCAAACCCTCTACATATGTACAAAAGATTTTTCACTTTCTTGTTGTCTCCACCAGGCCAAAGGCCTGTGGAGAGTATGTTTTGCAATCCATCCGTGCGTGTGTGCATGTGTCTGTCCGTCCATCTGTTACCAGCTACAGTAATCTCTGCACCGTTAACTTGGTCGATGCCAAACTTTGAACACACACTCCCCGGATGCCAACAATGGACCAAATTTTTGACAGACCAAATCAGCTGCTGCCAAAAAATGCCTGTCAGCTGATAGGTCTGGATAGCACGCCCACTTCTCAGAAGTGCACTTCTCTAGTTGATGCTGAGTATGCTGAGCAATGTGTCACTTGTCAGTCATGCTCGAACTCTCCTCATTTAGGCTACCTAGGCCAAAGTTTAGTCCAGGCTTTCACTTTTGCGCAGCACGAACAAAAATGAAAGCCTGGGTATTGAGGCTATCTTGCGTACAGTACAGTATATCCAGACAACTACTCCACCATCTCAAAATGTTACAGTCTGGAACTACAACTCCCGTAATTTATTAGTAATTTATTTGTCGTTTGCAATTTCCTCTCACATATATTTTATTATATATTTAGAGCCCCTTTTCCTGCTAAGCAGCAAGCCACATATACAGTGTACTTCTGGCTGAAAGGCTTGGTAGGGAGCAGTGTATGCCTGAATGCACTTCAAACATGTCACCTCTTTGGGTGGGTAGATCAATGTAGAACTGCTGATTTTGAAAGTAGCTCTCAAGTAAAAAAAAAAAATAGAAAGTGGAAAAAGAAAAAGGGTGCTCCCCTGCTGTATAACATTCTCCCTTTCAGCACATTATTTATTCATTTATTGACAGGGAACAGTAGTCAGGAAAAGGGAGAGAGTTTACCTGCAAACCCAACTGGAGAATGTTCCATTCCATTTCATCAATGTATAATGCTCTTGTTTCCTGTAAAACAACTTCTCTCCTTGGGTTGAAGGACACATAGAACTTAGCCATGAATTTGGGACTGAGCAGTGTGGTGAATATTGGGCTGATACAACATATCAGCCCAATATTCACCACACTGCTCAGTCCCAAATTCAACTGTGCCTGCGTGTGTGCTCGTATGTGCCTCATTCAGTTGAATGAGGCACATACGCACACACACACACACACACACACACACACACACACACACACACACACACACACACCACACACACACACACACACACACACACACACACACACACACACACACACACACACACACACACACACACACACACACACACACACACACACACACGACACACACACACACACAGTTTGGTTTTGGGATTCTCTGCGTCTCCCTGTACTCTATGGTATGTTTCCAGCATGTAGAAGGCAGATTTAATAGATTACAGGCTGGTTGCTTTTGCCTCCCTCATAGCCAGATGTCGATGTCATATATTACTTCAGTGGAATATTTCCACCTCCACTTGGAAAAAAAAATCTAATACACGGTTAGAGGTTCATTCATCGAACAAGTTCTACCAAACCTAATTTATTTCAAACATTAACTCCTCCACCACAATTTAAGTAGAGGTTAACATTGCCGAGCTGCTCTTTTGTTTGCTGCTTTGTTTACTACCATTTAATTCCTAGTTTTGTCTCTTATTACATGAATTCAGTAATAACTCATCTTACTCCTCCCCTGGGCATGGGTGGGTGGGTGAGGGTCTGTCTGTGGAAGTTTGTGAAGGTTTGTTATTTGTGTGGAAGCTGTTTTGGTCTTGTTCTTTGTTTGTTTTGTTTCCTCTCTGTCAGACAGAGACAGACAGAGGGAGGGAGAAAGCAAAGAAAGGAAAGGAAACAAAAGGAAACATACAGACATGTCATGTCAGTCATCTTGTAAATCGTGATTTACATTCCCCTGAACGCATCTGCGAGAGATCATGTTAAAGTTCCAAAGGTCCATATTGCATTTTAAAAGGAGCTCTCACATCTTGCATCACTCCCAAGCCTATCCCAGCTATGTGCTCCCTCCAACGAGAATGTGAGTGAAGTGCGCAGCAGTTAGTTTCTACCTTTAGAAACTCACTTCATCCATTAAAAATGGCCTGGAATCACAGGGAGGCAACGTTAAAAGCTGGCATTTTCCCCTTTCATGTCGGAATGGCAGTTTGTCGGCTGATGTGAGGCTTGGGAGGCTGAACTACAAGCAATAGCAGGCACGAGGCAGCTGTTCATCAAGTAATTGCAAAAGGCTCCAGTTCTTATCTGGAATTACCATGCTGCTATAATGCTTACAGCAAGACAGCGGGTCCCCCTGTGGCAGGGAGACTTGTCCCCCTGTGGTGTAAGCACTGCTAGCTGCTATATTGCAATGAGTAATATGAAAAACCAAAACAGATTATTTGAACATTTGACATGATGATGCACTTCTATGCTCTGAGTGCATGGCAGTTGGCAGAGGTAGGCAGATGAAATGGTGTTTGGTTTTAATGTTGGGTTAGGTCCATGGTCCGTATGGACGTTTTAAAATTCGTCATCTCTATTTTGAGAGGTAATCATGTATAATCTCTGAAATACTCTTGTAATCACATTTCACTAGCTGATATTACTGACATTACATTGGCAGCTTGTTTCAGACAACAGTCCCATAAACAACCCCAAAACTGCCTTGCTTTGATCTAACCTAAACTGAAATGGTCTTTTTGGTTATCAAGAATCATTTTTTTTTTTTTTTGGCAGTTTTCTTTTTCTTTATTTTGACCACCCTACAACTGGCATATTTCCGTAAAAGGGCAACCGTTATGTTTGCCACAAGGCACCTTTGTTCTTTTTTAATTGAAACTGACTGTGGGGATTTTATGGAGCAAAATAAATGCTTTTGGTCAGACTTCATTCCCCTCACCAAACTCTCTTCATGCAACGCGTGTTTACTTGAAACAATCCCAATATGGACAACTCACCCATACACATTTAAGTGTGTGTGTGTGTGTGTGTGTGTGTGTGTGTGTGTGTGTGTGTGTGTGTGTGTGTGTGTGTGTGTGTGTGTGTGTGTGTGTGTGTGTGTGTGTGTGTGTGTGTGTGTGTGTGTGTGTGTGTGTGTTGTGTGTAGCCTATGTGTGTGTGACTGGATTTGACAGGGGCTGCCATTGTGTAGTCTCCAACCTTCTCTAGAGGAGGGAAAAATGCATTTTCTTTCTTATGTCCTCTTTCTTGCTTGCTGGTTGCTTCGCATGACATTTATTATTACGACGCGGGATCGCAAAGCAAGGATAAGGTTATGGTTAAGGGTTTGGATCACTGCATAAAACAGTAGTTTTAGGCTGTCCCATGGAGGCTGCCACTGCCAGAAAGTGCACTAGCTCTCTCTCCAACTCACATATACCTGTACAGTATATGTAACATTTAGATCTTAACATAAATCAAGATAAAGATCCATAATGATGTGAAGATACATAAATGGCCATGCAGTGGTAAGGCACATAGCATTTGCATTCCCACGTCTGCACTGCCAGTGGGTTCAAATCCACCACCATGCAATCGGCTTTGTCAAGTGCATGCACTATGCACAAACACGTTTAGCGTTTGGGAGAGGAGTCGATCGGGGAGGGTAAACCATTGACGTATCTGTCAATATCGGCCCACAGAGGTCTAATTTGAGGCTGCTCCACATGCACATGGATTTGGTCCGGGTTTAGATACATTTTACATGGGTCTATACAGTTATTTTTATCATTAAACCACTAGTACTGTTGGTCTGGGACTCGGGGTTCAAATCAACAACATAACAAGTCAACTTCTTGACCATTGCAGCAGTACTCCTCCCTCCTCCCCACTGAACAGCAGCAGTAAACAGTAAACTAATTACTTTTTTTTTTTTTTTTTTTTTCCAGTTTTTCTCTTTCTCTGCTTAGTTTTCTGCACCACCGAGTTGTTTTCTCAACAGCCTCTTTCCCACACAGCAGACCCAGAACAACACAACAAACAACATGGCCACACTGACTGAGTAGGTACACTGGGTTCTCACTGCATTGAGGAAGCTTCCCACTACACTGAGGTATTATTTATCCAGGGAAGACTATTGAGAGCGCGCTCTCTTTCTCAAGGATTACCTAACAGCTACAATTCATAACACATGCACGGCAGCTTTCACATCACCGTTTACAAGGTGTCAATCCAAGAAAACAACTCAACTACTCCACAAACTCTGTTAAACACTGTTAATAATAATAACAATAATAAAACCATGCTGCAGTTATGAAATTGTAAAACTCAAATAACAAAATGACGATTGCACAGACAATAACAACACTTGTTGTTATTGTTTTTAGCATATCACTACGCTGCAAGCCATCAAGACTTGCAAATCCCTTTTTATTAGAATTCAAGCCTTCAAGCGTTGCGATTCAAAGCCCCCGGGGCGACAGCTATAGCGAACAGCCCTGATCATGTGAACGCCATCCACTCTTAGTGTCCAGCAACGATAGCCTCCATCTCTCATCATCAAGGGCTTATATCACTAAGGCTCAACATAGGCCCCATGCTGAGCTGTGGATCTCTAAGCAATCACTCCCCCGAAATTGGAGACACTCATGTTCTTTTCACTAAAGCAAGCATGTTTGCATCATATGGAACAGCCTTATCCCTCCATCGAACAAAAACACAGCAATGGTGGAAAGTAACTTTACTTTAAGTAAATTTACTTAAGTATTGTACTTGAAAAAATGCTTGTCAGCAGATAGGTATGGAATAGCTCAATTGTACACCTACTCCAGAGAACTGGTGTGGCCAATCAGGCCAGTGTGTGCGTGTGCTCGCGCACTCGCGTGCGTGCAAAAGGTCAAAAGACAGACGCAACAAATAAAATTGGTTACTTTGGTTGATTTGCGAGTTTTGTAAGATACAGCCTATGTGATGTAACATATGCTGTCCCCATTCCATGCACTATGAGAACAGCATGGCTCTATGGGAGGGAAGAGAACGGAGTGATTGCCTCCCTCAAGTGGAGCTGACGTGATTTATGTTGCTGTTGTTGTTTATTTCCCTCCCTCCCCAGTAAATGTGCACAGCTCCCCTATAGGAAGAATGAGAGTCCAGCCGGTGCAATTCACCTCCCTGGCTCCTGCGACGACCTTAGATCTGTCTCTCATCGACACTAATCTCACACCAAGATCTTAAAAGCTCTTAGCCTGGTGGAAGTGGGTGACAGCTTTGTCAACCTTCTCCTTGCTCCCAATCAAGGGCTGACCCAGTGTTCGGGTCAGTTGCCCAAGAGAGCCTTCTGAACTTTAATTAATGTGCTGTAATGTGTTTCCTGTCTCTGCCATGGCTGGAGGCAAGCAGTCCTCCAGCAGAGGCTCATAAAAAGAAAAACTCTCCCATGCTCTACACCAGGAGAGGCTAAACTGTTTGGCAAGGGTCCACAGAGTGTCAAGAAACTGAACTTTAAAAGCATTCTAAATGAGGAAGGATTGCCACTTGACATTTGGAATTCAACAGTAAACACGCCCCACCAACAGCATAAAGACACAGGACGTGGTGCTCTGCCGCACGGCTGCCACAAAAAACACTTTCACACTTTCAATCTCGGAAGAACAACGACGTGACAGGCCATTTAGTAAGTATCGTTGTTGCGGAATTTAAGAAATAATGCGACACAGCTTGCGTTTTTGCCGAAAGTTTCGGCAATACGAGTGTTGCGATTCTTATCCAACACCGCCTGTGTGATGTAACATAATGTCCCCATGAAGCAATAACTATTGGTTTATGTGTGATAAATATGTATGCAAACTATGTGTGATAAATATGCGTGTGTATATGATAAATATGTAAATAGGACAGTTTAACGTCCCAATTTGTATCTTCCACATCAAAATTCAATATCTAAAATTCAGATCAAGTAAAAATAGAAATAAATGATGTATGAAATGTCCATGGACAACGTCAAAGCTAAAATGTCAAATAGAATATTATTGGATGTTTGGTGGTGGAGCTATATTTGAGCCTATATTTGGATTCAATGGCGTGTGGGAGAGGAGTGCTCTTTTGTCATGTGTATACACAGAACATATGCACCATCTTGGCCTGTCGTTGACCTGTGCAAGCAGCTTGGAGAGTCGTGGGGGCCACTAATTTTCGTTTCAGATTGTATAAATTAAATGTAAACACGCACACGCACATGCACACACACGCACACGCACGCACGCACACACACACACACACACACACACACACACACACACACACACACACACACACACACACACACACACACACACAACCACACACACTCATCCCGACAGCTTTTACTGTATGTCAATGGCACAAATGGAAGCCACTACCATCATCAGGACTCCATACATGGAGCTCATGCACCCACACTTCAGTGGTATAATGTTATAATAATATTATGCAGAGTGAATCAGCACTTGAATGTCACCCAAACAATGTGATGATTATGCAGGGTGAATCAGCACTTTCGGTGGCATCCAAACAATGCAACGATTACGTCTTACGTGGGTTGAATCAGCCCTTTTAATGACTTCCGGCATACAATATTAGGGGCGAGGTTCCCCTCACTTTACCAAAGATGCAAGCCACATGTTTCTTTATGACAGAATTATACCAGTGTGGTATATTTCGGATTTCTGGCGGACAATCTTGCGCAGTAATGTCCGCCAGAATATACCTCTGCACTGCATTAATCTGCCTGGGGAAATATATGCAGTACAGGCAGATAAAGTCTGGAAGTGGACCCTATAGTCTGCTGCTAATGACACTCATTAACTGGTAGGAGGGATGTAGCAGGTGAGAGTGAGAGTAATATATGGGAGCTGAAAAAGGTTGAGAAGGTCGAAATATATACTGAGCATCGATTCAAATGGAGACATACTGTCTGGAGGTAAAATAGGTCAACTGTCAGGACTGGATCTACCATATGAGCATGTTCTCAGGGGCATCAGCACAGGGCCCCAAAAAAAGAATTGTTACCGGTGTGGAAACTACTCTAAAAGTATTAGTCAACTAGACTTCAACTAACTTCAATTATGACTGATGTTCAAATACACTATACACGTACAGTATATACCTGAGATGGAAAGCCTGGTGGTGTGAGGTTAAGATAGGCCAGGGGTAGGCACTAGACAACCTTTATTAGAGAGCCATTTTTGTCCCAATAAATATTACAGTTCTATCTGGAGCCGCAAAATGTTTGCTTTAATAAAGGAAAATGTCATTATTTGTACTTTTTCTCGACAGTGCCAGAAAGCACGAACAGCAACACTGCTGCGTGTTTGTGTTTGTGGAGGGGAGAGAAAGCAGTACTCCTGCAGTCCCACAAGTAGTGTGTCTGTCTTGGAAATACTGATACATGACAATGTAACGAGTAAAAGTATTCATGAAAGTAAAATAAATACAGAATCCTGAAAAAAGTACAGTAACAAAGTAATTGTACTTCCCATCTCAGTGGAGATAGACATAAAAAGGTAGATGCCTCGTTTGACTCTGTGGCATATGCATTGTTTTCATTTTGCTAGCAAATCGTGGCTAAGTGGCTTGACAAATAAAGGTGAAAACACTGATACATGCACAAAAATGTGCATGAGATACCTATCCAAGTATTAATACCGGGAGCCAGCAGAGGTGCTAATCCTCATTCCAGACCTGTATACTGTTGAGGCAAATGTGTTTACCTCGAGCTCTGACTCAGTATTGCAAAGTTAAAAACTTTTAACGTGCTACTTCATACAGTCTGACTCTATGAAAAAGCCTTCTTTTATGTTTCTTTTCTTTCCAAGAAATGTTGGGAACAATAACTTGTGTTCCATGCTAATGATTAGTCACAAACTCTTTTATTGAAATACTAGTAATAAAAACCCACCAGACAAACCCGCACTCTCAACCTGGCATCCCTATCGTATATTTACCCGACACGCCTGCCACACTCTTCATTTCTCATGGCTCAGTGGAGTGTTCGGTTGTCCTATATATGCCACTAAGCTCAGACATTCCTCAGCATAGCCACCCCACCTCCTCCCCGGAAAATCTAGGGTAGCCTTAGAGGTCATTGTCACTGGTTGACAGCTATATGGATCATTCCTGACCTGCGCAGCTGGACACAGACCTGTGAACAGCTCAACGCTAGATCATAAGCCTGTTGTTTAAAAATACAACCGACCCGTTTTCAGTTTTCAGTGTGTGTGTGTGTGTGTGTGTGTGTGTGTGTGTGTGTGTGTGTGCGTGTGCGTGTGCGTGTGTGCGTGTGTGCGTGTGTGTGTGTGTGTGTGTGTGTGTGTGTGTGTGTGTGTGTGTGTGTGTGCGCTTGCGTCTATACGGGCGTGTGGATGTGTTAAGTTGCTGTCATCCTCTTAAGCTTCCCAACATGCACCCCCACAGCAATTTCCATGTCACCACAAGGTCATTAGTATAGAGCTGAGAAGTTGCAGAGTCAAATTGCAGTGACAGTGTGGGTAAGAGTGCTTCTTGTGTCTTCTTGAGACGGTTGAAAGGACACATTTGGGGAAATATGAGGAGCCTGCATCATGAAGGTCATGCCAGATTTCTATAATATTAATTCAGCAACATCTTGTAATCGTACTTGCAGGCCACACAAAGAAATATTGATTCACCAACTACTACTAAGCTATAGCTTTATTTAATAACAACAATAGAGCATATGCGCTGCATGAGCTGGCTGGAGTTGGAGGGGAGTGGAGATAGCAAGTAAGTAGTGGTGAATAGAAAGCCAAACAAACAAACAAACAAACAAACAAACAAACAAACCAAAACCACAGAAACTTTCAAACGGAATTAAATGGATGAAAGAGCAGGAGAAAATGTCTAGGAACAGTTATGAGTCAATTTCCTTTTTTTTTTTTTCAATTGCTTTAATGGATAATATAGAAACATTTTTTAAACGTCAGTCTCGTAGTCATTGTCACGTAAGTCATAGTGGGGTTATTACGTCTTTGCTTTGCAAGAAACACAAGACAACGCTGCGTTTGTTTTAAAGGAGTACAATGCCGTCTTGTATAAATGTTATGTACAACCTATTGTAGCAGCATTGGGATAACCAACTATAAGCATAGGGTTTGCAGGGGCGTCACCACCTCTAGAAAGGTGGGGTGCACATAGCACTCAGCTATGTGTCTGCATGATTGATTAATTTGCAAGGGACATTAAGATGGATGTAAACATTAAGTCTTACATGGTTTTGTCAAATGTGTTAACAGACACAATTGTCTAAATCATTTACTTATGGCAGCTTAGATGCTAGATCGATACTGTGCATAAATACTACTAAATTTATTGTTGTAAAATATTAGTAAAAAGTGTTTTTAGGGGGGAAAAGCCCCAAAATTTCAGGTATGCGCTGATTAAGGTTATTGTTCATGTGTATATTTACTCATTTCATTTTTCTCTGAGTACATTTTTACTCAGAGAACCTGGGTTACCTGTAACCTTCCATTCTGTTCAGCTGAATCACATTTTGGATATTTTAAAATTGTTCTAAATTGTCTTGTTGTTTTACTAAAAGCTATACAGTACATTTTGGCTGAGTATTCCCTGTTTCCCAGCTGAGCTATCGAAGGTTTACAGTCCTAAATATCATTTATTTATCCATCAATCATCTTCACTTGTACTAGACATCCCTCTAGCTTATGAAATGTGTTGTCTGCTATTAGCCGTTCAACCAACAAATGCCAGCATAAATCCACGTTGGATGAACACCACATGACAACATAATTATTAGATCACGTTTATGCATTCATCTGGGTGGCAGCCGACTGCAGGAGAGCTGACATGGGGGGGGGGGGGGGGGGGGTGGCAAATCATGGAACGGAATGAATTCAGTATTGCCTATAAATGGAGCATATCTTGTGTGTATAGAGTTTGATGAGGTCAGATCAACGTATGGATGGTTCTTTGTTGAGGCCTGGCCATAGTGGAGCTTGTCTTGATTGTACATGCACATACAGATAAGGAAAGAATTCTGTATTGGACATCTATGGAGCAAATCTGTTTTATTTGCAGCATTTGCTGAATTATATTTGTTACCTACAGAATGTGGCTCTGTTACGAGATTGGGTTGGCGTGACAGGCTGACTGATTTTGCTGGTTTTGCATAGTAAACTGCAACCTGCGGGCCAAACAAATAAGAAAGTACACAGGGTTTATTGAAGTCAGACTTTGACAGTGCTCTATTCAGAGGCACATTAGTTTTCAGAATGTGTCTGTCTGTCACACAGGCTGCACACATGCTCACATGTATCATTCATCAGAGAAGAGATGGGAAAACTATTTTATTTTTTTTATTTATTTTTTTTTATTTTTTTAGAGCGATAACCCCTGCTACTGAAGAGAAACAGTATTAATTAAGCTTTTGCTATCTCGGTTCCACAGCCACACCGCCATTATAACAGATTACAACAACAGTCGCTGATAATGACATACAACCTCCTCTATGCTTTCCCCACTGGAATTTCGGTGGGCTGATTTTTCCCCATGCTTGAATTGTCTCAGGGCCAAGGCAAAGATATAGGGAAGCAGTTCCAGATGTACACATGGCCGTTGTGCACTGTGTATCGTAAACCAACATGTAAGGTGTTTGTGTGAGATAAATAAAAAAAAAAAAAACGTATTCACACGTCGGCCTTGAATTGCAAGTGTTTTCATGGCCAGCCTTCATTCCATATTAAACAGAATGGTCCTCTCCTCAGATGACACCATGCCGTAGTTAACAATGGGAACTGTAACTCCCTTGGTTTTGGCCTGACTCAGTATCATTATGTTAAATCAGCCATACTAGACTCGACCTTACTCCTATGTCCTTTTGCAATAACTCACGTGCAACAAACAGTAACAACTTGACCAACATTTGGGTGAAAGTTTTTCCTCGAACGCTGTCAAACATGTTTTTGCTTTTAATTTTCAACACTGCTCTCTGTCACTTATTAGCTATTGCTGTTTATATAATGTTGTTTTTGTGCGCTGTCATTGTCTGAGCTGTGGAAAGTAATTTACGGTGCCTATAATTGAATGGGTCGAGAGGCCGTTTGGGAAAAGGTTCTGTGGAAAGGAATAAATGGTGGCTACAGCTGAATGGGTCGAGACAAGAGGCTGTCTGGGAAAAATAAGTTCCCTGGTAAAGGTGTTTATGTGCCGGTTCACATCCCGGTGCCCCATGTGTTGGAAGTGCCCCTTCGCTGAGCAAGACATCCAACTTTCTCCTCTCCTGCGAGCACCCGCCATAACCATTAGCAGTCATCCGTTTTGGTTGAAGCGAAAATAATTTCCATTGTTGGTGGGAACAAAGGGCTCACTTTCCCGTGAAATAATAATTATTGTATCGTTAACCCATAGTATGCCGGGACCTAGTGGTAGTTTTAACCCTAGTTGACGAGGAACCCCAATATGCGTTCTAGTACAGTATGTACAGTATCAAGAACAATTCAAAATTTGGTTGTTACACAATACTTTGAAGTTTTCCCCAGTAACACTTAGGTTTATTTTCCAAAAAGATTACATTTTAGAATCGATAGTCCTACAATTGGTTTAAGGTGGGGATTCATTCAAAGCCAAACATCTGAACCATCGTTTAACGCACTAGCTCTCTCTCCTTCCTCCTTATCTCCCTTATATTTTCCCACCACACAACTGCAACCTCTTATTCCACCCATCGTCCTCACTGGTTGCAGGAGTATATGCCCACAGAGAAATATTCTCCCCCAGCCGGCACCCTTCTGTTTTAACCACATCACCCAAAAATTCTCATCAATGCATCAATCATCTGTATGTTTGCAGCAATACAGCCCATGAGCCTTGCATCCTTACCCGTGGACATGTCACAAGTGTGTGTGTGTGTTGTGTTGTGTGTGTGTGTGTGTGTGTGTGTGTGTGTGTGTGTGTGTGTGTGTGTGTGTGTGTGTGTGTGTGTGTGTGTGTGTGTGTGTGTGTGTGTGTGTTGTGTGGAGCATGTGAGATTATGGAGAACCAGTTTTACAGTAAAACCAAGTCACACCACTATACTGTACTAAGCAGATGACAATGGAGTTCCGGCTTTCACTGCACTCACTCAGTTCTAATTATTTTTTGGTGATTTCTTTGTCTTTCTTGTCTATAGTCTATCTGCAATCAATTTGAAACGCCTATAAAAGTCCCACGGCTTGTCAAACTTCTTGTCATTTCAGCAGGATTGTCAGTCTCGCCATGAAAGATTCTACAGAGCTACTGTAGTTCCCATCTTCAAACTTTTAGGCAAATTTCCATGTCGACAAAGAAATCAATTCTCCTGGGGTTAATTGTGGCAGAATTAATGAGGCTGTGATGGGGGGTTATATTTTTACAAAGTGAAAGCAAGGGCTTTCACTTCACAACTTCACAGGGTCAAGATGTTCTTGAACAAGTGATGGTTTTATACAAACATAAAAGTTTTATTACCCTCAGTAGATCTCATACTTGTTTTGAGAGAGTATGGAGTGGCTTTTTTCCACATTTGAAAATGTTTTTGTTGACATTTTACCTTGCTTTCTACTTTAATGTGTGCCTGCATGCAACTTCCATTATTCAATGAAAGATGTTTCATTGGGGCAAGCCACAATCCGTTCCCACGCTAATTATGTTAATGGCCCATTTCTCGTAGAATCCCCATATTTTTCTTGGAGCTCTTCTGGAACATCTGGTCTCAGGATTTTGCATACTGAAATGTAATTCATGACTACAGGGTGAGATTACGTTGCATATTGTGGGGGCAATCTGTAGGTTCAACTGCATGACTTTGAAGCTCTCATTAGAGCAACATGCATGGCATACAGTATAGCCTGATCGTCTTCATCAGGGAAATGCAGCGGAATTAGTTAACAGCTACACAGTATGTTGACCAACGTCTCAAGGGACATCATGAGCAGCCCCACAGCCTCAACACTAGTGTATGAAATGGAAAATAATTTATAGATACACATTGTGTGTGTGGTGTGTGTGTGTGTGTGTGTGTGTGGGTTTGCACATGCATGTTTCATATGTGTCTTGTTATGGGGCTTTACCCCACTTATAAAAGCACAGCAATACAGCAGATTTTTAGATTCATAATATAACACCTTGCATCCAGGTTTCCACTGCCATCGGTGTATGAATGTGTGTGTGTGTGCGTGTGCGTGTGCGTGTGTGTGTGTGTGTGTGTGTGTGTGTGTGTGTGTGTGTGTGTGTGTGTGTGTGTGCGTGCGTGCGTGCATGCGTGCATGCGTGCATGCGTGCATAAATACACCATTTACCAAACGAGTGTGTGACGCACTCACTCATTCAGTCATTCACTCACTCATTCACTCACTCACTCACTCACTCACTCACTCACTCACTCACTCACTCACTCACTCACTCACTCACTCAGACATTTCCTGGCTTACATAGTACTGTGTATGGCTTACTGTGTTCGCAATGAAACCTACACAGATACATCGCACTATAAGGATCCAACATGCCCAATCTCCCTTTTATGCCCAGAAGAAAATCCCTGATGTAATCAGTATATTCCCTTATATGAATGCAATGGGGTTGTGTCTGAGTCATAGGGATGAGCCGTCAGCCATGCAGCCTTTGTAGTTATGTCTGAGTCATGGGTCTGCTATGTCTCCCATTAGGGCCTGTTATGAACTCTCCTGCTGGGCACTGTATTGAACACATGCTGTTTATTAAAGGTCACATAAAGGTAATGTAACCTTTTGTATTTGTAAATGGTGTATTTATATTATCCAAACTGCTTTACATTGTTCACGTTGTTGTGTTAGCGCTCAGTGGGCTGTGCTTTTGCCCTTTGCCCCCCCTTTCTCCCCATTTGTAAGTTGTCTCTACAGAATGGTATCATGCAAGTAAAACATATTTGTCGGGAAAACAGATTAAACCACATTTGCTTTGCTCATGGCGCGAAACGGAATGATCAGCACCATGTGGCACAAGCCAAATGACCTCTTTGAATTATATACCTAAATAGGATGGACACCAGTGTCTACGAGGCCATCACCTTTGCTGTTTCTAGGAAAATCAACAAATAAGGAGATGAACGGATGACACAGCCAGCTGCTCCGACCTCCGAATGAATATCTCCAAGGGCGCACACTGCACATGGCATGCGCTTAACGGGTGCTTTTAAACAAATAAGATTTCCCAAATGTCTTTGCCAAACCTTGCAATTTAGGGGAAGCATGACAACTCGCCCATGACCACACCTTCAGACACAAATAACGGTATCGGCACAGTAAATAGCAGGTGACGCAACACCAAAATAACAATAAGGGATTTAGATAGCTTGGTTTTCAGGCAGCGCGCCGTATCACAGTGGGAAGTATGGTTGCAAAGCAGAAACTTAAAGGAATTGATGCGGACACCACCAGGAGTGGAGCCTGCAGCTTAATTTGACTCCTGCTGTTTTTATTACTGCTATAGACATCATGATTTAATCCATTTCTTCATGTTGTTAAATGTGCAGCTATTAGCTTAGTTTAAGACTTTGTAGTCTTTTCTTTCTGAAGATTTCAGCTGACATCCATCCTCTCCTCCTATATCCCATGCCCTCTTCTCTGTCCCTCTCTATTCATCTTCCAACTTTCCCTGGTGGGATTTAACCTCTTGTCGATAAGAGCTGAACCAAGCCTGGCCTCTAATCTAGATTAATACACTCCAGATGTTAAAGGCTCTGGCATGATACTTTGTTTCCATGGTTCTGCAATAAATTCACATCCTCCTTTTCATGTCTTTGACATTTGTGATTTTTATCCTTTTATCTGTCTGTCTGTCTGTCTGTCTGTCTGTCTGTCTGTCTGTCTGTCTGTCTGTCTGTCTGTCTGTGTGGTCTGTGTGTGTGTGTGTGTGTGTGTGTGTGTGTGTGTGTGTGTGTGTGTGTGTGTGTGTTGTGTGTGTGTGTGTTTGTGTTGTGTGTGTGTGTGTGTGGTGAGAGGGTTCTTTGCCAAGAATTAAAATATGTGTTTAGGAGCCTCAAACAGGTGCTACAACAAGCCAGGAACTGGAGGACTATAAGCATTAAAACGTTGCTTGACTGAAATAGAGGATAAAAGAGGAGAAAAGCCTTTAAACACTTGCATGCCTGAGAGGTCATTCTGAGCGTTTATATATATATTCCCATGGAAGAATAAATTCTCAAAAGACGCTGGCGATGGATTGGCCATACCCAGTGTTGGGACATATTACTAATATATTAGTAATATATTACTGATAATCAATGGCAAATATTACTTTCCAAAGTAATATCTCCCAACACTGGCCATACCCTCCACAAGCTGCTTTTAGCATCACAAGACACGCTCTGTCCTGGAACCCTGCAAGGGAGAAGGAAGAGGGGAAGACCAAGGAACACCTGGTGGCGGAACCTGGATGCAGATGTGAAGAGATCTGGCCATACATGGGGACAGCTGGAGAAGATGGCCCAGGACTGGGATGCCTGGAGAGCTCTTGTTCGTGGCCTAAGCCCAAAAAATTGGGCGATAGGCATAAGTAAGAAGTACTGTAAGTATACTGTAAATATACAGTATACTGTAGGGGGTGTTTTGGTGTGAATTTCTCCTTTAAACCAACAAACACAAAAAGATACAAGGCATTTTTGGGAGAGCCAGCGAAATCCATTTGAGCCCTCGCCCGCGGGCGCCCGTTTTCAAAACCGGGCGCCCGTTTTCACAAAAACGGGCGCCCGTTTCACAAAAACGGGCGCCGTTTCACAAAACGGGCGCCCGTTTTCAAAAGCGGGCGCCCGTTTTCAAAAGCGGGCGCCCGTTTTCACAAACTAGGCTATGCCTAAACCTAACTCTAACCCTAAACTTAACCTCAGTAAACCTATGCCTAAACCTAACCTAACCCTAACCATAACCTTTTGAAAAGGGCCCGCTTTTGAAAACGGGCGCCCGTTTTTGTGAAACCGGGCGCCCGTTTTTTGTGAAAGCGGGCGCCCGCTTTTGAAAACGGGCGCCCGCGGGCGAGGTCGCTTTTGGATTTCGCCCTGCTGCATTTTTGCATACAGCATCTGATGCAGAGCAGGGACCTATACAGTCAACAGGGCACATCTCTTAGAAAAGTCCAGGTGGCTGTCCAGGGGTGAGGTTCTGCAACTACACTCTTTGTCACTTCATTGTTCAGAATGCGTGGAAACATTCCTGCAAAAACAATACCCTGAACAATGCTTGCAACTGGATGATCGTGAGTCGCAGGAAAAGTTGCACTATTTATGGTGGACATGACAAATCCCCTAACAGTCTGAACAAATGTCTCCAGGGGACAATGCCTAGAAATGCTTTAAGCTGTTTTATTGTTCAGCACCAGTGGACACTGTTAACAACAGATGTACTCTCTGACAAAGTTGCTGTACTGTAGCTTGCGTGCCGTACAGTGCGTATCTGTGACCGAGACCAAGAGGGAATAAGTGAAGTGGATTATGTCGCACTGCAAATGAAACTTAAACTGGACCATTTTTATTTTACTATAACCTTATGTCATTAATTTGCACTACATTGGATGGACTGAAATTACAGTTAGCCTGCATAACTCTTCAAGATAGATACAGTATATACTCTCTTCAAATTCGATTATTATGTGAAGTTGTGAACTAGGGCTTTAAAGGTAGGTTTTTTGTGCAAAATATACATATATTTGTACACACACACACACACACACACACACACACACACACACACACACACACACACACACACACACACACACACACACACACACCACACACACAACACACACACACACAACACACACAACACACACACACACACGCGGCACGGCACGGCACAGCACTCGGCACTCGCAAGTAGGCTATGCTACTTGTATGCGTGAGCAGAGGGCAAATGCCCTGACACGTCTCCTGGAGAGTCTTGACAATACTTAAAGATTTATTGATTATGTCACTATTACGTCATCACCTAAACCAGCCAATGGGAGTACTTTGAGGAACGGATGACGGCTAATGGCCACGGACCGATCGTTTAACTTGCGCACGCTCCACTCATGCAGGACTACAATACAATACAATACAAGACTGAATGGACAAACCAGTAAAGCTTATACAATTGTTTACAATGGCAGCCACCTTGTTCAATTCATACAATATGATACAAGATATTCAGTTAAAAGAAGAAAAATAAAAAATAGGAATATAGAAAAAAGGGGTGGGTGGGGTAATCATATTTTTACCATGGCAGGGGGAGTACAGAAACTTTTTAATGTGGGGGTCAGGTGATTTCTGGTCTTTTTAATTGTATTTTTTAATTAGTAATTATTTGATAAGTCCCAGGCCTGGTGGTAAGGTAGGCCCCAGGTGAAGAGTAAAGAGAGCCTTTCCAGCATTCGAAATTATAATAAATTAAATTTCAGAGGCATGGTGAAAACACCACTCCCATTGTGCAAGCGATAACATTCAATTGTGGGTTAGTAGGCCTATACAAGGAGGTTAAATGGCCTATACCACCAGGTCTGACTCACTCGAACACTTGGAATTACATGAAGATTAGATTTTCAACACAAACTTCATGATATCAGACACAACAGAAACCATATGCACATATTTGGCCTATATGGAGGTTTTAACAAGTCAGGCACTGACATCAGGCACGAAGTGATGTAGGTGTTTAGGGCTACAGTGCACGGCACGCCATGAACATCGAATGCGCAAGCGCACGCACACACACATGCGCACACACACATGCACACACACACGGTTTTAACTGTTTTAAAGTGCATGAAGTGTACAATCGGCTCAATATTCCAGCCATAACCTCTTAAAAGTAAGCTATATTCAATTGGACAATGAAACGGTGTACGACAGCATTCAGGTGGCTGTATGTTTGGCTGGTTCTGTGCGTGCAGACTAAACAAACGGAAGTCTGTCCAATCTAATGAGGCAGAGTTGAGTTTGAGTGTCAGATCTTCAATTATTGATCATACCAACTCCTCAGATAATCTATGGCCTGCTGCTTCCTGTGGCAGCAGCTGGCTTCACCGACATGGATCCATCAGTGACACACAGTGATACAGCCAGTAGCATTCCACATGCTGAGCACACCTGGAAGCAAGACTGATAGGAGAATTAGATTTGAATATTTGGAGTATGTGTAGATGAGTGCCAGGGCAGCACAGGAAAATGGACAGACATTTTGTCCTTCAAAGGAGCGGACTGCCATTCGAAGTGTATGCAATGAACTGATATGCATGTTTCTCTATAACCTTGGAATTGGTGAATACATGCATTCATTATGTAACAACCTTTTGGTTTCCACTAAAAGCAAAAGCACTGGGATATGCTCCAAGCATTGGGCAGCCCCTCAAAAATTGTGCTGCTCTGAGCACAGATTGCCGCCATGAGGCCGGCCAGGATGCCTACACCGGGCTGTGTTGTTGTTATAGCCAATTTGAAACATTTCAGATGCAAAAAGCTGAACGCAGCGGCTGTCTGGATATCATGCTATCACAATGGAAAAGTTTTACATGCAGATAAAAAAAAGTTTATAAAATTTGTGTTTGTGCATCATTCCCATGATGTCACTTTCCATGAAAAACAAGGGAGAGTGGGAAGGGCAATGAGATCAAGGCAGGAAAGGTTTGAGCGCTTTTACTATAAAAGGGTTTCAGGTAATTTAGAAGCACGTTTTACAAATGGCACAGTACAGTCTCTTGCCTGGTTTGCAGCTGGTTTCAGATATTGACAAGCTTGTTTTGCAAATGTCACAACCTTAGGTGATCTCTCTTGGCATATTCTGAAAGGTCATATTCATATGTTGATCACCTGACTACAAAGATAGTATGTGACATGTGGCAGTAATAGCTAAAATTTAGCTATTACTATTTTACTATTTGTGGTTGCAAAATACACATTTAATGTGTATTTTGAAACTACCACAAACAGTACTGTAAATGAAGTAGAGGTCATTGCAGGCTGTACATGTTTATTGGATTTAAAAAATAAAAAACAAAACAAAAAACTGAGCAGTGTACCCCGGAGACCTAATTGAGAAATGTGTGAAAGGACAAAAAGGGATTATAAATGGCTTGAATGGGTATTATGCAAACACAGGCGTTACCGTGGATACCAATTATTTGTTTAGTGTGTAGTGCTTTTCAAACTTTCAAATGTAAGGACCCCAATACCACAGAGGCCCACTGGTGTAGCAGAGTGCACACACACACACACATACTAACAGCACCCTGATTCTGAATGGAAGATCATCTGTCATCGGCGAAAGTAGGGAAGGGGCGCAGGTTCTTTCCAAAATGGCTCGTTATGGAGCCGGTGGCATGGAAGTCAACGTAAGTCAATCTCATCCTCTTCTATGGTTTTCTTGATGCGAAGAAGCATGGTGATAAGCCACTGGTCCAGTCTGGAGATGCGGTCGTATTCCTTCACAGAATCAGTATAGGCGTCCAAATTCTGTTCCTCATAAGCATCCAGAAGCTTCTTCAGCAGCTTGCATTCTCGAGAATCCGAAAAGGCCGGAAACATTTCTTCGTACTTCTCTACGGCGAGTTTTGCATTGAGCATGTCCACGCAGAAGTGACACAGTGCCGCTTTGAAGAAGTGATCCTTGGCCGAGTATTTCAGCAGCGTGTTGTCCGTGACGCGGGTCCCTACCTCTTCATAGATCTCGATGGCTTTGGGGTACTGCTCCAGCTGAGCTGCATACGTCGCGACCTTGAGGAGGCATTTGTTCGCAGAACTGATGGAGTCTTCTCCTTTGTAATAGTCTGCTGCCTGTTCGTAATGCGCAATAGCCCTATCAATGTCCACCAACTCGGTCTCGTACATCTCAGCGATGGTGACATGATATTTAGCTGCAATAGTGAACTTCCCCATCTCGATGTATAACTCAATGGCTCGGATAAGGCAGTTTATGGCCTCTTGTGAATCTACTTTTTTGAAGGAGTTTCCGGCATTGACGAAGTTAGTTGCTGCATAGTGTTTGCTCTGCATTTGTAGTTGAAGACGAGCAGCCTGGGAGAAGGCATTTCCCGCAGCGCTCCAGTTCTTCTCCACCTTGTACATATTGGCAGCCTTTACATACATGTCACAGGCCTCTTCCATCCTGGCCTCTGCCATCCCTGTAGAGACACCAAACAGTGCTCCGAAGAATGACTGGGACGACTTGGCTTTCTTGTCGGCCTTGGCCAACGCTGTGGCCGCTTTGTCTGAACCAGATTTGCCCATCTCCATTGGGTCTGTTGTTTCCTCTCTCACTAGTCGTTCCTTGTTTTCCCCTAGGCACCGGGCCATCCATTGATGACCAAAGCTGGTTAGAATGTTATGAAGCATGTGGACTGTGTAGCAGAGGTAAGAATATTCAAACCCCTTAAGTACACTGGTCTGATATCACACACAACACAAACTATCTGTGCCTCGTAACATCACCTGTGCCTCGTAACATCACCGATTTCCGCAGGCATAAAAAAGTAAAAGTGTGTGTGTGTGTGTGTGTGGGGGGGGTGCGGGTGCGTGTGCGTGTGTGTGTGTGTGTGTGTGTTTGTGTGTGTGTGTGTGTGTGTGTGTGTGTGTGATGATTTGGACTGAGGCCTTAGGTCAGGCTACTTCTACTTTGATGCTGCAGCTGTTTCCCTGCAGGCAGACACATGCTTCGTCCTGCAAACAGTCCAAAACGTTGGGGACAGGGTTTTAGCCAATCACAGCACAGCAGTCTCCAGAAGTTTCATAATGAGCCAACAGAGTGGACGAGGTGGAGTTAGATTCTGTTTTTAAATAAATCTGTTTACAAACACAGTGTTTATACAGACTAAAGTGGCCTCTATTACATTTAAGCTAAAGCAAATTAGAAACAGGCTCAAACTGGACTTGTTGGACAAATACAACATGGAATGAGGTGGGGGTTGAATCTGTTATGCTGTGTGGTGTTGGATTGAAATAGTAAACCTTGTCTTTTCAAACATCCTAAAATAATTGTATAATTAATTTGTAATCTCTTTCTTGGAAATAAAAATAAACTATTCGTTCAATCACCAATTCAATCACCAGTGAATGTGCATGCACACGCGTAGAAATGACATCAGACTGCAATTTCTTACTAAAAGGAGTAGCACACAATAGTGTAGAAATGGAAGGAGCAGAACAGAAATAAGGAGAGACTCAGAAAATCCATCTACTCTCCATTTTCTTCACTATTTGCTCTCTATTCAATCACGTATCTCTCTCTCTCTCTCTCTCTTCTCTCTCTCTCTCTCTCTCTCTCTCTCTCTCTCTCTCTCTCTCTCTCTCTCTCTCTCTCTCTCTCTCTCTCTCTCTCTCTCTCTCTCTCACCTGTCCACCAGTTACCACAATGAGTGATAGCACAGAGATCACTACACCTCAAAATTGGGGCCAAAGTTACACACGACATCTTACAAGTTGTAAGATGCCCCAGTGAAATCATTGTGATTGATGCTACGTTGTAAGTTACAACGTAGCATCAATCACAATGATTTCACTGGGGTAAGGAGAGAAACATCACATTTATCACAAAACATTGATTTGAATTCATTGTGACAGAGGGGAGGTAGGCTTTAAGATTGTTTACAGTGGCCTAGCCAAGACAAACGGTGCAATTCTCAATCGCTGTGGTGTAGCAGGTATGGTGTAAGTCTTCTCATTGGCTGCATGGCAGCAAATCAGGTCTGGGGCCTTGGGGTAGGCCGAAAGCCTATACCACCAGCCCTGGGCCTGAGCTTACCAAATAATTACCCAGAATAATTAAAACCTGCAAGTCAAAAAGTCCCAATTAAAAATGTTACTGTACTCCCCAGCTTTGTTCATCATGAGTTGAAGCTCTTGATGACTGGATTTAATTATTATGGATAATTATTTGGGCCTACCTGAAGACCCCAGACCAGATTCGCTGCCATGCAGCCAATGGGCACGGCCCCAAACCTGATTTGCTGCCATGCAGCCAATGAGAGGACTTACACCATACCTGGCTACACCACAGCGATTGGGAATTGCACCCAATGTCTGCCCAGGGCCATTTTGGGCCAAAATATATATATGTAGAGTAATTATGCAGTAATTATGCAGTAAAGTAGACCTACAATAATAGTGTCGCCCAAGTGTCGCCCAAAAAAAAGACCAAAGATTATGTTACACAGTATAACAATTTGTTTTATCCTCTATGAAAAAAATAAAATGCAGTATATGCCTTTTAACACTATATAACACATCCATCTAGCTTAGCTGACATACTGTGGGAAACCTCCTACATATTTCTGCTGTAAACCACCATGCGGCTGCATGGAACATTGATTAGTTTTAAGTCAACGGTGTGGTGCTTAACACAGGACTGAGTATTGATTTTAGAGGGATTTGCCAGATTGTGTGTTTCCTGACATGACCACTTAAACCCTATCCATCGTGTTGATTTTGGAGCTGCGGGTGGCTAATTAGATTAGAACCTTAGAACTACATTTGCTCATATCGATCAGGTGACACGTCCCAAGTTCAGTTAGATTTCATTAGTGCGTATTTCTCCTTGTTTGTGCCATCTGGCTATCGATCACACGGTTGCCACCGACTGAGAGACAGGAAGGAAGAGTGCTGGAGAAATGGTTCAGTTTGACTTGAATACTTGACTGCTAGTTGTGATTGGCAGAGGCTAATGAGCCTCGAAAGACAGTGGAAAAGTGAAGCAGGCAGACATAATATCATTGATGCGCTTATGAGGCATAATGCAAGCAGCAAAGGGAGGCAATTATTAGATCCTTTTCATCGCCATGCAGACATCTGATCATGCACACAGGCTATTATTACTGAGATGAGTAACCACATACAAAACATTGCAGGTTGGTGACCTAAAAATTCCTCCATGACTGTCATACCGGTATATGAACAAGCAAGCCCTGCTTTCACTTTGTGCCCCTTTAAGTGGGACTAAGCTGACCGCATTGCCATATCAAAGCACCGGCCAATGGACATAAGAGCTCATTTGGCCTCTGCTTTGATGTGAGTGTGACCCAGTGAGGCCACTCTCATTAGGCCTTATTGCAGCCTTCTGTGCTCACTGGGCCACCGCAGTATCATAGGCAAGCTCTAGCACACACATGTGCGCACACACGCACACACGCACACACACACACACACACACACACACACACACACGCACACACACACACACACACACACGGATGTTCCCTTTTGCTTATCTTCCCACAGTCCTGTCTCGCTCTCATGCACTTCAGTACAGAACATAGGCTACAGCATACAGACTGGCTGCTTATCGTTGTCCCACACCGGCTAATGGAATGGATTATAAGGGCAAAGCTAGAGCCGCCTATACTGTGGATATACCGAATACCCCACAGCACTTTGTTGTACAAAATGACCAATTCAGAGAGCTTAAGAGAGAGTCTTGCCAGACTAAAGCGCGAGGTCGTGACATTTCAAGTGCTTCAGCTTTCCCCCGTTATTAAACATCACAGAGCATAGCCTTTAATTTGGCGATTCACTAATCTTAACAAGTGCCACTATGTCTTAAGTAGGCTATAAGGGCCAGACTAGAATATGCATACTGTAGCTTGAAATTGCAGGTTTCCAACAGAATATCTGAAGTTCAAGGGTTCAAGCCCGCCCTTGTGTGTGGTTCAGGCACATACCACATGCATTTAATGCACATGCCTGACAACCTGTCACAGGTTCGACACCCAGTCCCAACGATCTTTGCTGCGGGTCATTGCCGGTCTCTTTCTCCCCGTTTCCTCTCCCTCTCCACTATATATCCTATCACTAAAGCCAGAAAACCCCAAATAATAATAATCATATATTTATACAAAATACAGAGATAGTATGCTCAGTTCATGAATTCATGAATCTCAGAGTTGGTGTTGTGCACAGGTTTATAGACCGAGTACATGGTTAAAAACATACTATAAATATTTTAAATTCAGCAGACATTCTCAGGGTCTTGAGTTGTCCTTGTGGTTTGAGACAATAGCGCTTTGCCTTGGACACAGAGCCGCGTAGGTGGAGTGAGGAGTGGGTGTGCAGAGGGACTCGCACCCGTGAGAGTCCTTGTGCTAGGCAGCTTTTTCTTTTTTGCGTAATACTGTAGTGCCCTAAAGACTGTCAGAAACACTGCGGTAACAGGAACGGTATATACTGTATACTACTGTATAGCTCCCTGCAAAGCTATAAAAGATAACTTTGCAGGGAGCTACAGTATATATATATTTATATATCGTTCCTGTTCTTACGAAGTCTTACTGAGATTTTTTCTTTCTCTCTGGAATTTCCATCCTTGCAATAGTGTTATATCTTCTATACGCTGTATCTCCTATACCCTATATTATCAAGACATTTATTCATTTGCTGCATGGAAGGCCAAAATCCTCCTCACAATTCTCTGCTGCTTGTTGTGAGTAACAAACATCCGAGAGCTTATAGTTATTTGTTATTAATAACTCAAAAATGTTCACACGCGGCCTTGCATTCCTCCCAGACGGCTGTAAGTATGCACTGCGGTACTTGAAAGTGCTCACCCTGGTGTCACCTTTATCATAGGTCCTTGGCTGTTGCATCCAGGCTCAGAGTACTGCAAGCTCAAGAGTAATGTGCTGGTGAGAAACTATAGCCTCTCATAGCACTTCATGGCCACCAAGGTTAGTGCAACAAGGCGGTCATCGTTCAGCCTGGCTTGCTGCAGTGGCTGGGGTGGGATTATTGAGCAGAGGGACTATGGTGGATCTTTTGAGGCATGTGAGGACCATAGACTGCATGGCCAGAGAGAGTTCTTTAATGTGGTGGTCGATGCCGGCCATGACTCGACTGGAGATAAGAGATGAGACAATCACCCTTCCCCTTGTTTCTTCGCATCGGCAATCTCAATAGATGGGCGCTTGGAGAGGAGGCTTGAAGCTGCTGTCATTGTATTTTAATCAGAAGAGCTTCCCAGGGGAATGGGAACTGAGGAGTCTCCATTCTCCATTCAAATCCCTGGGGATTTACAGTAAGTTCGATCACCGCCCTATAGCTAGGACTGATTCCGTTTAATGTTCCCATATGGCTGCTGATGCAGCACTTCCATTGGTAGCCTCACAGGTCACCAGGGAGTTGTGAGGACACCTGGTGACGTTAGCTGCTGCTATTCTAATTTCTCTGCCTCTGTACTACTACTGCAGGTCATACTGTAACTTTGTTACAGTGTAGGGCCTACTTGTGTAGGGCCTACTTGTATTATTTCTCAAAATAATGTTGGAGCTGAGTCTATATTGATAAATCAGTGGTTTTTAACCTTTTTGATACCAGGGCCCACTATTTATTCAGCATTTGAGCCATGGACCACCATTTGATGACATTTTCACCCCACAAACCCCAAACCAAAGATTTCTTTTGGTTTTGTCCACAATTCCAGGCTGGATTTTCGCAAACAAAACAGGCAAACATACAGTAAATCAAAATGACCATTAATCTTCTACATTCTCTAGTTGTGTAGACTCCTTAGCTTAATTAAGCAGTGCTAATTCAGATGGTGAATATTTTAACTCTTGAGAGGGGGTGCCGTGATTTTTGTATTTTCTCCGATTTTGTACATGTTTAAGAGGTGACAGTGTGTAAATAGACCCCTTGGTGTGTTTTTTTATGTGCAATGATGTCTTCCCTTTGTATTTAGGGTTTCTTCTAGGGCTGAACCTTTCCACTTAAAACGTGCCAATGAAAAAAACTTCAATATAGTGACATCATGTGCTCAGCTCCTCCCCCTAACTCCTCCCCCTTTATCATGCAACTAAAGCTGTGGGTGTGGCTTCAGTTCAGGTGGATCTCCACCCATCACCACCCACCAGGCAAACCAGGCATACTTAATGAACTGGTAGGGTGGAATCATAAAAATGACTGTTTAACAAACACTGTACATTTTTTGGGAAAAAATCTTACTTTTCATATAACATTAATACCTGGTGATCATGTTTTAGGGTAGAAAAAATCATGGCACTCCATCTTTAACTCTTGAGAGCATAAACATGAATCCAAATGGACCCGCAAGGGTCCATTTGTCTAGTTTGTCTAGTTAACCAACTTAGCTGGGGACCACCTTGAACCCTCTCAAGGACCACTGGTGGTCCCCAGAGCACTGGTTGAAAACCACTGCTATAAACGATGGAAATGCATCCGTGAATCGATCTCTCATCAGCATTCGGCAGAGTGCAAACCTGCGTGTTGTGTAAGTGGAGCGAGTGAGCAGAGAGCAAGTACCCTGACACCTCCAGGAGATAATAAGGCAAGACTTAATAAATAATAATTAATAATAACTTCTTAATTATGTCACCATTACGTCATCACCTAAACGACTACCAAGGCGACCGACGACTGCAAACAGATTGCTTAAGTTGCACCCACTCCGTTCACACTTTTATGGAATCATGCCGGAGAGCAGGGGTGGACTGGGAGCTCAAAACGTACCGGGCAATTTTGTCTCAGAGCGGCCCTCTGAATCTTTGTGGGGGCTCCGGGGCCTGAGCCCCCATGAGAATTTAAGACATAAGGGGCTCTGGGGCTCGGGCTAACTAAAATTAGTTAGTTAGTTTTAGTTAACTATAAAAACCCTGCAATAGGCAGTCTCATTTGAAGAGGACAGAGGGCCGCCAGCACTGATTCGTGGGCCGGTTTTGTGCAGATTTTTTTTTTTTTAATTAAAACACGACATTAACGGCCCCCGGGGGGGGTCGGCCCACCGGGAAAATGCCCTGTATGCCAGACTGTCTGTCCACCCCTGCCGGAGAGGACCCTGGAGCTGGAAGCATTTTCAAACTGTGCTTGGTGCAGTTGAATCACTTCAACCTTATACTTCCACATGGCGTTACTATAATGCAAATTAATTGGAATTATTCTAATTCGAAGAATAGCTTAAATATTCAGACTATAGCTTTCAATATCACAGCTATTAGTAATGCAAAAGTTATGATACACGTTATGATATATATTTTTTTTTTCTATAATTTTTATCCCACGATTTTGCAACCCATTTTTTTCCACCCAGTGCCAATTCCTAATGTGATCCTGGGCTCTACACACCCTCACAACCTACACGTGATATTTGAGCACTTAAAGAATCTCGTCTATAGCAAATTGGTGCTGATCTGTCTCTATGGGCTCCATTTTTGTTACAGGCTTTTTTACTACATTTTGGAATAGTTCTACATGCTAATCTATTGACATGCTGCCAGCTTGTAGACTGGCCATTTTAACTAATGATTTTTTTTAATAGTTTAAAAAGGCAAAAAGGTTAAGGGATAAGGGGTTTAGCGGTGATGAAAATCTAGGCCTATATGTTTTTCTATCTAAAATGTCTTGATTGTAGATCTTGCAGGTAAACGGAGAGACAGTGAAATCCAGCAGCGACCTGACTAGGTCGCGTCCAGTTGCCTACAGTTGCTTAGCGAAGCGGGCACAAGTTAAGCGATCTAAGCGGTCGGCGAGTGGTCGACGGTCGGAGTAAAGGCTCTCGTCAGGTCACTCTTAACCACTCTAACCGAAACCCTTACCGTAACCTGACCAAACTGAATTACTAAACCTATCTCTAACCCCAAGCCTAAACATAACCGCAAGAGCAGAGCAGTGCATGTTCGCCAACCTCATAACAAGTAAGCAACTGGTCCCTAACAAAAAACGACCAGTAGCTATAGCTTGCAACCTGCTTGCGACTAGTAAACTACTGGTTGGACTTGTGACCTGGTCGTGAGTCACTACTGGATCTCGGCCTTCCTGCTTAAATTGCCACTATAGGCCTATTCCAAAGAAAATATAAAATAAATCGGCCAGATGGAGGTGCTATACGCTCTACTTAACTTTCAGTGGATTCCATGGAGCATGATGCCAAACCTCACACAAATCGGCATAATATCTTTATCTTTAGAGTCATGTGATCAAGATTTATCAGATTCCATTCCAATTGGCTGTGACTTCCAGATATCACAGGCTTGGGTAGGTAATCTAGCCTGGCGGGGATCTCCACTCAGATGAAGGAGCACATTTTTCTAGTTTGAAATGGGGCAAGCTTACTGAATGCAAATTTGCGGGAATTTGGGACTTGAAAAAGCCTGGAAACCCTTGGGTTACATTAGCATCTCAAGAGCAGTGTTGGGAAAGTTCTCTTTTTTTCTGAAATAGTTCAGTTCATCGTTCATACATTTAAAAACGAACTAGTTCCGTTCATAGTTCATTGTTGAACTTTTAGAACTAAAGTTCATGGTTCCAAAAAAAGAACTATTATAGTTCTTTTTCGTTCTTTTTTCCCCCTCTCTCTTTATTTTGTTCAAGATGATTGCAGGCCCCATAGCCATATACAACTGAATATGTCCTAAGTTGATTTGTGAAGATTTTATTATGAAGGCGCTCAGTTCAGTCCAGCCCTGTGCATATCTGTGTGCTGAAAATAGAGCAGAAAATATCAGCAGAGATAGAGATCAACAAGCTCAAAGTGCGTCACTGAGTTTGTAGATCTGCTCTATTTTCAGCTCATTCTAGTCTCACTCTTGAACAGGGCTCAATGCTTAGCATTTTTCCAAGTAGGCTACTATTTTACAATATCAATTTATTAACATAGCCAGGTCAACTGAAAGCCCGACCACCAATTAAGCAAATGAGCCCGGGCCGTCGCGGGTATTGTTTCGGTCGGGTATCCCAACTCTATACAATAGCGCATATTGTTATATTAATAACAATGTGAAAGGGTCCCCCAAACCTTAAGGCCGTTGTAGTAGGCTAATTGTAGCCTACCGGTAAATAAAAATGAAAACGATCCGACGGCAGTCAATAATGATAAGAATATAGAAGTGTTGTGCGTCCGAGCGCGCACGTGCATGGTGCGTTATTTATGATTAATCACGGGATAGCGGCACACGTGCGTGAGGCAAAAGGTTGCTGCGCAGACAGTATATGATTCAAATAGTGCAGGAAGGTTATAACATAACCAACATGAACAGCTATAGTAGCTCATTCAACGTGTTGGAGAGAAGCGTCCTTCCTGGTGCTGTGTGTCAGTGTGTGAGCTGTCTGATGCTGTGCGCTGTGACAGAGCAGAGGGAGGGGCGGGGCGGTGGACAAGGAGAACAGATCTTCAAGCTAAGGATGCCCCGAGCCTCAACACGTTGTTAGCTTGTATATCTGCTCTGTTTTAGCGAACAACACCGCCGTACTACAGTAATATAAATTGCTCTACTCGCACCGGTGCTATGAACCTTTAAGTCACAAATGCGAGCCTGTCGAGCCGTGCTCTTGAACAAAATCGAACGCAAGAAAAGTGGCGTTCACTCACGCCAGAAATGAACGAGTTCACATCGCCGTTCTTCAAGCAGATATAGGGGCCGTTCCGTTCAAGTTCCTTAAAAATATGAACGGTTCAAAGAACTTTCGTTCTTTGAACGCGTTCGGGTACAACTCTGCTCAACAGTACATAAAATGTCTTAATATTGGTACTCATGTCACTCACTAATTCCGACACTATTTGACCTCTCTACTCATGATGATCTCTAATTAGCCCTGCTGTAGAGTGAAATTGCAGGAAAAATCCGTCCCGAGGGCCATTCGCCTATGATGGCTGTAATGAAGGCGAGCTGTGGAAAGCGCACTGAAATTCATTTGCCAGTGTGAGTAATGGACCACTTCATTCCTACTTGCCACCTGTACTACAGATGACAATTATACCCTACACAGATTCTGTAGGATATAATTGCCATGGTGTCATTTCCCCGGGCCCTAACACCTGCTTTTGTCAAATATGAACCTGTAAATGGCTGCCAGACAAATAGGGGAGGGAAGGCAGTGTTGGCAGAGCTCTGGGAAATGTATGAGACCAACATGGCTCCAGATTAACACAGACAGATTAACAACGGGACCGCAACCTGGGGCACCAAACTCAAATTGTGCCAAAATTCTGTCTCCCTTCACACACACACACACACACACACACACACACACACACACACACACACCACACACACACACACACACACACACACACACACACACACACACACACACACACACACACACACACACACACCACACACACACACACACACACACACACACACACACACACACACACACACACACACACACAAAATTCACACCTCCGCCTCTCAGGCATTCCAGCTGGGTAGAAATAATGTGATTTCACAAAAATAAAATATTTATTGTAAGCAACAACCCAGCATTCCTACATGAGAAAAGCACATCCACCACAACTGCCTGGAGTGCACCAGCACACAACACAAGAAAAATAAAATATTTTAGTTCTGCTGTCTGGATCTCTTCTAAACTAGTACCACCCTAATATCACTCTAAAATAGATGACAGACATTTTGGCCATAGTTTTAATCTACAGAAATAACAGTTATACAGTGTGGGAGCAGGAATGGATCCGTCGTTCCTTGCCCTACTGCAAGCTTACTCTTATCTAAAAAAAAAAAAAAAAAAAAGTAGTAGTCTCCCTTTACTCTCCTTGCTTTTATTTTGATGGTAGTGTTACAGATACAGAACAGTATAGGAACCCAAAATGCAGAGTCACAGGCGACAGATTAGCTTTTCAATGTATTTAATAAAGAATCTTACATAACACTTGAAGGTGAATACCAAACACAGGAGCCGCAGAACACAGGAATGATGAAACAATGAAGTCAACACAGGTCATCTGCAACAATGAACTATGAAGTGTGTTTGTAAGAAGAGTCCAGTCTTATAGTGGGCAGGGTGATTGCAGAAGTGCTCACAGGTGGGCTGATAAGGGGGTTGGATAAGGTGAGTAAGTGGGACTGCAGTGTGATTGGAGTGTGGGAGTGGCCAGAGTGGAGACATGGTCTGGTGGAATGACTATAGCCACGTTTCCATAAGCCCTATTTTTGCGCAAAAATGGCTCTTGCGAAGAGAATGTTGAATGGAAACACTTCGAAATGCGAATAAGTTTCCATTTTGCGCAAAAATACTTTTTCGCTGAAAGGTACTGTATTTTGGAGCGTATTGAAAGAGTCTAATGCGCAAATGAGGTATGGAAACAGCTTGCGAAAAGACTCGAATTGGAAAGCACTGGACACGCATTATAGCGCATTTGAAGAGTTTTGGTCTGCCGATGACCGCATTGTTAATGTAAGTTATATTTCTACAAAACCGGATGAGGCCCGTGCACACAGACGCACATGGCCAAAATGTACACTCCCATCACGTTTGTTCATGAAAGTCGCAGGGCAGCTACAGGTCCTATATTTATAGTATCTGTATCATCATGCATGATGGCTAAGATACGCAAGTGATATCAGACATAAATAGCTGTTTTACATGACCGGTCTCTGCCCTTAGATTGCTTTAAACCTTTTTTTCCTCGCACCGTCGCACAGGGTCACACTGCGGATAACATGATGTAGTCTACAATATCACAAAGTAGACCAATCAGAAGGCTACCGAGGTCAGGAAAACAGTGAGTTGTGTAGATTATGTATTAGGATTTTAGGCTTAATTATTGTTTTTGCTACAGCAGAGCCAGAACAGCCTCTGGACAGCACAACGGACCATAGTTCAATAGGAATAAAGCAGGCAGTCCGTGTGTAAAGCCTAAAACAACTTCAAAAGTAAAAATATATGTAAAATAACCATATGTCTCATGTTACTGGCAAAACTGTGCCACCTATTGCTTGTTTCATGAACCTATTTTATTTTCCCCTAGAGTCCCATGAGTCGCATTTCGTCAGTTAACAGAAACAGCACACAATTCGCTTTTCTTTTTTCGACTTAATGAACATACTCTTCCTATTTTCGCAAAGGTTTTATGGAAACGTGGCTTATGACAGGTAGGAAAGCTGAAAGGGAATTAAGTCAAAAGAGGAGAACAACGTTCTTGTTCATTTTAAATTGCAATCAGTAATATTCTCTCCTATAATTGAACTATGCACACCCACTCAGCAAAATACAGGCTCATACATAGCAGATCACTTCATTCTGCACTCTGCAAGCTTATAGATTTGTTTTTTCTTTACATCTAGACATTTTGTGCAAATCTTTGAATATACAGTATATATACCGTATAACACACAGTATATATAACATACAGTATGTTTTAAATTGAACATTTTTAACTCCAATATTTGCTTTTGGAGGTCCATGGAACAAAGGAGGGAACAGGAAGCACTCATCCACCACGTGAATGAGTGAGTGATAACTCCAGTACCGTGGACAGTTCCTCAGCACTGTACTGTATAATAGGCTGTAGGTGCCAAAGAACTCTCCACAAGCAGCACTGGAACTGTCATTCACTCATTCATGCTGTGGACCACATTTCTGAGTAGGGCTGGGCAAAAAAAATCGATATGCCAATATATTGCAATTCTTAATGCCATGATATCAGACTGCATTGATGTGTATGATTGAACTTTTTTTGTGTATGATTGAACTTTTTTTTATTTATGTTGTTCAAAATTGCTTGGAGCATGTCATGGTCCATATTTTCTGAGGGCGTGCAAATGGAACGGCTCCATCCGTACGTCATCAGAAGAAATCCTGAAAATGGGTGGAATTCAAAATGTTCTAGTATAATTAATAAAAGCACAATCATGTGGCAAAAATGTGATATACCGAATTGAATCACAACATAAGAATCCTAAATATCGATATTGTATTGTAAAGTGAGTTAAGTGAATTGTCCCATCCCTATTTCTGAGTGGCGCCTCTGTTCCGTTACGCAGCTATGTGTGACCCTACGCGTGATTGCACTGTATGTGTGCCCCCCATGTGTCGGTCCGAGCACGGAAAGCTGCAACACGGTAACTCGGTAAGTAATTTCTCCTTCAGTTTCAGAAGTGAGATTGCTCCCCAGAACAGGGCAGACCTGGCCGCATTCCAGGGGGTCTGGATGTTCCAGGTGTGCTAAAAATACTACTGGCTTGCATTTTTCTCTGCACTATTGTTGAAGCTACATACTGTATGTTCTTTCACAATGTCTTATTTGTGGATTACATTTAGAGAATTCTACTGAAGTGAATTTCTTATCAAGTTGTCACTCTTGCAAAGTAAAAACCAAACCATTATGTGTGATGTTATCCCTGTGATAACTTTTGTGATACCAACTTTAAACCCCAAAAAGCCAGAAGGCTTTCATGGCTCTAGTCGTACTGAAAGTCATGATCAAGCAGGCTTTTGCCCTTCTGCTGCACAGGGTAGATTTCACTAGGACTGTCTGCTTCTTTCCTCCCCATCTGGCACATCACATATGTTTAGTGCCATAATTCCATGAGTATGCAAGCTACAGTTGAGACGAATAACAGTCTAAATCCACCCTAAAAATCCCTAATGTATAAATGCTGGATATGGGATTAGGACATCTAGACCTTTTTTCAGGAGGTGCCAGAATAAATTATGGACTTAGACTAAAGAAGACATTCTACATATATTTACATTTATATATATATATATTGCAGATATGTGTTCAAATGACTAGGGGCTCTATTTTTGTCAAGGCTGAACCCCTTTTTACGGTTTGGAAAAAAAAAAAATATTGGAATAGTTAAAATGAGCCAATCTACAAGCTCACCAAGTCGATGTATGTTTGTAGATCGGCTAGTTGAACTCTTCAAAAATGTTTCTCAAAATAGTTAAAAAGGGCAAGGACATTAAGGAATGGGGGGGCTTCAGCAGAAGAAGCACCACTTAAAGGTAAATAGTCTTAAAGTCTTAGCACTTAATACACACTACAGATGCCTTTTCAGTGAAAGGGAGAGATGACAACTAAGAGAGAGAGCGATTCCTGACATTTAACATCACCCGGGTGATTTGTGTTGAAGGGCAGCCTAATTAATTCTTCATCGCACAACGAAAGCGAACAACATGCTAAATATAAACCATGCCATACATGAGACATTAGACAGGCTTGTTTATTCGAGGGCTGCCTGGTGACAGGGACACAGGAGCGACCGAGGAGTGCGGGGAGGAGGGGGTGGAGGGGGTGGTGGGAGAAAAGCACTCCTGGATCTCATTATGCAACAGGAGGACGGGAGAGGAGGAGGGATTTATTTGGAACTGCATTTGTCGTGCCTGAATTCATTAACTCGTTAGCGCCCGTTGTGGGCCCCTGGCTGCCCACTTATCAGGCTTTATTATATGGCTTGGCTGAATGCTTGATTCTGATTGGTCATTCGCCGAATGCATCAGTCTGTTATTTCAGGATAATGGCCGCTTCGCTCTACTCGAACAATCAGAGAACCAGGCTGCAACCGCTTGATTTACTGCTGTTTCCAACATGACAGCCATACACGCCGTGACACACAATGTCATTTGCAGTTAATATTTCTCTCAATAAAAATGTGTTTGAAAACATTTGAGTGAGAAAGAGACGAAGCAGTGCCCACAAATGGATTCTTCTTGATTAACCCACTTCCTTGTTTTCCAACAGTGCTCATCAGGCGTGTTGTTACTGGATAATAACCACAGGACGTACGGTAAATCTAGCAAACATGACAGCCATGTAAACTAACACACAATGGCAAGCAACATGCAACATGCTTTCCAGAGCAATGACCACCTAGCCAGACATTACCACTAGGATTCTTGAGAGGGCAATCTTACTGTTTCTTGGAGATTTTACAGTTATTTATCTTTGCCCTTAAAACTTTCAGAAGGTTCTCCTTCCATGACCATTATCGTCCATCATCATTCTATCGTCTGAGAAATGTTGGTGACCTGAAAAAAATTTCTAAATATGAATTTAAGCAAATACTAGTTCAGGCGTGCTAGTGTTGTCCCTTACTTAGCAGCATTTTGAAGGCTTTGCTCTATTTAAACTGAGAGCAGAGAGGCAGGGAAGACAACACGTGTCTCCCCATTGAAACATGGATTGGTGGTCCATGCACCATTAATATTGCCCTGGCTGGCATGTCATCTCTAATACTCCGCAAGCAAATTCGCATCACTTGTAGAAGTACGGAATGACAATGCGAATCAGCATTTATTGTATGCTTTTACACATACCGTTTCTGTCCAAGGACATTGACAGCATGGTGAAACTGCTGACACCTGAATGTTGTTCAATCAATACAGATTTATCTTCCTCATATCGGCTTAGTCACGGTTTATTATTGTAGAAATTCACTGTAACAATTTTGCAGTCAAAAGCAATGCATATTCACAACACACTGTAGTGCTAAACAGTGTGGTCTCTAAAAGCACCAATAATTTCTCCATGTAAAATTGTTTTTTTTTTGTCATATATATACTATCTTAACAATCCATTTTCATACCACAGAAGCTGCAGTTGTAATGTTTAACCTGTGAACAAATTGTGTTGTCGAAAACGCAGCTAAATAAAATGTAAAATATAAAATATCACATATCAAAATTGTATTTGTCAGTTGATCCGGAAAGAAAGCAAGATAAATAATAGTTAATTAATGTTTAAGGAGGTGCATAATTAATTAGCAATCCTCTGGTGGTGACCACACCAGCAGGAGCTGGCCTTGTTTACCGAAGCTTTTCTCCACAGAAATTTACATGGTCATCTTAAACCGTCTGGACCAAAATAAGAATTTTGGTACAATATCTTGGTGATAATTTCGGGAAGGACTTTCTGTATTGGTTACAAATTACGATAGTCAGTTATTCATATTTAGTCCTTGTTTAGTCCCTGTTTTTTTATGCAAATAAAAAGTACATTAACAGGTCCACCTAGTGCCAACTCTTTATTAGTATCTAATATATTTATCAGAGTTGTGGTGCGGGATCAAGTATTTCTGGTCATGTAGTGCAGTGGTTTTCATACCAGGGCCCACTATTTATCCAGAATTTGAGCCACAGACCACAATTTGATGACATTTTAGCCCCACAGGCCCAAAGCTAAAGAACTTTTGTCCACAATTCCACGCTGGATTTCAGAGAAAACAACACAGTTAAACATACAGATCAAAATGACTATTACTAGTATTATTAGTAATCTTCTACATTCTCTAGTTGTGTAGTCTTGTGCTAATTCACATGATGAATATTTTAACTCTTGAGAGTGTAAACATGAAACAAAAATGGACCCGCAAGGGTCCATATAACTCAAATGGACCTGCAAGGGTCCATTTGAGTTATATCTGGTTAGCCAAATTTCCATCATTTAGCCTGGGGACTAGCTGTTGTTGAAAATCCCTGATGTAGTGTAAAGTGATTTATCCTAAAAATAAGCATTGAATGTTAGCCTGAAATCGTTTGCATATAGATTTATTTATTTTATCATTGTAGATACCAAGATGCACATCTACAATCAGAGTTTTTATTTGTCACACATAAAAATATACTAAACCGCATTTAGCAGCAATGTGCATACAGCATCAAACAATCTATCCATTCACATCTTCGCAGCCAGAGAGAACAGGAAGGGGGGGGGGGGGCAGGGGAATGGGGAGGCAGGGATGAGGGAACAGCAACAAGAGAAGTGTGGTAGAGGAATGAGTCAGTCGTCTTTAGGCACAGAATTGTAAATTAGCTCTGATTCTTGACATTTTCTTCTCTTAAAATCTTGACACACACACACACACACACACACACACACACACACACACACACACACACACACACACACACACACACACACACACACACACACACACACACACACACACACACACACACACACACGATCATGTGTGGCCTGTGTTAGCACTTAGTGACAGTAACCTCCCACACTGTCTGTCACAGTATTAGCTGGTTTTCCTATTATTACTGTGTTGAATGGTTTGCTCTCATCTGACAAGATCTTTATTAACTTAAAACCATATAATTATGTGTACTTTTATGCTGATGGGAGTTTGACATGTCACTGTCTCTGGAAGATTAGCCTCTCATCATAGCTGAATTCAGTTATGGGACTCTAACAGGCAATATCATACATGTATGCGTAAAGTGTATGTGTCACTGATTGTCATGGATATCATAATCAGTTGCACTCAATTTGGAAAAAGCCACCTTCGGGCATTCATAGGGGCAATCATTACAGGATTGCTTTTCAACCTACAGTAAGTAGGCCCATACGTGTCTTCATATAATTGGTCCTTGTTCAATGTCCTGAAAAGTTATCATGCTATAATGGAAGCCATTGTTATCGAAGTGGCTTTTAAAAACAAATCTTCCTAATGATTATGCCACTGGAAAGACAGGTTTCTGAACTGCCCACAGCCGTCCGAGACACACAAGTGGAATTTGCTTTTGCTATTATTATTATGCCATGAGCTAACATTAATTAGGACCAATCATTTGACGATTTGTTTAAAAGTCGTTCTATAAAGTCTTTCCTTGAGACTATAGATTAAAATACCATGGGCACACAGTAATGATAAACAAGATTACAGTTAATTACGCCTAAGAAAAGCAGAACTAGGTACCATTGTTTTAGACAATGGAGAGGGTGAGGCCGTTGTATGCTTTGAAATGTACCTCTTTTTTACACTTTTTTAATCTTTGTTGTGTTGTCCTTTGTATTGTCTTTTATTGAACATATTAGCGTCTGAAATAAAGATTGATTAATTGGTTGGTTGATTGATTGATTGATTGATTGATTGATTGATTGATTGAATATTCTTGTGGCCCTACTAGAGAAAGTATCAAGGTTGTGTTGCCTGAATGTATTGTAAAGCTACATGGCACTGGTATGAGAAGCAGAGACATGATGCAACCGTACATGATGTTGAGAACATTAGCACTCATGTGTGTGCATGACCTTTTAGAAACACCATAGCATCATTTGCAGCCTGCAGATGTGACTGTACACAATGTGATGCCCCGAAGGGAGCTTAAAGTAGCAGCAGGTACAGTGCAGTGTACTCTATGGTGCAGTTCAATAGGTCATAGCAGTGTTTTTCTGGTTCCACTGAAGATCGGCAATGGACTATAGCGGGGGTCAGCAACCTGCGGCTCAGGAGCCGCATGCGGCTCTAGAACACAGCCCTAGTGGCTCCCTGGCTGTAGCATTATTACATCCACACTGGGGTGACCCTCCAACATAAACATTTCAGTCACTGGCAGCACCCAACACGCCATGCGCTGTCTGACAGTTAACATAGCACTGGTTGGGCCATGCCACAAAAGCCCAGCGCATATCAGAGATCAAGCTGAACCACCCATTTTCAACAGTTTACTATATCATTAATATATATTTATGTTGTGTGGACATGATAAAAAATGATGTTTCCTAGAAAAGGAGGTCTGAAAAAAAATCATTAACATGGTGAAACACAGCTTGATGACGTCATCAATTTGTGTTTCACCATGTTCCTTGTTTTGTTTTAGGATTTTTATTAGGACCTTTTTTTTCTGAGAGTGTACAAATGGAACCAAATGGACCCGCCAGGGTCCATTTGGTTCACATTTGTACACTCTCAGAAAAAAAAAAACATTGAAAATGGGTGGAATTCCCTGTTAAGGGCTTATTAGGCTTAGGTTTTTTGTGGCTCCAGACAGATTTAGAATTTATTTTTTGGTCGAAAATGGCTCTTTCAACATCTTGGGTTGCCGACCCCTGGACTATAGTCACGCCATCTTACCATGTAAATTAATGGCAAAGTGCTAACAAGGTGCCTTGTCCTGTTACAGCCCATGTTTTAAGTTATGTTTATTAACTTCTTCTCGCGAAGGTGACTCTTTTTTAGGAGTTAAGTGCTGTAGTTTGGAAGCACTAACTTAGATATCACTATTTTGAATTTTGCACATAACGCAGGAGACAGCAGGATGTCGCTTCACTTAAGCAGAACACTACAAAAACTCTGATGGCAAGATGGCTTGCCATCAGCGTTTTTTTTTTTTTTTTCTCATAGAGATTTACATTAAATACGCATATTACTTTAAGCATAGAATCTAGCCACCCATAGCCATAAAACCTTTGATTCTGTGATTTTTTTTTTAAAGAAAATTGTTATTAGATGTAGTAAATCATATAATTGAATATTGTATTATTAGTATTACTATTATTATTATTAATAATAATACTAGTAGTAGTAGTAATAGTAGTAGTATTTTCACATGCAGAATCAAATGTGTCATGATTCTAGGTTCAAAATGATTTATGGAAATGAATGGAAAAATGAACGATTTCTCAGTGGGGCCTTGAGTGATGATACCAGCATGACAGGCACGTGCTCTGGCCTAATTCAACAGCCTGATGGTGTGAGCTATTCATTCATGTTTCTTTTTGCATGTTCTGTTTGTTCTAGTACACTCTGTTTGTAATAGCACACTCCAGAAATAACTGCAATCGGGGGGGGGGGGGGGGGGGGGGTTCATGATGAAGTGCTCTTATCTTTTGATTGAAGTTCAATGAGGCAACCCTTGTTCCCATACAACAGTTTTCCTCATTTGTTTTCATTTAGAAACTGTGGCCCCCTTCATCATAATGAGGAGTGTGGTTTGCGCAAAAAGTTATCTATTATTGTTTTCACACCATTTTAATTGTGATGTATAATTTATTGGGATCCCAATGGAACTAGACCGCAAAGGATACTGTTTTGCATTTGACCTAAAATTCAATCAATCCAAAAAAAAAAAAGAATCAACCACAATGACTCAGATAATTGTGACTCTCATCTACAAAACCTCTTTGCACATCCATCCAATCACTGAGTGAATCCGTATTCATTTATTCAAGGATCACCTCTGAGTTTGAAATTTCTAAGATTGGGGTACAGTAAGTGATTAAGAAATCAAGGGCAAGTTCAAGGAGAGGAGCATGGTGGTATGAGTCGCTCAGAGACAAAGAGACTGTTTTTCCAGACAAAATCCATGCCAATTATTGATCATGACATCAATCACAACCTTTCAGTGGGAGCTATGAGGCTCTGCAAGGGCTCCTTTACTAAATCATTATTATTTATCTTGTTTTTGAGTGATGCAACCACTCCCTTACTAAGCTATGTGTGGGTCCATGCCTGAGTCTGTCTGTCTGTCTGTCTGTCTGTCTGTCTGTCTGTCTGTCTGTCTGTCTGTCTGTCTGTCTGCCTGCCTGCCTGCCTGCCTGCCTGCCTGCCTGCCTGCCTGCCTGCCTGTCTGTCTGTCTGTCTGTGCCCAAAAACAGCTTGGTTAGTTTTCACCGCCAAGGCTTTCACTGCTGCACAACCCAACACACAAACACACACACGTTAACTGTATGATGTTGAGTGTGTGTGACAATACAGTACAGTACAGTAGAGGGCCCCCTGGGCACACCACAAGGCAACTCTCAATGGTTTCTGATACAGGGCAGCCTGCGCACACACACACACACACGCGCACACACACACACACACACACACACACACACACACACACACACACACACACACACACACACACACACACACACACACACACACACACAGGTGAAGGTTTCACTTCACATGTGAGGTTTGTTTTTTTATCACAAATGTCTTTAAAGAATTTCAAGACAAATGACATGCAACAACATGCTGTTGACAGGGCTAAACTAGCGGACATGATACAAGAATGTGTAAAAGATCATCGAGTGCGAATAAAAAAGCTCACTTCATGTATTTTCTTATATTCCTCGTGAAATGAATTCATGTAAAATATTCAAGTATATTTTCTATTGTATTCAGTGACATGCATGACACCTGGTTGCGGGGCGCTGGCATGTGAAGGTGGGGGTGGCTTTTGGTGCACGGACACCTGCCCATTTTTGCCTCAAGTGCCCTTGTCCCAAAAGACATTAAAAAAGCAGACTTATTAAGTGTGAGGTGCCTGGCAATGTTTTTTTTAAACGATGTAAACAAACATTAAATGTCCATGCAGTACGCCCAAGCCAATGGGGCAATTATCAAGTTGTCACAGATTTGGTTAGAGCTTTGATAAATGTCACAAAACCGCCCATTATTCTCTGCGAAACGCCCTGGTTTTACAATATGAGCAACGGGGAATACGACCAAACGTTTGGAAAGCCAATAAGAGTTTTCGACCATGTCCATGCACAAACCTACTGAGAGCCAGCGAAATCCAAAAGCGACCTCGCCCGCGGGCGCCCGCTTTCACAAAAACGGGCGCCCGGTTTCACAAAAACGGGCGCCCGGTTTCACAAAAACGGGCGCCCGTTTCACAAAAACGGGCGCCCGTTTTCAAAAGCGGGCGCCCGTTTTCAAAAGCGGGCGCCCGTTTTCACAAACTAGGCTATGCCTAAACCTAACTCTAACCCTAAACTTAACCTCAGTAAACCTATGCCTAAACCTAACCTAACCCTAACCATAACCTTTTGAAAAGGGCGCCCGTTTGTGAAAACGGGCGCCCGTTTTCAAAAGCGGGCGCCCGTTTTCAAAAGCGGGCGCCCGGTTTCACAAAAACGGGCGCCCGTTTTTGTGAAAGCGGGCGCCCGCTTTTGAAACCGGGCGCCCGCGGGCGAGGTCGCTTTTGGATTTCGCCCCTGCTGGACCTACTTGCAAGTGTGCATTTTGTCACATTGGAAAGAAACAGCAGTGTTTGACAGTAGCATTATTCCATGTCATTAGTACAACCTTTGTCAAGTGCACAGACTCAGGCGCACGTTGTTCAGCAGTTCTTTGACCGAATAATCACTAATGATCCAAGGTCGAGAATTGCCAGTTGAAACCAGTTATAACTGCCCTCCCATGACCGAGGCAATCACTGAGATGGTCAGATGTCAGTTGAGATGTCACTCAGCAGAGCTACCCTGTAGAGAGCTATGTCAGAGTACTGCTGAATGCCAAAACGATTAAGACTGTCAAGATACAGCAACGATGACAGCAATGGGGGATATAGTGAGGATGAAGAAAATTCCCCATACATTTTCCTCATTTTGAAAAAGTATGTATATAAAGAGGTTTACGGACAAAGCCAACACGGATTGTGACAATCTGTTGAGCCTGACAAATAATTAGGATGAAAAAACACTTTTGTTGTTTTTATTCACATTGTAATCATTTGTTCAGTCCAAAATATTGTGTTTGTTGTCATGATTCGTCACGATCCGAGGTGGCTTTGTACAACGGTAATTAAAAGATAATTAAAAAAGAGGGGACAGGACTGCAGCACTCCATGTACTGTTGCTAATTGGCTTTATTGTTGGGTGAAAATAAATAATACGATGACAGAAATCATCCATCTTTGGATGATTCTTCTGAACTCAGATAATCAAATGAGTCATTTCCAGATTGTGAACTAATATCACAATATGGATACATATGTCAGCTGTAGCCTATACTATCTACCTATACTAATTTCTAATTCTAAGAAATTCGAATTTCAATGTGCATTGAATTTCCTGATTGTTTTTTAGATTAACCCCTGGAATCATGATTCTATGTGTAATCTACCACTCTGCTCAAGCAAAAATAGGCCATGGCCTACTTGAGTGCAATACACGAGTTGGCACTCTAACTGGGGTTCAATGTTTTACCCAAGGAAACTTCCACATGCAGACAGAGGAGCTGGGATTCAAACTGCCGATACACGGATCACTGGAGAATCTGCTGTACCTCCTAATCCACATTGAACCGGACTAAAGGACTTAATGTATGCAAGAGATAAGGAACACGTCTAAGATGAGCAAGCCTTTGATGTAATAATCCTCAGACTTTATATCTAATATCTTTGGTATACTAAAATGAAAGTAATGCTAATGCACCACCAAATTCATGTGATCTTTTGAAAAAAGCAAGAGAGCGGCAAAAAATGTAATTACATTTTTTTAAAGATCAGGTGTGTGTGCGCGCACGTTCACAGTTCACACACATGCACGTGTTTGTGTGTGCGTAGCCAAACTGGAAATCATTTTTTTCCAAGTGACAAAGTCAATCCAGAGGGAGCATAATCCCTCAGCACAGCTTTTAGTTCCACCAAAAGTTCATCCAGGTTTCAATATTGACGCAGACTGCACACATGCACTCAAATGATTTGTGGCGTACACTCAGGGCCAGTTTCTCCTAGTAAAGGAAATCTATGCAATATCACTCTTCGGGTTCTTACTGAATATGTGGTTATTAACTTGACAAAACCTGGCCTAGGTTTGAAAACACTGCATCAACCCAGGAATAACAGGAAGGGGATCTGTGACAGCCTGTCTGCTCGATGGCTGTTCGCTGGGAGTTCACAGGAGACCACTTTTGTTTGTGCTGATTAGTGCCGAGATGACCTCACTAGGTCTACGTGTGCAGAGTTCATTGTCAATTATCTGTATCTCTCAAACGGTTTGCAGAGACAAGTGTTACAGGAAATTGCGGAGGCATCTCAAGCTATTTTCAACCACATAATATTGCCACTTAAGATCAGCTTCCTGTTTCACAAGCCAGAGCCATCGATGAAAAGTACCGAGGAAATGAGCCCTCAAATCATAGCCGCAGTCTACCGTTGTTATGATTCTACCGGGTGGCCTCATTCTGTCAGATGTGATTTGGCCCGTGATAGGACTCAATTACAGATTACCTGAAAGTATATCAGGTCTTTCTCCTCACATGCAGAATTGAGAAATGAACTCTAATTTTGAATACGCACACGCACGCTTGCATGCATGGCTGCATGCACATGTTTACTACTTACTTATGGTAGTCCATCGTATCCGATGACGACTTCTACTTCATCTACGGGTGAGTTTTGGGGTGACTGTGTAGTCCAATCCGAGCGCCACATGATTTATTGCAGTGCGGGAATATTGAAGTCAGTATTTGTTGGGTCTTGGCTGCAGTGGTCATCTTTCTCTTCTGGCATTCCTTTTCCTTTGCCTGACCCTTCTCCTCTTCAAAGAGCTGAAGTCCAGAACATGGCAAAGCTGACAGCATAAAGTCTGTTCTGAGGCAAAACTTAGCAGCTGGGTGTGCTGTATTCCATACTTCTTCAGTGCTGTTCTGAGCAGGTCCTTATATCTATGCTTTTGATCTCCTTGGCTGTGATGTAGCTGACCATACAGCAGTTGATATGGAAGCCTGTATTCTGGCATCCCGATGTTGTAGCCAACCCATCGCAGTTGGTAGGCCACTGAAGAAGTGACAGTTCTACTCGAAACATCTACAATAACAATAAGATAATAGAAAACATGGTAACATATCATATGCATACAAAATAGTATGTATATGACCCCCTCACCATTACCCCACACACACACACACACACACACACACACACACACACACACACACACACACACACACACACACACACACACACACACACACACACACACACACACACACACACACACACACTAAATACCCAATCACGTTGTACAAGCTCACAACGCATCATCATGTGACGCAATGTTAGATCTACATTTTTGTAAATGGAAGTAAATCAAAAAGGGTCATGGAAAAGTCAAAGACCTCAATAATAATAGAACACCTCAGTGTAAACACACATAACCCGTTTTGGCTAAGAATGTATTGGGTTTATGTGGTCAAAGTGAAACTAGATCAGCACTCAGTAGAGTGCCAACTTGAGCATTGTGCACAAGTAGGCCATGGCTAACTTGTGCGTGTGGAGAGCACACCCAAAACAAACAAAAGACCTTCAGGAGATAGTACTCCTCATAGCATTAGTTATAAAGGTCTCTTAAAGATGGAGTGCCATGGATTTTTTCTACCCTAAAACATGATCATCAGGTATTAATGTTATATGAAAAGCAAGATTTTTTCCCCAAAAAACTGTACAGTGTTTGATAAACTGGCATTTTTATGATTCCACCCTACCAGTTCATTAAGTATGCCTGATTTGCCTGGTGGGTGGTGATGGGTAGAGATCCACCTGAACTGAAGCCACACCCACAGCTTTAGTTGCATGATAAAGGGGGAGGAGTTAGGGGAGGGGCTGAACACGTGATGTCACTATATTGAAGTTTTTTTCCTTGGCACGTTTGACTGGAAAGGTTCAGCCCCCAGGAAGAAACCCTAAATACAAAGGGAAGACATCATTGCAAATAAAAAACACACCAAGGGGTCTATTTACATACTGTCACCTCTTTAAACATGTACAAATTTGGAAAAAATACAAAAATCACAGCACCCCCTCTTTAATTACGTCATCACCTAAACCGGCCAATTGGAGTAGTTCGAGGAATGACCGACGACGACCAACGACGACCCCAAACCGATCGCTTAACTTGCGATTGCTCCGCTCACACAAATAATAAAAGTTAAAAAGTGCTCTCCTGATCCCAAGTCCCATAGCTCAGAAGCCCTATTAGTCCAAAGCTCCGAACACGGAAATCCACCATCACCGCGGCCGGTTGGCTGACTTGTTTTAAGCCTGTGTCCACACTGCAACGTGCTCGTGGTTATGGTGAAGGTAAGGGTTAGAGACAGGGTTAGGCCTATAGTACTGTAAATTTGGAACAATGGGAGGTCACAACAATGGGTGGTCCTATAATAATGACATGGCACCGGACATATTTCTACCCCTTACAGTTTGCGACATCGTGTGCAGGTGGAAATGTTGGCCTAATGGTGACACCAGCATGCAGACAAGACTGGCATGCAGCACAGTGCCCACACAAGGGATCTCGAAAGGCTCTTTTGAAAATGGAACGCAAACCTACTGGTAGCCGCAGGGTGGGCGCATGGTGCAGCATGATTACAGAGTGGCCGTCTTTGAAAATTCACCACATTGTTCCCTTCTATGCACCCTGCATGGGTTCTTTTTCTTCTTGTGGCAGACACCTCATTTAGAATGGGCAGTGCTCCGTCAGCTGCACCGAATCCAACTGTGTAAACCGACACGGTGGCATTTTCTACCCGGCTGCATCTCGTTTGTGGATAATAGTGATGATTCATCCCTGGCTGTTGTCATATAGCGGAGCCTGCCTGGCCTCTTCAGCATACAAACATACATATGTTAATCATTGTTGTTACCATGAAACCTCCCCAGTTGATTACTTGTGCAAAGACGATAATTTATTGTATTACAGATATTCTATGTTCAAATATGCAAATTAGGCAGTTGGCCTATATAGGAAAATATGACCAAAAAAGCAAAACATGACAGTTGTTGAAGGGTTATCATGAATTAATTTACTTATATTGAGCATACAAGCAATGTAATTAATGTTCCAATTTTTGAAGTCTGGGTCATGGACTTAAAACGTGGTTCTGTGAAACAGTTCCCAACCAGTGGAAAGGGAGTCTAAGTGTATCGGTGACAATGGACACCATTCATTTTGGAATCACAACAAAAGCAAATACCTGTAATGACGCTCCAAATGCATGCATGTGCTTTTCTATAGAAGAGGCCTTGGAAAACAACAATGAAACATGTCAGAGCTTTGTCAAGAGGCACAGAAAGCCGCATGGTGATGAGACTAATACTACTACTAATAATACTATAATAATATGCAATAATACAACATAATGCAGGGTAATAATAATAATAATAAGCCTATATGCCTAAGAATAATAATAAGTGACAATGAAAGCTGCAAGCAGCAATAAAACGGGATCAAGCAAGCAGCAATAAGGAGTAAGAACAATACGCACAAATAAGCCATAGAAACATGGGAGCCTGAACTTCAGAAATACATCAGGTAATTATGGGAGCAGGGCAGGGTTTTTGATTCCTGCCCTGACTGACTCACAATCTGGTGTGACTGAGTGAATGATTGGTGAGCTGTGAGTGAGTGGTGAACTGAGCTATGAACTGTCATTAGTGACAACATGGCCGAATAGTGACAGTCAAACAGCCTTGCCCAGCCATGAGGCCCATAGGGCAGGTGCCTATCTCCTGTTTCTGTAGCATGAGGCAGCTTGATGTACAAGTACACCCTCTGGACATGACGCTAGTATGACACAGGGTCTTCCAACCCTTGATGCTGAGTGCCAAGCAGGGAGGCATTGGATCCCGTTTTTAGAGCCTTTGGTATGACCCGGCCGGGAATCGAACCCCGGCCTCCCAGTCTCAGGGCGGACACTCTAACCACAAGGCCACTGAGTTGCTGAATGAGTAAATGATTGGTGAGCTGTGAGTGAGTGGTGAACTGAGCTGTGAACTGTCATTAGTGACAACATGGCCGAATAGTGACAAAACACAACATGGCCGAATGGTGACAACCACCATTACATTGAGTTTTACCCTGGGTTACACATAGAACCATGAACTTAGATGTAGAAGACCACATGAGATTGTGCATGATTGACTCATATTACTAGGTGTCCGTGCCGGGATTTGAACCCAGGAACTCTCATTTCCAAGTCATGCGCTCTACCAATGAGGCTACCCAACAGACACAAGACGTACTGGAAACAACACACACATTCAGTGGACTGCTTGGTAAATGGTAAATGGTGCATTTATATAGCGCCTTTATCCAAGGCGCTTTACATAGATTGTGCATCACATTCACCCATTCACACACACATTCATACACTGATGGCAGTGGGACAGGGACACATCGACACTAACTCTGCAGGAGCCCGGGATCGAACCGGCAACCTTGTGGTTACCATCCGGTTACTCTACCTCTGAGCCACTACCGCTCCTTAAATATGCACAAATAAGCCATAGAAACATGGAAGAAATACATCATGTGATTGTGGAAACACAGCAGGGTTTTTGGAGACTCAGACTTTGTATTGTCAGCAGTGGGACTTGAACCCTCAATCTTGTGTTCCGAAGTCAGGCACCCTACCGACTGAGCTATCCAGGCACAATGATTTGCTTAGTTGTTGTCATCAATGAAACAACCCAACAACACGCCACCAAGCAGTAAGCAATATGAACAATATGCACAATTCAGCAGTCCGAGGGTGGAGCTTAGTGGTCAAAGTGACAAATGGAAACAAGTTCCACATGCTTATTCCTCTCACACAATCTGGCACAATGTACTTGCTCCAGTGTTGCCAGAGAGAAACAAGCAGAAGAAGACTCTTCACAAACGAGCAACTTTCATTGGCTTATAAAAACGTCATTTTTTGATGAAAACAAATTTGCTTCTGAAGTTTTGTCCGGATGGGGCCAAAGTTCTCATGTAGCAGGTGTCATGCAAATTGATCAAAAATCCAGGCATAAAATCAGGCATGAGCATTTTTCAAACTGCTTAAAATGGCAGACACTCTCGGGGTGGAGCTTACCAGTCGAAATTACAGATGTGTTCCACATGAATCAAGGAACGTGTAGAAACAAGTCCATGATTTTAAGCCAAACGAAGCCTGAGTTATGCTTGTTCAAATGTTTCAGTTTCAAAGAATTGCTATAGCGCCCCCATTTGAGCGATTGGAGCAAGACTGGTTTTAGTGTTATTTGGCATCCCCCTCTACCAAACTGTAAAATCTCATAAACAGATTACTTTGCATGTGTAGATTAGGGATAATAGAATAATTTTCACAAACAAGCAATTTTCATTGGCTCGTAAAAACATCATTTTTTTCACTGAAAACAAAATTCACACTCATTTCATGTTTGTATGGCTTCAAAGTTCATATGTAGGTCATTGTTATGCATTTTGATCAAAGATTGTAGGAGAAGAGACATTTTAACTGTTTTACATATGATTAAAGATTGCGGCTCATCTAAAGGTCAGAGGTCAAAAGTCAGAATACAAAAGTTGTTTGACATAAGCAGACGCATAAGTGAATATAAGTTACATTTCTGAGAGTCGAGCAGTTCATGAGTTATGAGTGTTTAAAGTTTGCAATTTCAGTTGAGTGCTATAGCGCCACCATTTGACCAGTGGTCACAGGCTTCGCATCATCACCGTTTGGCATCACCCTCTACCAGATTACCAATTTTCGCGAAAACCGACTGCACGGTTCAGCCAGAACAGCTATTTCTGGCGGAAGAAGGAGAAGGAGAAGGAAAAAAGAGACAGAAACAAGAAGGGATCAAGTCCACTTCGTGGACTGCTTGATCCCTTAATGAAAGTGAACACCATTCAACCTAGACTAGAACCACAACAAATGCATTCAATCAAAATACATTTTCTTTCTATAGTAAGAGGCCTTGGAAAATATGAAAGATGAACAATGAAAGATGCCAGAGCTTTGTCCAGAGACACAGGAATTAAGACATGAAAATCCTATGCTCTTCCCAGGTGAGGTGATAGACGGGCTCTACCCACAATTCAGCGCGCGCGCGCGCGCACACACACGCACACGCACACGCACACGCACACACACACGCACACACACACGCACACACACACACACACACACACACACACACACGTCCACATGCATGTGCGCTGGAGAGTGGAAAATTGTTAGTGACACTGAAGCACTTGTACAGAGATAACGCATGCCAGTCAAATATCAGTATGCATGGCACATCCCTACGCACACTGCACACATCAGACCATCATCTGGTGTTGTAAATTACAAACTCAAAGATCAGAAATGTACAGCCAGACTCCTAAAGTGCCCCCCCAGGTGGCCATGATTGAGGGCAGATTTCAGTGCACTGCATTCTACACAAAGTTCTCAACTCTCAGCAATAAAATGCCAACCGTTTACAGCTCAGCATGAAACAGAAATTCAGAGCATCATCATGCATAGCGTAAATACATTATGTGGCACTCTCCAATTCAAAACATGTATCATGCTGACTGAGCACAGGGGAAACAAACACCTTGGGGCACACAAACGAAGAAGTGTCTTGTGAAGATACCCACAGTGCTGCAAGAAGTGTACTCATAAGGTAATTGCCCTGTATTAGGGCTGAAGCTGTATTGCCTCTTTTGTAATAATATAATATTGAAAGGCTACAAAGTAAACTAACCCTTTCCCATAACTATCTTGCACTAAAAACTACATTGTGCCTCTGTAGATGTAGTGGAGTAGGACTCGGAGTATAAAAATTGGAAACACTCCAGTAAAGTAAATGTTCTCTCAAACATACAGAACTTGTTTTGAGTTCATGTACTTAGATATTTTTACACCACTGGAAACCTGCAGCTACTACAATATTCAATGCAATCAGGAATGCTTTTGAAATGGAACAGTTGTGCAGAAGGATTAGTGGATTATTGGAAGGGTTAGATCCAAGCCATCTCCAATACACACCTGTCCTTCTGCCAGCAACTTCTTTCTAGCTAAAATCATTATTCAATTGAAAGACCAATTCAACCTCTGATGTGGTCAATGATAACAACTCTCTGTCGATATCGTCCAATCCGTCCACAGAGCAGAAGGATCAGCAGTCCATAGTGAATTAAAAATGGGGTGCCCTCGCTCAGTGGCCATGACTAAATAAGCACCCAAATAATCAAATAATAAACTGAAGCGGGGACCCCCAAAATAACCTTATTTGAACTTGTGAGCCGCAACCTGATAAGCGCTTGGAATGTAGGAGCTGGGGCATTCAATTTAGTTTGACCCCACAGATTGATGTATTTTATTATTCAACAATTTTGCCATGGTTTGACCATATACCGGTAGTATACTTTGTTTATTACTTTTCAATCGTCTTCTTTCCGTTTTAGGTATTTTAAAAAATGCCTCAAATTGTCAATTCAATGTCGTCTAGGGACCACCTTGAAAGTATGAGTGGACCCCCCTGGGGGCTACCAGCTTACTGTTTGAGAAGTACTGCTCTAGCTAACAGACCGAAGGGCGGGGGTGTGAAGCCAGGGGGTCTTTGACACATCCCATTACTCGCTCTATAAAGCTATCATCATCATCATCATCATCACTGGTCCGCTTTGATTACCTTTAACAAGCTGGCAGCACTGCACCTCCCTAAGTAATGATGACAGACATTTGGATCTTGTCAATCCCGTAAATTACATTTATTGACAGGTGAACCGGTTAGGAGGGGTCATGTGAATCAAAGGGAGATCATGTCACCTGACCCCACTCCAGGCCCGGATGTAACATTTCAATTGGGGGGGCAAGGCGAAAATGGTATGGGGATGGCATGCGGATGAAGTTGCACCCACACCATTTTTTTCGGTTACAGAACCTATATTAGGCAAGTAATAACAAATAATAACATCAGTTGTTATTGTAGTTGCAATAGACACACAGCATGCATATAACAAATAATAACATCAGTTGTTATTGTAGTTGCAATAGACACACAGCATGCATAAAGCTAAATGTATGACTCCTGAGAGTTTTCTGTTTTGAATGACAAAATGGTGTTGGTTTGTTGGTGACACAATTGTAGTTAGTTAGTTAGTTAGTAGCAGTAGTAGTAGTGTTTCAAATAATTAAATGTTTCAAATAATTAAATAAACACACCTTAAAGGTAGGGGAAGTGATTTAAAATTCATCGCCCAAGTGCAGCTACACTATGTGAACCTGCTGCTCGATCCTGATTGGATGAGAATTCACCCTCCACCTGGGGAACTTTTATTAGCTCCTCTGCTAACTTGGGGGAGGGGGAAACTCCATATATGGTCTGCACACCTTATAATAGAGCATTTTAACAGAAAAAAAATGGGGGTGATATCTGACAAAAGTGAAATCACTTCCCCTACCTTTAATTTGAAATATTTTTTTTTGCCCCACCCCCACCCACCCGCCCATGCCCATGCCTAGATCCGGCCCTGCCCCACTGCCTACAGCAGACAGAGGGACTGCGACCATGAAGAGAATGCTAATGCCTGCAATCAACATAACACAGGCAAATGTGAATAGGAATGAGAACAGTCACACACCAATGGTGGGAAAAAATACTCGTTGAAAGTATCAATATGCCAATGTATACTATATTACAAGTAATAGTCACAATTCAAAATGTACATGGGTATTGTTGCCGGCCCAGATGTAGAAACCGAAGGATGGTAATTTTCGTAATTGGCATCACCAATAACAACCTATATGGCAAGGTCAAAATTTCTTCATGCTTCATGCAGCACGTACTATAAGGTGTTTCACGAATCCATTCCAAGAATTAGATTGAGATGTACTCATACATTACTTTCCACAGACACACACATGCACAAACATATACGCAGAGCGACATTAAATATGCAGTTGATTTTTCAAAATTAGGTTGTGGTACAGCTGGCATAACTTGTGCATGTTTTCGTTATTTCAAACTTTCCAGTCTCTCATAGGGGCTGTGACATGAATACTGAACACGCTCATCTCCTTTGCATTCCTTTCCATATTCATAATTCCTTAATTACTAGAACAAGTTCAGTGATGAAAATTCTGGCTCAGTGCTAGCACACAATACATCTGAGAATCATAATGGTTTGATTTACATTAGCAGGGGAAGATATGCTAATCCATGTTCATTTGCTAATTTGTCCCATTTTGTTTAAAACGGTTATTATTGCATAAGCGCCAAACCTAGGTTTCCAGATGATTTAGCATCACAAATGAGAAATGACACATTCATTATTTTGGGTTATCCAACATAGGTTTGGCTCCACTGAAAGCCTCAATTAACAAGCAAAACAGCTCCTAAAATCCCCTCTATACGCTATCGCAATTTCCGAGGCCTCTAGATAACTGTCCCACATGCAATTACAGGAAAGTGACTGCATGTTAGCACGGCGCGTATTGACCTATGTCACAGCCAAAAGGCTGTCATGAATTTTAAATAAAATCTCGGGACGTGAGTGGAAACCTTAATTGAGCAGTGAATATATTCATTCAACCGGTCAGAAAGTATTTAATGTTGTCGCCCGGGTCTAGGGTCATCCCCTTGGATCTTGTTTGTGTAGGGATATGCAAAAGCAGCGATTGAACCTTGTGCCACCCCCCCCCCCCCCTTTCATGACGTCACCCGTCACCCGTGTTCCAGAAACGGCATCCTCATTTATTTTCCTCATAGAAAAACACGATTGTGCTGCGGACAAAGTCAACTCGGGTTGTGACAAATCATGACAACGAACACAATACTATCATGCAATGTTTAATTAGCAAGAAGTAGAAAACGGCAGGATACAACACTTTTTATTACTTTTTATTTTTATTTAAAATTGTTTGATTGTCCCAAAAGATTGTGTATGTCACGAGTTGGCTTTGTCCACGGTGTAATCGTCTTTATATGAATCATTTTCCAAAAGTCTGAGAAAAATGAATGGGGAATGGGGAAGAAAGAAAGAAAACTTATGTTGTAAATTCCAGCAATGGCAGTAATTAACCCAGTTAGAACTGAGACAGAAAAATCTAAATCCTAAAAGTTTTTGGTGCTCATGTTGCTTCAGGGACCTTCTCAGAAGCAGTTAAAAAAAACATCTCGCTCTGAATGAATAAAACAGTTTTTCTCAATAGATGTCAAATGTGTTGTTCTTTTCTTTTGAAATGCACTTTGTATTTTTCTCTTTAAAAAAAGAAAGAAAAAAAAAGTCCCTTGGAGCAGCCTGACCTCCCATTTCCTGTCAAACGCCTGGATGAGTGCTTCTGTATTTGGCATACCATTTGATTCGCACAGCTGGGGAAAAGGCAGTGACAGCCACTTTGAATACTTGTACTGTCTGACTACGGGGCTAAAAGCAGCAGGCCAGGTCCAGGGCCTCCTATCAATCACCCATAGGCTGCTTAAGCAGTGCCTGGTTTTCATTGATTGAGAAGCATTTTTACCAACAACTTGTAGATTCACGGGACAACTCAAACACAACTCACTATGAAACTTAAAACTGAGTTGACAAACCAATAAAGATTACACTTGTTCAAGCAGCAATAAAACGTGACCAAGCAAGTGTAGTATTACGCGGAAGCGGGGATCGAACCCGGGACTCCCACTCGCCAGTCCAACGCACAACAAGTCGCGCCAATAAGGCTGAGCCCGATTGGCGGGGTTGTTGTCGCTGGCTCATGGCTGGGTGCTACATTCACCCCCTTGATCTTTTGGAGCGCGTCCTCGCGTTTCACATTTCACACCACGGACCCCCGTACGTGATGTCCCTCATGTGGACCCGCAAGGACGTATACGGGTATATTGGGGATAACACCCGCACTCCAAATCCTGCCGACTACGCCAGATTGTAGTATTACGCGGAAGCGGGGATCGAACCCGGGACCTACAGGCTACCTACGGTAGCCTACAACCTGGCCTCCTACAACAAAACTGATAAAAGCTTGGAGAATTACAGTACAATTCAAGTACAACTAGAAGAAATTGTGAAATAAATGTGATTGGACACTAGTTAACAACAGTTGTTTAATGGCCACTTTGTTCAAGAAGTTAATCTAACATAATCTGGCACAATGTTTTAACCACTACACTGTTACATGAAATGATCAAGGCTTGTACAATGCAAAGCTTTCGTTGGGTAGGTTACTACTGGAAATCTAGAATGTCGGGGTATGACCTGGCCGGGAATCGAACCCCGGTCTCCCAGTCTCAGGGCAGACACTCTAACCACAAGGCCACTGAGTTGGTGCCATTACCATTACATTGAGTTTTATCATCTCAATCACAAAGTGACATTTCCGTCACTTTCATGATATGCGAGTGTAACTCAGTGCTATTGAGAAGTAGGCAGAAATGCATTGGACTCAAAGTAAAAGCCCAGCTTGAATATAAGATATATATAGCCCCTGAATATAAGACAAATACATTTTTGGGATATTTCCATTGGGAAAAAGCATTGTCTTATATTCAGGCCAATAGGATATATATATATATATATATATATATATATATATATATATATATATATATATATATATATATACTGTATATATATAAAAAGTTGTCAGCGTTAACGCGTTAACTCAGCCGTGCGTTAACGGCATCAATAAAATTAACGCGAGAATAACACATTGACGATGGCTGTCCTCAGCTTCTTCTTCTTCTTCTTGTAGGTTTCCGGCAGACTAGATGCCTTGTTGGCATATTGCTGCCCTCCACTGGTTGGGAGTGTAACTCCTTGGGAATTCTCCACGGTGAAAAATAATTACAGTGCCCACCCAAACATCCCCTTGCTGATAGTTCAGTTCTGTTCCGGCTCAGCCATGACTGGCTGAGGTGGCGCAAAACCCTTTCTCAAAATATTGTCCAGCTCTTCAGCACTTATGTCCTCCACACTCAAAAACCTCCTAGCAGCGTCAAGCACCATCTTGATCCTTTCTGACTTGCTTTGTATCTCTATTGCACAGTTCACAACCATAGCTATAAATGCCAAAAAGTGTTTTCTGTCCATGTACAAGCTTCCCTCATCCCCACTTCTTCTCCCACCAGGCTCCTTTTGCTCTGTCACAGCCCCACGTTCCTCCCCTTCCAGTCTCTTGACCGCTTCAGCATACGACATGTTCCCCTGCTCTCTCCTAATTCTCCTGACTGCCACTTCCCGGATTCTTCTAGGGCATTGTACTGCTCCAGCATAGTGGTTCCCTTCACAGTTTACACACTTTGGTTGTCGCTGCTCCTTATCACATGTCCCCTCACAGTTAGCCTCTCCACATGTCCTGCACTTACTTTCCCTCCTACATACTGCAGCCACATGCCCGTACTCTTGACAGCAGAAACACCTCAGTGGTGCTTCCTCGAAAGGTCTCACTCTGTAGCTTATGTAGTCAACATATACTCTCTCTGGCATCTCTCCCTCAAACGTCAGACAGATTGACTTGGAGTCCTCCTTTATTCCATCTCTGCTCGTTTTCATCCTTCTGGCTTCACACACTCCTTTAATACTTAGAAAAAGCTCACTGTCTATTGACGTTGGCACCATGCTGATCACCCCTCTCTTTCTTGGTTTCTCTCCAAGTCTGAAGCACCTGACACTGACGCCCTCATACTCCGTTAAGTCCAACACTTGATCCATCTGCTGCTTTGTTTTGCACTTTATTACTACCAGACCACTCCTAGTCACCCTTACTTCCCTTACCATTCCAACTTTTCCTACAATACTCTTGCCTACCCCATGTGGATCTCTGAAGATCCCATTTGAAGCGCCCACAGCTTTTATTCCCACCACAAAGTTCTCATCTTGCCCGCCATCTCCTGGGCTAGTAGTAGCACTGTCAATTGATCCAATTCTTCTTTTTTTAGTCCCAAGCGACCGTCTTGTGTCTTTTTCCTTTTGAGCCTTCCGTTTCTCCTCCATTACCTCCTCCATGTCACTTTCACTTTGCACGGTAGGTCTATATTCCTCATCCATCGGTATATACTCATAGGCAGGCTCTGTCGGGCAATAGTACGGACTAGAGGACCGCGAGTGAGTAGGACTTGATGGGTTGTAGCCTCCACTAATGTACCCCTTCTCGACTACCGCCAGCTTTTGCCCTCTTCCCTTGTTTTTCTTCACTTTTCGCCCTCCTCCTGTATCCTCCGCCATCTCTCACATCAAAACTTATTTTTAAGTTTCCCGCAACACCGACCGACCGCATCAAACACCATCCGGGTTCCCAGCAGGGCTGTCCCAAACCCAACCACACGACAACGAGAAAAAGGCTGTCCTCAGCGCGGCAGGCCACAGAAGTACTTTACGTCCGCACACAAACACAGTGATGGTTTGTACCCACACAAACACAAACCGGTTTGTACAGCAAATGCGCGGGCGCACCAAAGGCTCCGATGCATGCTCCGATCCAAAAACTTGAGATTACAAATGTGCCATCCTCACTCAGTTTTCAAGCGATTGTTTTAATTCCAACTTGTCAATACAGTGCATGATTTATATACTTTATATTTTCATTGGGTATAGGTATAGGCCATGTTTTTTCATCAAACAATATGAAGATAGATGTTCTTTTTATGCAGCTTAGAGACACGTGCGCTGGCAGTCAATCATGCCAGTGTGAATCTGGGCCAGATCTTTTAAGCAACGCTGCCTATAATATTAAATGAAAAAGTCAATAACTTTGCCTGCTATGTACTGTATGTTTGTCATACCTTTTAATTTTGGCTAAAAACATGTTCAGCGACCCCCCCCCCCCCCCCCCCCCCCCCTGCGCACAATAAAATAAGCATTTCTGGCAAAGTATTTGTCTCTGCTTACATTTGATAAGAGTGTTAAAGTCAGAGTGTTTAAGTCAGATTTAGAACAAATGAAAATATGCGATTAATCGAAGATTAACTATGGGCCATCATGCGATTAATCGCGATTAAATATTTTAATCGACTGACAGCTCTAATATATATATAAATATATATATATATATATATATATATATATATATAAGGTGTCGGCGTTAACGCGTTAATCTCGCGTTAACTTTGCTGTGCGTTAACGGCGTCAAAAAAATTAACGCGAGATTAACGCACTGACGATGGCTCTCCTTGGTGCGCCTGATTTGTACAAACCGTTTGTACAAATCGGTTTGCACAACGGTTTGTACAACGGTTTGTACAACAAATGTGCGGGCATGTCATGCAAATTGATCAAAAATCCATGCAGAAAAACAGGCATGAGCACTTTTCAAACTGCTTAAAATGGCAGACACTCTGGGGGTGGAGCTTACCGGTCAAAGTTACAGATGTGTTCCACATGAACAAAGGAACATGTAGAAACAAGTCCCATGATTTTGGGCCAAACGAGGCCCGAGTTATGGTTGGTCAAATGTTTCAGTTTCAAAGAATTGTTATAGCGCCCCCATTTGAGCAATTGGAGTAAGACTGGTTTTGCTGCTATTTGGCATCCCCCTCTACAAAAATGTAAAATCTCAGAAGCAGATTACGTTGCATGTGTAGATTAGGGGCAATCGAAGAATTTTCACAAACGAGCAATTTTCATTGGCTCGTAAAAACATCATTTTTTTAACTAAAAACATGATTCACACCCATTCCATGTTTGTATGGCTTCAAAGTTCATGTGTAGGTCATTGTTATGCATTTTGATCAAAGATTGTAGGAGAAGAGACATTTTAACTGTTTTACATATAATTCAAGATGGCGGTTCATCTAAAGGTCAGAGGTCAAAAGTCAGAATACAAAAGTTGTTCAGCATAAGCAGACGCATAAGTGAATATAAGTTACATTTCTGAGAGTCGAGCAGTTCATGAGTTATGAGTGTTTAAAGTTTGCAATTTCAGTTGAGTGCTATAGCGCCACCATTTGACCAGTGGTCACAGGCTTCGCATCATCACCGTTTGGCATCACCCTCTACCAGATTACCAATTTTCGCGAAAACCGACTGCACGGTTCAGCCAGAACAGCTATTTTTGGCGGAAGAAGAAGAAGAAGAAGGAGAAGGAGAAAAGCAGTCAATAACAATGAAGTGACCAAGTCCACTTCGTGGACTGCTTGGTCACTTAAGATTACACTTGTTCAAACAATTAAGATCAGATATGCACACATTAACCTCTGTAAAGTCAGAAGCAGCCGATCATAGCCGAGGTAAAAGAAAAATATAGAAGGAACTGTTTGCAACTGACTTTAGAGAAATAGATTAGTAAGATTAGTCAAATGTTGTTAATAATAACAATAAGCAGACATGGCAACACTGCCTGAACGGAAGGAAAGCACACACACACACACACACACACACACACACACACACACACACACACACACACACACACACACACACACACACACACACACACACACACACACACACACACACACACACACACACACGAGGGGGCGAAATCATCTTGCAACCTCGACCTTGGTCGCGACCAAACCATTCGCCAGAGTTCCCATCCTATAAATGGTGACCTCGCTGTCGCTCTAATAACTTCAATACATCAAGCCCCATGCACTACATGAAACTGTGTTATGTAAACCAAAGGTTCAAATATGAAGGTCTTCTTGGTTGTGAGTGGATTGCCTTTTAAACAAATTGGTGCATTTAAGGTTGAATTATGGAGAGAATATGGTAAACGAAAAAAAAGAAGAAAAAAAACACACCAGGTTGACATAAACGGGTCTTAGTATGAAGTAGAAAAAGTGCCGGGCAGAAGTCTATGGCCTCCTGGTGGCCACCAGGCTATGGCCTCCTGGTGGCGCTATAGGCCAAAAAGGGTTCCATTCTTTCTTATGCCTTTGATGGCAATTTCAACATTTGATGCTTTTTCCTCCAAAAATGTGTTTTGCAAAAATCCACCCATTTTGGCACTAACAGGCTAATAGGAATGCATTAAAGATTTCACATAAAATGCACGCTGCGTTCATGAGTTGCTGCTTTATTGCTGCTTTACTATGATGTATGGGACAGATCTGTCTTGAGCACATGACTAAAAATTCTGTGTAACAATTTGCAGGATTTTGGGACAGAATGCAGAGGATGTTTTACGAAGACCGGCCTCCTGGTGGCGCTATAACAGGCCATTCTAGAAAATTGGGCAGAGGTTCATCATAGGCATTTAGGGATCACATGTGCAAAGTTTGGCATCGACCGACTTAACGGTGCCAGAGATTAGTTGGGGTATTGCATTGTACTGTATGGCCCTGTATTGTACTGTGTCATACTGTATTGTACTGTACTGACTGTACTATAATCATGTACTGTCATAAAGTTCATAAAGTTAAACATAAGCACCAGTATAAATAAATTAAGTGAAAATAAATAAAAAGGATTACTTTTAAGGATCCCCATGACAGTAATATACCTCTTGAGTGGGTGTGGAAATATTATAGCATCAGTATTTGTCTTATAGCATCAGACTTGCCTATCCTGGCTAAATCCTCTCATTTTAAGCCTTGCTTGGCTTTAGTGGAACAGAATATTCATTATGCAACATTTGATCTTTGCATTGTGTGCCTGAAGCTATCCGGATGTATGTCTGTTTGTCCAGAGATAAACTGACCAAATTGTCACATCAGGTTTATGCTTGAAATGTAAATGGGGCTCAAACTGAGATTAAACAGACTCATGTGTCATAGAATGGCCATTCTCGTGTTGATCTTGAGACATGCACGATTAGATCTTATCATCTTACAGTACATTATAGTGATAATGAACTCTAAAATGAACGGAGGGAGGTCAGTCTCCAAACTATACGAAAAGTGGCTCAAATTGGAAGACCTATCATGAAGAAAGGACATCAAAGTGAACAAGTTATAATGTTTTCTATCAACCATCAACCATTACGCACAGGAGGTAACTTATAGCATAGTGATCGGATTACATTACCAACCTGCAGAACCAAGGGAACAGAAAGGACCTGGAGATCCTGGCCAACAGTAAGAAGGTGAGGCGGGCAGGCCTACAGTATGTAAGGATGTCAAAGCTGTCATCCGCCCAGCTTAAAAAAGGCAGTTCTAACTAACAACCACAACAGAAAGGACTCCTGGCCATCTCAAGGCCAAACTGAAATAACAAACTAAGCAGTAACTGAAACACAAGCTAAGGGGCTATGAAGAGAGCTGTTGCTTGGTCTGTGTCTGCCATGACATATAGCCGGCTGGCTTTTATAGCAGTGGTGGAGCAGTGGACAATTGGGGAATCTACAGCAGGTGTGCCAGCCTGGGTGTGTCAGGGTGTGAGTGGAGGAGAGGCAGAGGTGATTAGGTATAAGGAACTGGTTGGTTCCTCTCCTGGGGCTGGCAGTAGCCTGAATGGTTAGTGATTTATCGTAGAGCTCTGGGGTCTGAACGGCGGAGCGGGGTTGGGAAGGAGCGCTTGTCTTATCCGCCGGCTACTACTAGTAGGGCGGGGCGAAGGAAGTTTTACTGAGGTTATGGTTAGGGTTAGGTTAGGTTTAGGCATAGGTTTACTGAGGTTAAGTTTAGGGTTAGGATTAGGTTTAGGCATAGCCTAGTTTTATTGGGGTTGTGTCTTTATGGTTAGGGTTAGGTTAGGTTTAGGCATAGGTTTACTGAGGTTAAGTTTAGGGTTAGGATTAGGTTTAGGCATAGCCTAGTTTTATTGGGGTTGTGTTTAGGGTTAGGTTGGGGTTAGAGTTAGACGATGCTTTATGCGGTTACTAACCCTAAACATAACCTCAGTAAAACTATGCTTCGCCCCGCCCTACTAGTAGTAGCCGGCGGATAAAACAAGCGCTCCTTCCCAACCCCGCTCCGCCGTTCAGACCCCAGAGCTCTACGATAAATCACTAACCGGCTAGCAGTAGCCTGGGCAGTATTCCTTTTCAGGTTTATAAGCCCTTTAGAAATTCCCAATAAAAGCTGCAAGAATTGTTATTCTTTCGGGATTCTTCCTGTCTGATGACAACAATATTAAGCAAATTTGTTAACACAGAAAAGGCTTTCCTGACGGAAGGCTATTGTATGTTGGCATACAAGGAAAAATATTCTCTATGTAGGTTCTCTCTCCTTGTCAATATCAGTAAAGTGCACAAATCCTGGTTGTTTTTCCAGGGGAAAAAAGCAATACAACATTATGGACAAAATATTGTCCAAAATATAATAATATATATGTCCATAATATAATATGCTTTTGGTTCATCAGGAATGAAAACCACTGGCGTAGACGGCAAACACTTTCGACCTGTCTAGACAGTCAGAAGCCCCAATTACGTAACATCAGTGGACTTTAGAAGTACGTTTGTAAGCCTCAGGCTTTAGAAATAGAGAACAGAGTGTGTTAACTTGGTTAGAGCTTTAATGCATTAAAAGATCTGTCAGTGTGTGGGAGAACTGATAATACATACAATGCGTACATTTAATTAAAAATGAAATTATTTTTCTTTATTGGAACCACCTAGTCATTCCCTTAATCAAGAGTAAATGTCTGATGAGGACGCTTTAAAAATACATCTTGAAAGAGATTGCTTCTCCCAACAAAGTAATGTGATTACCTCACTCTAAAAGGGGGTTCTACGTGCAGATATTTTATCGAATAAACTGCAGCAAACATTTCAAATAACCTGTGGTTCCTTGTTCTGGTGGGCAATAAGGTGCACACAATTCATATATCAGTACATTCTAAGGTTCTCCAAGCAGTCAAGGCTCCAAAAGAGTAGTCCAGAAATATTTTCTAGTTTTTTTCCCCCCTGGTGGTAATGTATTTACAGATGAACACACAGACCTAACAAACAAAAATACTGAAGACAGGAAAATTACTTCAAAGCAAATTACAGAAACAAACCCAGAACTTAATATCGGTGTTAAGGGATTTTCACACAGGGAGCTCTAAAACATGCCTCTACTTCCTTTTCTTTTCTTTCTTTTTTTTTCTTCTTTTTTTATCCCCCGATTTTGCGACCCATTTTTTATCCAGTGCCAATTCCTAATGTGATCCTGGGCTCTACACACCCTCCACCAACCTGGAGAGGCAGTGAAGGCCTCATGCTTCCTTCAATGCATGACGAGTCCAAGCTGCCTTCTTTTCACCTGACAGGGGGGAGTTTCATTGTTTGGACGTAGCGTGTGGAAGGAACACGTTATTCCAACCAGTTCCAGTCCCCTCCATCAGGCGCCCCGGCTGGCCAGGGGGAGGCAGTTTAGAGCCTGCATGTTACTGCATGTTTTTGTGAGACCTGTGCTGATGTGTTTCATGCACACACCTACGTCTGATTATGCTTTTTTATGCTGAGCGATTGTGTTTATGTAGACACTGACGGGCACAGTGGAATCTCGGTGATAATGTGTGCTTTATCACTCCACTTCTGAATCTTAAATGCCCTATAGGCTGTAAACCCTCCCTCTTATACTAGGCAAAACCATACCAAGGAACTGTTCTTAATTGGTAACCCACTTAACGCAACATATGGCTAACTACTGCCCATACACAAATCTTATCTCATTAGATAATTGACAATGAGTGAAAAAATGCAGAATTGTGGGAAACACAAGTTTTTGTCTCTCTGTCTGTCTGCCATGGTAGCCAAATACCGGTATGTAAAGGGTTGCTACCACTCTATTCATTCACAAGCAGAGCTTGAGTCCTCTCATGCATGCAAGCACACACTGCACACACACACACACACACACACGCACGCACGCACGCACGCACGCACGCACGCACGCACACACACACACACACACACACACACACACACACACACACACACACACACACAGTGAGACAGAAAGCAGAAATAGAGAAGAGAACAATGTAAGTGGGCTGGATATTCACACTACTGTCTCTTCCCACAGATACTTTCGCAGCATGGAAGCAAAACACTCCCAGTGGTAAAATGTGTGGTGCGCTACACACAAGTGGAAAAGCAATCACCTGCTTCAAGGCCAATGCTATTTCCATTGCAAGACGTGTACTCATGTAACACATGAGGCAACTTGTACATAATATATTAATATATTTTCAACAGACGGAGCACGGGGGAGATCTCAGTGTCTATAACGCCAGGGGGATGGATCATGCTTTACCAGTACAGTACCACAGCTACGACTGTTTCCCAGCTACCCTAGAAGTGATGAACTGTATTTTATATGTATTTGTTTTTCTCTCTAGCAAATGCTTCCTATGGGAAATTCTGAAGTGAAACTTATTTTCGTGTTATATTGACTTTCTCAGCATCACCAAGTATACAGACTGTTAATGAAACTCCTCACCCACAGGCTTTGCATACACCCATAAGAATAGACATCAGTGTCACACAGCACAATGCCAGGTCTCTGCTCTACATTCCCAGAGAGACAGATGAACACGCAGAACTTCATCTGTCCTCTTCCCATTCCCTTCATGCTTCTCTTCCTGACGTTCCTCCCTCTGACATTTTTCTCTTCAAACTTTTCTCGGTTCTTCTCGTCGCCCCCCCCCATGCGTTTGTTGCTTTCATCTCCATTTCTCCTGTATCCCCCTCTGTTAACCCCCGACAGATGTTTGAGGCTCTATAGCTGCAGAGGCTGTTCTCACATTCAGCATGTTTGTTTTGCTCTCTTCTTCCGGCTGGTGATAGTTATATAATGGCTCTTTGCAAGTCAAATCCAATTTGACTTTTTTCTTTTTAAGTTGACTTGGCTACACCTATGCATATAGAAAAATAACCAAAAAATAACAAGTCAAGAAGAGAAGTCCACACACCAGCAGCATTAGACTTTCATATAGAATTCGTATTGTTATATGGGGAAACAGAATGTAGTCCATTCTGGGTTTCCATTCGTCATGGTTGGCAAGAAAGTCTAATGCACACCTATAAGTCTTTGGGACGCGTGCGTAGGCAGGCAAAAAGCTTGAATCAGGATCAATGTAACAGTGTACACATGGAGGCCCGCACAACGTCTATACTTGCCTATACTAATAAAGTTTCTTGCAAGTATAGACGTTGTGCGGGCCTCCATGTGTACACTGTTACATTGATCCTGATTCATTCGTCATGGTTACCATGGGCAGTCTATGATGAAGGATCACCAAAGATACTCTAGGTACGAAGATACACAATCTTGCGTTGGCGCCACGATAGGCGACATGGACTACAAAGCCTACAAATGGTCTCCTAAATAGGCGACATGGACTACAAAGCCTACAAATGATTCTCCTCTCAGAGCCCCCTATCTGTCGTATATGTCAAATTGCAGGTTACAAAGAGAGTTTCTTGCAACAGTTTGTTGGTGGAATAAAGAATTATTGATAACAAAATGAAATTTCTCCTTATCTGTTTCGCTAATAGCAGCCGTTTTAGTATGAATATGTTGTAAATTATATGCCTTTTGATGATTGGGTCCAGTATTTACTTGAGTGTCCATGGAGTTAAAGAATGGACCATAAGTTGTGTTCACGTTGTTCATTCTACCATTGGAAATGAATAGACTCCAACATTCTTCCTAATCTCCTAACATTGTACCATTGTAGCATCAGGAAGCAAAACAAGTTTGTGCCTCTTGCCATTGGCCTCTTGGGGATCACTGTTACAAAGCTCACTAAAATGTAGTTCTAGAACTATACTCAACAAAAATATAAACGCAACACTTTTGTTTTTGCTCCCATTTTTCAGGTGATGGACTTAAAGACTAAAATTCATTCCAGATATACAATATTACCATTTCTCTCAAACACTGTTCACAAATCTGCCTAAATGTGTGATGTTGAGCACTTCTGCTTTGTTAAGATAATCCACCCCACCTCACAGGTGTGCCACATCAAGATGCAGATGTGACATCATGGTTAGTGCACAGGTGTACCTTAGACTGTCCACAACAAAAGGCCACCCTGAAATGTGCAAATTTTCTTTGCCTTATTGGGGGTATGGGACTCCGAACCAGTCAGTATCTGGTGTGACCACCATTTGCCTCCTGCAGTGCAACACATCTTCTTCGCATAGAGTTTATCAGATTGTCAATTGTGGCCTGTGGAATGTTGGTCCATTCCTCTTCAATGGCTATGTCAAGTTGGGGGATATTAGTGGGAACTGGTACACACTGTCAAAATGGTAATAACACATTATTACCACATTATTACCATTTCGACAGCACATACCAGTTCCCACTAATATTCAACAACTTCACATAGCCATTGAAGAGGAGTGGACCAACATTCCACAGGCCACAAATGACAATCTGATAAACTCTATGCGATGTGTTGCACTGCAGGAGGCAAATGGTGGTCACACCAGATACTGACTGGTTCGGAGTCCCATACCCCCAATAAGGCAAAGAAAATTTGCACATTTCAGGGTGGCCTTTTGTTGTGGACAGTCTAAGGTACACCTGTGCACTAACCATGATGTCACATCTGCATCTTAATGTGGCACACCTGTGTGGTAGGATGGATTATCTTAACGAAGCAGAAGTGCTCAATATCACACATTTAGGCAGATTTGTGAACAGTGTTTGAAAGAAATGGTAATAGTGTATATCTGGAATGAATTTTAGGTCTTTAAGTCCATCCCCTGAAAAATGGGAGCAAAAACAAAAGTGTTGCGTTTATATTTTTGTTGAGTATACATTGAGCCCACTTAGACTTAGCTGATTGGAGAGTAGTTGGTCAAGGAAAGGTCACATTTCTCTGCTCCCATTCTTGTGAGAGAAAAAGATGCGGTACATACAATATAAACAATGCATACAATAAAAAAACTATACAATAAACACACAGAGATACAGTTAGCTTGCTCAGCCTGTCCCACTCAATCCCAGCCAAGCTCATTTCAAACAAAGAATAGGCCTATACAAACACAAGGCTGTTGAAGACAGAGTTCATGACATTAACATTAAATAATCTGATAAGGAAAACACACACACACACACACACACACACACACACACACACACACACACACACACACACACACACACACACACACACACACACACACACACACACACACACACACACACACACACACAGGTGGATTAATTACCTGTGTTATGTACAGTATATGTATTCATGAGTCTGTTTGCAGTCTTGTATCCAATTATTAAGCTACAAATGATTAATTTTGGTGCGGTGATTGCCACTCGAAAGTGAATGGGTATAATAAACAATATGTTTTTTTCTTTCATGTAAAAGCCTGTTAATTAATTGCCTCTGCATTCAATGCTGCTGCTCTCCATCTTCATTCTCTTGCTCCTGAACAGTCATGTCCTTGGAAGGGAATTAATTGATATCAAGCTTTATAAAACTTTATAAAAGGCCAATTTCATGCATAATATATAAGCTCTAAAATGGAAACAGAAGTGAAGTAGTTTATGTGGGCATATACTGTAATGTGGGCATATACTTGCAACCCTATGGAGCTGCGCAGTGACGTCACCACCCCTGTTCCAGAAGTGGATTTCCCATTATTTTTTCTCATAGACTTTTTTGAAAATGATTCATATAAAGACAATTACGCCACGGACAAAGCCAACTCGGATCGTGATAAATCATAATGACACACATCTTTTGGGACAATCAAATCATTTCTAAGATGAAAAACGAAACAAAAAGTGTTGTATCCTGCCGTTTTCTACTTATTAGATATTATATGATAATATTGTGTTTGTTGTCATGATTTGTCACGACCTGAGTTGGTTTTGTCCGCGGCGCAATCATGCTTTTATTAAACATTTTCGAAAAGTCTATGAGGACAATAAATGGGTAATCCATTTCTGTAACAGAGGTTGTGTGGACATTCTATAAAAGCTTCTTGCACTACAATGCATGATGTGAGGGTGTAGATCTGCATTTGTGACCCCAAAGTAGACTATATACAGGTACATACAGTATAGCAGAGGCCTGGATTTACTGCTGGAGTAGGTGGGCTTTGGTCCAGGACTTTTTATGAAGAAATTCAATTGTGAACGGAGCGAGCAGCACGCACACCCAGACTTACTATGTCTGTCACACACTCCATATTTGGAGTGCTTGGGCATGCGAGACCCAAATGTACTCCATGTAAATAACAATTAAGATGAGCAGCCTCTTACTTATTTTTACTTATTTTTTTTACTTATTTGTATATTTAGTTCTATTATGGTTAAAACATTGAGAGGTTAGATGGGGAAGCATGATCCGGTCTAAAACCAGTCTACTATCTGTGTCTGATTTTACACATACATGCATACCGTATATTACCGTATATTACCACCTATACTGTTAGTAAAATGTCTACATCCATTCAGCACCATGGCCAGCTACTATACTGTCTGTCTGTGTGTGTGTGTGTGTGTGTGGGGGGGGCGCTGAACTGCAACAGCCACTGAACTGAAACAGATAGGATAATGTGTGTTTAAGCATCAGCATAATATCTGCCTTTTTCTTCCAGTGGCAGCGAACAGATGTCTATTTGTTATTTGTATTGATTTTGGATTTCAATCAATGAATGTGCGTGCTTGTATAGCATATACTCTCTTGAAACAAAATAAAAAATAACAAAACAAAGGAATAAATAAATACATATAGGCCTTTTTCATGTACGCAATTTAATCCATAACTTCCTATTCAATTTGCATTACTTTAATATCCAGAGTGGATGAGTGCTGTCTGTTGTGACTTAAACTATAGCATATTGTCGAATTTAAAGGAAGGGGAAGTGATTTCACTTTTGTCAGATATCATCCCCCCAAAAAATCTGTTAAAATGCTCTATTATAAGGTGTGCAGACCATATATGGAGTTTCCCCCTCCCCCACGTTAGCAGAGGAGCTAAAAAAAAAAATGAAAAATGAAAAAAATGAATTTCAAATCACTTACCCTACCTTTAATTAGAACTGTGCTGTAGCATATACATAAACATGTCAATTATAAATAATGAACAGATCAATGTTCAAACCTGAACCTTTGGTTATATGAATATCCTACGATGAAAATCTGCCACGTTTCTGGTCCACTCTCTTCTAAGTGAATATCGAAGTGTGTGTGTGTGTGTGTGTGTGTGTGTGTGTGTGTGTGTGTGTGTGTGTGTGTGTGTGTGTGTGTGTGTGTGTGTGTGTGTGTGTGTGTGTGTGTGTGTGTGTGTTGACGTCAGGAGGATACAGTACAGACCATCGGCAGCGAGCGCAGAGAGAGAGAGAGAGAGAGAGACAGACAGAGAGATAAGCTGCGCGTCAGGCGGGACCATGCAGTCAACCTGTGCCGGAACGGTACGGTGCGCCGCGCGTCACTGCATGCCCGCGCCCGTCTTTTGACTCATCGATTCTTCACAAAACAAACTTGTGCACAACTGCGCAGCGTTGTCCGCGACATAGGCCAACGTTAACAGGACATATAACTACAGAAAAGCCCGCAGCAAAGATGAACAACAAGTCTATAATCCATCCGAACGGCAGCCCGCCTCAGCGGGCCAGCGGCGAGGAGCTGATCATCACCTCCACCTTCGGCACGCTGCTCTCCGTCGTGTACATCGTCGGCGTGTCGGGGAACGTGTACACGCTGGTGGTGATGTGCCACTCCATCCGCTTCGCCACGTCCATGTACATCTCCATCATCAACCTGGCGCTGGCCGACCTGCTCTACCTCTCCACCATCCCGTTCGTGGTGTCCACGTACTTCCTGAAGGACTGGTACTTCGGCGACGTCGGCTGCCGCGTCCTGCTCAGCCTGGACCTGCTCACCATGCACGCCAGCATCTTTACGCTCACCGTGATGTGCGCCGAGCGCTACCTGGCCGTGACCAAGCCGCTGGACGCCGTGCGCCGCTCCAAGAGCTACCGCAAGGCGCTGGCGTGGGGCGTGTGGCTCCTGTCGCTGCTGCTTACCGTGCCCATGCTGCTGATGGTGGCGCAGACCACCAAGGGCACGCCGGACGGCGGTGTGAAGAGGATGTGCGCGCCCACCTGGTCGCCGCTCGCCTACAAGATCTACGTGACGGCGTTGTTTGGCACCAGCATCATGGCGCCCGGGCTCGTCATCGGCTACCTGTACATCAAGCTGGCGCGCACCTACCTGGAGTCCCAGCGCAGCGCCGTCATAAGCCGGGCGGACCGGCGGGGGAAGAAGTCACCCAAGCAGAAGGTCCTGATCATGATCTTCACCATCGTGCTGGTGTTCTGGGCGTGCTTCCTGCCCTTCTGGATCTGGCAGCTGCTGCCGCTCTACCACGCCGCGCCGCTCAAGAAGCTGGCCTCGCAGACGCACACGTGCATCAACTACCTGGTGGCGAGCCTGACCTACAGCAACAGCTGCATCAACCCGTTCCTCTACACGCTGCTCACCAAGAACTACCGCGAGTACCTGAAGAACAGGCACCGCAGCTTCTACCGCTACACGTCCTCGTTCAAGCAGCGGCCGCCCAGCCTGTACTCCTGGGGGAACAAGTCCGCCTCCTCCGCCAGCAACCAGTTCGAGTTCAACTCCGAGACCCTGGTCATGGGCCCGTTGAAGTGACAGTGAGTGATGGTCGCGTCGGCGGGGGGAAAGAACACGAGGTCGCTGCTGTGGGGAACCACAACAGGTAGGCCTTAAACCATAACCAGACGTTACAGACCAGACCAACAGTATAGGCTACATGTACCGCCGTGCGTAATTGTGCGTAAAAGGCCAGTTTACTTATAAGTAACTCGTGTTTTATGATGCCCAACATTCTATTTTGCAGAACTGCTTAGATTAGGGGGTAACAAACTTTTTTTTTTTTTTTTTTTTTTTTTTTATCTCAGGGGCCCCCAAATTGAACACCAATTAGCCCGATATCTTGGCTATGAAAAGTGTCTTGGCAGAAAAAAAGTTGGAAAACACTGCATTAGGTGACTATAATTGAACTGCATGAGGACCCCCTGGAACTCCCTCAATGGCCCCTGGGGGTCCCCAGACCCCCCTTTGGAAATGACTACTATAACTAACTATAACTAACTAACTAACTAACTAACTAACTAACTAACTAACAACAACAACAACAACAACAATACTTCAAACAAATGTGTAAAATAGTTCAAATAATTCAAATGACTCGATTTCAAAGTTCACCCTTGAGGCCACTATGCTGCTATTCACAGATCAGCCACTTGCCAGTGTTAATTTGAGACAGAGAGTATAAATGGAACAAACTTAGTTAATGACAATTCCTTAGAGTCCATTCATGCTTCTTTGTTTTGCTGTGTCACACTGCCACATGCACCTCCTGAGTCTGCATCTGCATGCACACACACACACACACACACACACACACACACACACACACACACACACACACACACACACACACACACACACACACACACACACACCAAACTGTGCCGTTTTAATTTGAGTTATTCACAAGACTCTCAAATGTGTATTGATTTAATTCTGCACACTAACCCAAGTACAGTATTCTGCTTGGAAATGTCACGGATATGCACATCAGAAAACAATCCTGACATGGGATGTGTGTGTGTGTGTGTGCGTGCATGTCCAATCCTTTTGCTGGAGTATGCTTGCCAATCACAGGAAATAGATGACCTAGTCCTTATGTTCCTGTATTGATCTCTGTATTGATCGATATAAACATCCACAGTGACAACCTTGACAATCTCCCCCTGTCCAGGGCCCGGAAAGTAGCCTTTTTGAGGTGACTCTATCCGCCCACTACTGTACCCTATAGTAGTCAGTTCACTGTCATCTGGGATCCCCACCAAAATCACATTATGCGGGAGATGATCCTGACTCCTTTGTTCGGGGGGATGTTATATGCATTTTGGCAGGTCTCTTCTTGAGCGCTGCATGCTGAGCTGCACAGTGCTGCCTCATGTTTCATGTAGAGGCCATAATGCCTTATTATAGACGCCCTCCGGTGCCGGAAGGAAGCTCCTTGGCTCTAATCCTTTCCATTAGGAGTGCTCAGCACAGCAGCCGTTTCATGTCAGGCCACCTACTGTACTGTACTGCAGTGGCTCTAAACAATATAGACAATTGATGGCTATATTTGGCTGTGACGTGTATGGACTGCCCCATCTGAAAATATTTTATTCAACCTCAGCCATATTGGTATAATGCATAATTATTCCACAGAGTGGTGCAACCACTCCTATATGGAGCTTTGTGTGCCGCGGGCTGGCTCTGTCCCTGGCTAGCTAGCTGTGTCCAAGCATGAAAATGGTGTAGTACAGTAAGTGACATTACAGTACATTACAGTAGTCTCAGCTGTGTTCCCTGGCTGGCTGTATTCAAGCCTGAAAATAGTGCTTGGTTGGGTCTCAAGAACAAGTGTCACCACACAAACACACACATATGCACGTGCACAGTCACGATTTTGGGTACAGCACAGGACGCCCACACTGTAACTCTGCCATTTCTCGATTTCAATTTTCATTTTTGGCATGTTTTGAAACTAGAGGGGCAAACCGCCAAACAACGAACACTGATCAATTAACTTGCGCCCACTCCGCTCACACAAATAAATAGCCAGTCAAACTCACGTTGAGGTTGTACATTGTACATTGTGGCTCTTTTAATAACCAAACTATACAGTCTGCTTGCGATATTCAACTGGTGATCAGTGGGTTAAAAAAAAAAAGTTCATTGTCCATTGCTGGGTGCTAAACAACACATTTACGTACATCGTTATGTGCAATGTGTGATACTGTATGAGACCATTCATCTCGGATTGGCCTCTATTCAGCCCAGACTTTTGAGAAAATGTGTCCTGGTTGATACGGCCAGGGACATTAGTTGAGATTGAGACTGCTGTAAAGGCTAATGGACGGGATGGAGAATGACTCATTTGACTTAGTGTGATGAAAAGTGGGAAAAATAAGAGTTACAGCACAAAAAGGGAGATGACGTGCACTGTAATAGACAGACAGCACACTCAAAACAGGTCGTACTTGCTGTTACAGACAGTGAAAATGTACATGATGCAACGGTTGTTTCAGGTAAAATGGTATATGCGTTAACTTTGTCTTGTTTTTTCTAACTTTAAAGATGCCGTGCCATGATTTTTTTCTACCCTAAAACATTATCATCAGGTATTATTGTTATATGAAGTGTAAGATTTTTTTTTAAAAAAAGTGTACAGTGTTTGTTAAACTGTCATTTTTATGATTCCACTCAACCAGTTCATTAAGTATGCCTGGTTTGCCAGGTGGTGTCACTATATTGCAGTTTTTTTCATTTGCACGTTTGACTGGAAAGGTTCAGACCCCAGGAGGAAACCCTAAATACAAAGGGAAGACATCATTGCACATAAAAAACACACCTAGGGGTCTATTTACATACCGTCACCTCTCAAACATGTTCAAAATTGGAAAAAAATACAAAAATCACGGCACCCCCTCTTTAAGGAATAGTAAAATTGTAGTGCCTATCTAATAGTATTCTAGTTGAATACATCAGCAATAGGTTTAAAGAGTTTACTCGCTTCCTTAAAGGGGAATCCCAGATCAAAACACACACACACACACACCCTTAATTGACCCCTGTTGCCATCGTAACCTAGCTGGTAGAGTGCATTTTCACTGTAGTTGTCCATGTAGTCCAAACAGGACCCCTCACCTGCCCCAGATCCACGGGCTCCAATGTTAACTAATGATCCACTCGAACTTGCCATAGGAGTTAACATCCGTCGCTATTTTTTTTTCTCAGTGACCATCCTCAAATGGTCTCCAGAAAGCCACTGATGAAGCAATTAGCCTAGCATTGGTGGCCATTGTTGTTTTTAGGCACTGTACTTCGTCCAGATGTGCACCCTGCAGTGTCCTCCTTAAATAGACAAGTTGTCAAATATAAGAAATGGGCAAATAATTGTGGCCATAGCCAATTAACAAACTCAACACCTCGCATTGTTGTACAATATTTATGTGGAACTAGTCTCACAAAATGCAGGAACTTGTGCACTAGAGTTGTGAGTGGTTGTCAAGGTGGAGTGTCCCCAGTTCAACGATGAGTATTTCAGTGGTTCTCAAACTTTTCAAGCCACAAAACCGTGAAATACTCATCTTTGAACTTGAGCACTACAGTTCCAAGAGGTTCTCAAGGTGGAGTGTCCCCAGCTCGAAGATGAGTACTTCTGGGGTTTGTGGCTTGAAAAGGTTGAGAACAACTGTGTACAACTGGGTCAAGTCTGCCTCTTCAGATCCACCTTGGCTTGAGGACTGAAATCAGCAATCAGTTACATAGTTGGATTCGGTCAAATGGAACCACAGTCAGTAGCAAAAGGAATAGATCGCTAGGCTGCAGCTTTATCCGCATACAGACCCGAGAGATATGGTCTGTTTGGATACAATCAGAGTGAACACAGTGGTTTAATGCAGCATCATAATCCTTTTCTCCAAAAGGCAAAGACATGCTCACTGTAATGTGGGAAAAGGCACATACTAGTTGCAGATTCAACGCTTTTATCTGTTAGAATCTGTTAGAAAAAAATCATGGCACTCTATCTTTAATCATTGTGCGTGCTAAACATAACATTGGGTCAATAATAATGAAATAATAATTTACTAATTTAAATAGCAGTTCAATATAAAGACTAAACTTCAACTTCAAACTTCAGTTCAATTCATATCACAGAATAATTATATAAATAAGGTATTGACCGATAATAATGCTAATGATATGTACACCTAGAGATAATGAAAATGCGTGCACACACACAGAGGGTGGAGAGAGATGGCGTTCTGCAGGTTGCTGTGGTGATCTGAGCATACATGAAGGAATGAATGCAGGTAGTCCTACTTGTAATCTCCAACACCTGTGTGCTGCTTGATTGGACTGTGTGGGAGTGACTCTCCAAGAGCCTTTTGACAATGACTGCGCATTATTATATCTGCCGCATATCAAAGCACAACACAAATGTAGGACAGTCTGTAGTACACTTAAAACAATATAGCGTACAGTATGTGTCCATTTAAAACGCTCTCCCGCTGTGAAGTAAACCAGGAATACTCAAGTCGCTTCAATGCTCATTGTCTTATTTGGTCTGACATACAATAGGAGACACCTTCAAACTACATCCTACAAGCTCACACAATGATGTTGAAGGTATGTGGGTGCCATGGCTTTGTTGCCTTGTAGGCCAACATCTGTGTTTCGTACTCCGTGCAGACAGTGACTGGGAGCCACTGGGAGATCATGTCGGCTTACTACGTACAAGTCATACATCGTTGTAAGTCAAAGTACATATAAGACTCAGGTGTTTAAATCCACCCCGGATTATTGAGCCCAGGAAGAGTGGGTTCAGTGACAGAGGCTCCTCTGACTACTGTAAAGCAACTTAACCACACATACTTATTTGAACCCATGGGTTCTTTTTAGCCCCTTCCCTTTCTCTCCCGCTGCACTAAATAGAAAACAGCCAATATAAGCTAGATTGGCTATTTTCGCTTTCACTAATTTGATGTTTGCTTTTCACAGAGGACACAGTATCACTGTCATGAAATGAATTGTTGGACCTATTTTCTGTCAGTTGGATAAGGGACTCCCAAGACACAGTGTGAGTGTGTCACCACTTGGCCACGTTTAGCAATGAGACAATTTGTCACTCGGAAAGCAATTAGACAAGTATGATATTCATAGAGCCAGTTCAATTTCAAATATTGTCTTGTGACTTGTGACGTCAAGCTGGTCCAATTAATTCAGGATCAAGTGGCCTGACTGGAATGTTTATTGAGGCATGTCAGAATAAATAGCCTACTATTTTAACAGAAATTAAAGACAAGCTTGATGCTGCACACTCCTTTAATGGTTTTGGTTTTACCAGACAATGAAAGCTCAGATTACCTTTCTGTCCTGACGTACGCAGACAAGGAATGAGTACAAAAGAAAGTCATCATGAGCATATCTTTGAAATTCCTAATCTGTCATTATGTGAGTATGATTGCTCACAAACTGTGGAATGTGAATCCAGCCTCCTTTGCCGTTGCAACATTCAACTTCTAAATGTTACCGAGTGCCTGCTTAACTCAAATTTCCCTGACATCATCTGTTGTGTAGCGCCAATGACCTAAATTGTTGATTTTTCAGAGATCAAAAGCCTGGACAGTATTTCAACCTTCATAAACCACACCCACTCGAGGAGATGGGCTCCTTGCCAGACGAAGTTGCAAAGGTGAATTTGAACTTCAAGCAACGGAGGCTGGTCCAGGCAATGTGAACTCCCCGTTGCAGTTAAAACTTCAGACTCACTCAAATCTCCTGCTGTACAACAACTCTGATACATCGGACTGTGTATAGCACTACCCTTGACCAGCTTTGACAACCATGTAGGCAATTGCTAAAATGTAATTTAGATAGCATGTTATGTAGAGTTACATAGCCTATTCAGATCCATAGCCAAAAAAGTAAAAACATACTGTAAATGAGAAGTCAAAACACACATTTGTGTGTTTTTATTTAATTTTAGGTGTGAGAGAAATGACTGGGTGGCACTCCCACACACAACTACACCCCTGCTCATCTCAGGTGCTTTTGTTGTTGGTGCTGCAATATCCTCAATGCCTCCACAATAAGTGGATAAAATCCTTGAATATTAGTCAACAATGAATAATTTCTTTAATCCGATAATAGTCCTGGACTATTTTCTAGAGCCATAGTAGAGGCTGAAATAAATGCATATATTAGGTTTCATATCCAGCCAAGCTGTGCTGTAGATAATAAGAGCATCGATTTGGTGCAGCCAGCCAGCGTTCGATTTTAACAAAGAACAGAGTAAGTAGGGATACTGCTTTGCTCGACAAATAGCGAAAATAGGCAACCAACCTAATTTGTAAATCTTGTGAGGTTGTGAACAAAAAGGTCATCCTGTACTTCTCACCAACGATGGTTATTAACCTGTGCTATACATAAATGATTATATATATATATATGTATATATATATATATATATATATATACACACACACACACACACACACACACACACACACACACACACACACACACACACACACACACACACACACACACACACACACACACACACACAATGCTCAAGTAAGTTCAACACACTAATTATGCGATTTCTGAAACAAACCCTGAAACAAACCCTTAGTCACTTTGATCACTGTTCACAGGCAGTTGTTGCAAACTAATTAGATTTCCATCAATAAGGTTGTGATACAAGAAGGAATTGAATAATGAAGAGGGGTCTTTGTACTCGTACTGGATGTACACACCAGATCTAATGATATTTTGTTAGAGAGCGTAGTAGTGTGTGAAAAGCAGCCTTGTATGAAGCAATTCCACAAGTGAGGCTCAGAAAAGGATTCAATAGGAATGGAACCCATTGTGCACAGATATAACAATAGTCAATATGAGCAATTCAATACCAACACAGATTAACTATATGATTATATCCTCGCAGCCTTTTGTACAAAGAATAGACACGTGCACAGAGTCTGCCTCAATTCAGACTGATTTAATGAGGAAAGTGAAAGTGTGAAAGAGGCATGCAACATGACGAAACATCAAAATCCTTGACGTTCTTGGCAGTGCTTTCCTCTCAATGCCAAACACACCAGGACATTTGAAAGTGCAATCTTGATCAAAGAAATCCGGTTTTCAGAACAAAGAGACATCACAGAGCATATTAATAATAGCCACACTATTGGCCGCTGGATCGTATCATCGGATTTGCACGAGTGTCTGAAGGTTGTCAGCATGTTTGTCTGTGAACGTGGTGGCATAGAGTTCATAGGCATCTTCTTTAAGAGTGCATAGAGTTCATAGGCAACTTCTTCCAGAGTATGATAAAGCAACTAGAGCGACAAACCAAACTGTGGCACTTGCTTTTACATATGCACATCCTGTACGTACCGATATATCGACTGACGCATCTTGCCATGGCGCAGTGGCAGCCAATATATATATGCATCTTTCTGTGCAGCCTCTCGTTTCCATTGACAAGTATTTGGATGACTAAAGTCAATGATGTTCAATGCTGAAATTCACTGAAATCGATTCATCTCATTAACAATTTGAGCTCTGTCTCATAATTTGTCGTGCGTTGTAAAAAATGTAAAAAGTGGCCTACTTTCAAAATCTTTGCAAAATGTTTGCCTTCAAAATGATTACCTTTAAAGAAGCATTACTGATTCATGTGGAAAACATTCAATTAAATTTTCACATCACCACCAGAAATAAACATGATATCAAGGGGACATTTCAGTTAAATTTCATCTGTTTTTTCTTAATATCTCAAAAACATGTCCCAGCCCTCCCTGTCTAGTGGCCTTGAATAAACCATTGGCAGAAACAGTTACTATTGGTTTTAAACAAGCCTCACATGGCAGACACCAGCCGCTGGATAAAGAGAAGCAGGTTGCGGAGGCCTAGAGACACAATGTAACCGTCTGTGGATTGCAGTTCATCTCCTTCGCATAGACGTCATTCAAAGCAAAACCTTAACAAGACAGAAATCACAACTTGTCCTTGGACAAAGAGAGGGTTCTTCTCAGAAGAAAATACCTCCTGGATGTCTGAATATCGGGGCAAGTGTCAGATTCTGGGATGAAAAGGCAATTTCTGCAGATGATTCAGCAGACGGATGTCGTGTCTCCAGTCAGAAATAGACCACTGTTTCTTCCATAGTACCATAAAGAGTTACAAGGAGAAACGCTTTGTTACGTCTGCCTCTTTCAACAAACCCTGTTTGCCTTAAAGGAATTTCCACTTTGGCTTCAATCAAAAGGAGTCATATTGTAGAAATGGACGTACTGTACTGTGTCGTCTGAGTGTGATGTACCCTGACCAACTGGTACACAACAACAGGAAACAAAGTCAAGGAACACATACAGAGCACCATTTAAAAAAAAAAAAGAAAAGTCTTCCTATTAGTGACTCTTTTCTGTGGCACAGCTATGAGAAGTAACTCTAGAAATGAAACAGGGAAAAACACAGAGACATGTACAAACATCCGCCATGACAGAAAACGAATCAACACATAAAAACGGAATGTGCAACAAAATCATTGTATGTCATTTTTTTGCTCACAACCTTCCCCTTTAACACTCATTTCACTCGTTTCATCTTCTCCTTTCACGTCCGCTTCCACCCACCCGTCCCCTGCCTCCAACAAAGCCTTAACACGTTTGATTTTCCACAACCCAACCCCCGCCCCTCCCTCTCTCTGCCCGCTCTGTGTTTCAGTGCTTATTCCGGCCAGCAGGCACCACGGTCACCCCAGGTACGGTTCAGGTCAGCATGGGGTCAGAGATGCTGTGCGCCGGATCGCAGGTGAAGGCAACTGTGATGGCGTACCGTGTGCCCCAGGCCACCTGCTCCACGCGGTGGAGGTTCTCCGAGCCGGAGGAGAAGAAGGAGACTCGCCCTGCAGGGGTTGAAGAGAGGGGTACTTTATAGGATGGAATGGGACGTTTTGGTTCGAGGGCCCTTTGGGAGGTGTATTGTTGCCTGACAACAATAGAGTGTGAAAGTAGAGGGGAAAACAACATTAGAGACAGTAAAGTAGTATGAGAAATGAGAAGCAAAAGTACAGAAAAAGTCTTGCCGAGGGAATTGGGAGATTGAAGATGGAAAGTTTGATGCAGCCGATGGGAGGACATTCCGTCATCAAGTATAGACGATGACTAATGGACAGGATCGGATTCTAGATGTCCCCTGTAGCTAGCTAATAGAGAACAGACACTTGATATGTTTACTCTTACTCGGATTCGTGTGCTTTATTCCATCTAACATCACGTTCCTCAAGGGTAACTTCAGCTCAGTCAGCAGAGACTTTGCTCGGCTGGAACATAGCATACGTTGTTGTTGCTTTTTAACAAGCCAGCCCAGTCCCACTGTATATGAAATACAATCCTCTGACAGATGACAGATGTTTGTATTGTTGTTCGTGTAACTCACTCATAAACTGTCACGCAATATATTTTCTTATGAATATTAAAAAATAAATAAAAACTGAATTCAAGAATTTCTGATGGTTTCTGATGTCAGCATTCAGCACTTGGACTTTTTTTTTACTCTGACAGTGACAATAGAGGGAATTCCTCAGCATGATAAATTAAAGAATGGAAAGTGAGAAGAATCACTTGGCACATGAACAAAAGAATATGCAAGTGGGAGCTTGTGATGATGTGTTGTTCTGTCCAAGAAAACCTAAGGCATTTTAAAGTACTGGGATTGGTCACAGTGCTTGGGAAAACTGCACAATTCATTTCCTTTTGAAAATAATCCATCGCACTTATGTTTTCCACTGTTTACTGTGAAAGAAACTGTCAGTTCAGCACCTTCGGTAGGGCAGATTAGCGCCTATACAATGGAGGGATATAGAGCCATCCAATAGATTAATTGTGGCTGATTCTTCTCTCGTTTTCATGGATGGGTCTGTTTGATCCTCAGCCAGATTCAGTTAGTCCCATATGGCATGGACTTAACTCTTTCTAACCATTAGCGTAGTACAAGGTCTACGTAGATCAGGGACGTCAAACTCAAATACACAGTGGGCCAAAAGAGAAAAATTGGTAGTCGAGGGCCGGATTGTGTTTCAACCTGCCGGTATACGAGGACGTCCTTGGCAAACAGCAAAAAAGAAATGCAAAGATGAAACTGCATGCATTAATAACTGAAAATGCACCATGAAAGCTCAGTTTGAGGTTCCATGATCCCCAACAAACACTGCTTTCATAGTAAACTGACAAAATAAATCAAATTGTTATCATGGTGTCTCATTATACCAGATGGGCCAGTACTAATACTAATTCAATATCAAGCCCGAGTCAAAGATAATTCATTCACAGGCCTGATTTGGCACCCGGGCTTTGAGTTTGACATATGTATTGTAGATAGCTGCTAAGCTGTAAATAGATGCTAAGAATCAAAAAAGATTTTCCTCGCCATACAGGTACAAGCAGTGGGAGATTGGCAATTGTGATATAAGGTTTGTGATACAATTATACAAACAATATAACTATATATAATGTGTGTGTCTCTGTGTGTGTGTGTGTGCATGCGTGCGTATTTACAGTATTGTTCTGGTCCTCGATTTGAAGCTCTGCTATTCTACTATCCTCTAACCCAGTGCAATGCTGTGAAATCAGATAAGACAGCTTTGTCACCAACAATTCGCTCCACTGTGCTGCCTCCTACGACACCTCTCCTTATTTCCACTTTTCTCTTTAAATCCCCACATCCGGAAAACTGATTCCAATTTGACTTTCAGGGCACCTTACCAGGCCCAAGGGAGACGAGTGAGCTTTGCTCAATTGTTGCTGCATAAAGCGATTCATCATCCAGCACGTCAATACACCTGAGGTTAATGCTATCGCGCAGCGGAGAAATCACCCACGCGCTAGCAACATCCCAGCCAATTCAAAGGCTGCCTCACACAAACACACATAATTAATAATTAATTAACAGAAGATGAGAATGTGCGATGTCTCAAGGGACTGAGATAAGGGTCTTTTGAAGTTGGTCATTCAAAACCCATGGATTTGAAGGTGGATTGTGGGAACTGGGGGGGATGAGTCACTCAGTGACTCAGCCACGGTCCTGAAGTATATTTGACGGTGGTAACTAGTCCAAGCACATTTACTCAAGTGCTGTTTTCACATAGATCTACACTTACCTTACGTACAATGCTATGCATTTCAGAATAAAAACTATAGAAAAAAAGCTATCTCACACCTAGAAATAAAGCATATGAACAAGTGCGTAGGACATCAATGATAAGACAGATAAGCACACTAAGTACTGTATCTGCTCAGTACATGAGCTTTCCTGAAGAAGGTCATGTATGGAACAGATACTCAGTGAGCAGGCAGGTCTATCCTCTTAAAGAATACAAACTATCGTATACGCTTACTCTACAATTATTTAAATCTTTGAGTTCAAAAGTTAATTTGTAGATTTAGATTTAGACATTTTAACAAAGTGATTGTTACTTGCAGTAAGGGATAGGGAAAGTTGGCAAACTTTTTCACAAATCTGTTCATAAATGTGTCTATTATCACTTCCCAATTTGTTTCAACCAAACTCCCTCCAAAGGAAACTTTGTGACAGCTGCTGAAAGTTGTTGTACCAAGCAACCTATAATAAATGCAAAAACAAAACAAAAACATGATTCTGTTTTCCAAAACACCACTCCACTGATTCTGAATCCGCTCTTCTCAGAGTATGAAATGAGATCATGATGTCTAGTGACTCTGGCTAGTGCTCTGCCCTGGTCCTGTTGAAGAGGCTGAGGGAGTGAGGGTAGGCATCTCTGGGACCACTCTGGATTGGTTCGCCTCCAAACACAAGCGAGAGAACTTTTTCAGTGGCCGTGGTACCTTTCGAATCCAACCTTGCACCCGTATAGTGTGGTGTACCGCAGAGTTCTGTAATAGGGGCTCTCTTCAGCAATAATTACACTGAAATAAAACACCACTGTTACGCAGATGATATTCAGCTCGACTGCTCTTTTAAACCTGATAAAATGGATATTCTAACCACCCTCCATGAGTGTTTGCTCTCCATTGACAGCTGGCTGGGGAGTAACATCCTGCAGCTCAAAGCAACTAAAACTGAGGTGCTCATTGTTGCAGCTGACAAAACATTCACCCACACTTGAGAAACCTGGGCGTGATTTTTGACCTGTCTCTGCACCCAGACAATCATGTCAAATCTTTCACCTCAGAAATATTGCAAAACTCAGTTCCATCATTTCTCACTCTGAGCTAGAACTATCTGTACATGCTGTTATATGTTCCAGGCTACACTACTGTATTTCACTCTTCACCTGTCTCAACAAAACATCCATTGATAAACTGCAGCTGGCACCAACAAGGCTGCTGCCAGGTTACTCACTAGTTCAAAAACGTCCTGCCACATCACTCTCAGCTTTGGCTCTTGGTACAGTACAGAATTCAGTTCAAGGTCCTCACTTTCACTGTCAAAGCACTCCATGGTCAAGCCTCTGCCTACATCGCTGAACTCATTCATCACTCACTCAGATCCTCGGGGTCCCGAGGTCCTGGCTCAAAACAAAAGGCGACCAAGCCTTAGAGGCAACACTCTTCCCCTGGTTTTGAGAACCACTCCTTCTGAGGCCTGTTTAAAAAAAAAAAAAAACAAGTGAAAACACACCTGTTCAGACAGGCTTTTGGTCATTTATGGCTACCTCCGGTTTTGCATTTCTGTGTGTTTCCTAAATTATTGTCCCTGTATTGATTGCTGTGGTTTACTGCTTTTACTGTTATAATGGCTGCTGTTGTAGTTTCTTTTTATTCTTTATCTGTAACGCACTCTGTGCATTTGTGCTATATAAATAAAGATAGTTTCTGCGTTCTAGCTCCAACACTAGTAGCAGGATGATGGACATGATGAACGCACACCTGTACTAAAAAGGAATCTCAGTGCTCACAGCACAAAGGAATTTCACAGCAGGCTTTATGATGTAAATGTGTATGCATTCATTATTTATGCATCAGGCCTACTTGTATGTGGTAATTGGACACTACAGGCAGTTCCCGCTGTGTAACTTCAGGGATATAGGACACGACACACTAGATTCAGCACACACTGTGTAATGGTTTTCCAAACTCACTGAATCTGATACACCCTTTCTTTCTGATTTCCATTTTGATTCAGTTAGAGTTGGACCATAAAATGGCATCACATCGATGATAGGTGCGAGATTACAAAATCCCCACCCAAAAAAAACATTTGATGTGATTGACGGATTTGAAAACTATTCTGGAATTGAGCTGCTTGTACTGCTGGCTGCCTGCAAATAGCTTAACTCGCTATGTTCTGTTTCGGCACACTCTGATTCGTTTTGTTTGAGGTGAAAAACAAAATCACGGAACGCGTTGAATCAGACAGGAAAACAGGCTGCACAGTCTTCAATATTATGTACACGCTGCATGTCTTATCTGTGTGTGGGATGCGAATGCTGTTCGCCCAGAATGGTCCATATGGTTGCAAACTATCTTCTAGCTGGGGACCCCCCGGAAACTCCCTCAATGACCCCCAGGGGGGTCCCCGATATCCACTTTAGGAACCACTGGTTTAAACACACCAATGCATTAGTTTCCCCTGCAGATGTCATTGCAACACACAAGGTTAAACTCCCCCATTAGTTCTCCTGATGGGCCGATGTGCTTCTTTCACGGCACCGACATGTATCTATCGCTTCCTTGCTGCATGCACCAACTCTCCATCATGCATCATTTCTCAGGTGTTTCCCCACTCCTCTAACCACTCCATCACTCACCCGACCTGTCCCTTTCTGTCCTTTAACACACTCCTGCACAGACCGGCTGTCAATTAGTCTCTGCTGTCCTTCTTGCCAATGCCCCCTCTCCATCATGGCTAGAACCGGCCCCCGTGGTGTCATCCCTCATTCCAAACAGCCTTCACTGGCTGTCCTCTTTGCTGTGGTGGAAGAATACTGGCGATTTTTACTTAAGAAAAAGTATTAATACCACTACCACAATAAAAAACAAATAATTAAATATACACTGTTGCAAGTATTTTTTTTAAAAAGACGAGAAAAGTAGCAGTTAGATACCATTTATATGTAAACTACGACATTTAGTAGTTTCCCTCTACACCAGTTGTATGCCAGGTTTTCCAACTACAGGATATTTCATAGATAAAGCTTCATATCATATAAAACCCTTTCACTAAAAATCAAATTTAAAAACTGTCTTGGTTGCTAGGCAATGCCTCGCACCCCCCCCAGCACCAGGATATGAGCGTGCTCACCTCATAGGGTCCCATTAAAGGCAGGATCTTCTTTGGATCTTTTAAATGGGTAAATGTGCTTAGTTAACTTTAATGTCAGTCTGGCCGCAGTCCAACATCTAAAAATATTGTTTCAGGAACCCCCCATAAGCCAAGATATGAGTTGAAAACATTTGCTGTGAAAGAACATAACATGCAAAGATTTGCACACGTTTTCATGATTTTATGAGATTTTTCATGATTTTATTAACATACTGAACTCTGGTCTGCAATATATGAACTCTGGTCTTTAGATTCCCCACCATTTGGAATTATGCCCAGCAGGGAAAAGTTTGTGCATGACGAATGAAGCCTCCAGGGGTCATTGAGTATTACCGTTTCTTTACAATGATTATTCTTCCCTCTCTACCTCCACCTCAACTCCAACCGCAATCAATTAGGGAAATTACAGGGCATTGTTGGGAAATGAATCTTAATAGGGCTGAAATGTTGGAAACGGCATAAAAGACATCAGAAGGTGTTTGTTAAGTGTTCTGGGCCTTTGAATTACACGTTATTAGCCCAGCGGTCATACAGCTCAATACTCTACTTGACCATCCAATGGTCCAATCAGTGGTATCCAACCAAGCCATTTAATGGTAAATGCACCTTTTTATGAGTCACTCCACTGTAATAATCGTATGATTGACTGCATGATAACATACTTAAACCTAGTCAACATCACTTGGCGTTTTGCTGTACAAGTCAAGTTCTGATTCACCCACAGTTCCTTTGTCACCTTAATTCTGTGGCAGATAAACAGCAGGGCTTGACACTAACACTTGCCCGCTTGCCCGGGGCAAGTAAAAAAAATGGTCGGGCAAGTGAAGACTGCTAGCTGGTTGCCCGATCGGGCAAGTGTGAGACTTAGTGCACTATATACACAACACAAGATAGGCCTATATTTGTCTTGAAGGTCATTGCGCTCTGCCTCTGCGTTTTCCCTGGCTTTCTAGCTATCTCTCCTATTCCTCTCCCAAGTCCAATTTGCTGTGGTCACAGACCCCTGAGTCTGTGATCACTGTGGGAACCACTGATTTAGGCCTACACTGATTTACAAGTTGAATATTTACAGTAGTTGATTGTGATTTAAGCAAAACAGTCTTCGACTGCGAAAGGAAATGCTTAAAGCAAGTGACCATGACCTGAGCGCAAGTAGAACCTGACTTGGACTTGCCCGATGGGCAAGTACCTCGGAGACCTTAGTGTCAACCCCTGTGTAATATATAGATTGTATAATTTTAGGGGAATGTCATGTGGTCTACATGCACACCCTTTGTGATCTACTGGTAGATCGTGATCTACCTTCTGGGCACCCCTGAGTTAGATTCGATCATTTTTCAAATTCACTCCTTTTTGAATGCACACTTTTCATCCTCCCCCATAGCACTGCTTCCAGGCAAAAACCATTTCTCTCAATATTTCAGTTATATATATATATATATATATATTTTTTTGTCTAAATGAATAACCTACATTGTCAAGTGAACGTCACAGTTGCAGGTGAACATGTGAACATTTCAGCTGCTTTTGAGATCAACTGTTTTGGACATAGGCTTACAGCCCACATAGAAATTTCGCTACTTAATTACGGTTGTTAGATCCTCCGTTTTTGCTCTCCCGAGAAGCACAGAACCGAGTTGGCGGAGATGGATGTGGTGTAATTATAACAGCAGACAAGATAAAGAGCCATCATTATCTCTGTGAAATAATTATCGGTTATTATCGGCAGGCATGCTAGTATGACTCAAAGTCAAAGCCTGTCAGTCAATCATATGAAAGTTGTCCTTTCTGGGCGAATAGGGCCTTGGCATTTGATGCATTATTACGAATAAATGCTCACTTCCTCTCGGGCATCACGTTGCACAACACTATGTATCCATCCTGGGTTTGGTACATCAATTCGTGAGACGCAACATTTGATCATTTCCTGGAACAAAATAAATGTCGACCTATGTATGTCATTATGCGCAAAAACGTTACAGAGCTGCAAGCCTGTTAAGATAATGGCGGCAGAGTGTGCCTCTACTGTTTAAAGGGAGACTGTTTTCCGAGCTCAATTGCTTTTTTCGGCTTCAAGTGCTCTGAATTTCCTGTGGACTGTGATGAAATAATAAATTGTGCATTTATGTATATAGCCCCTTTATCCAAGTCTTTTTTTTCCACACACACACACACACACACACACACACACACACACACACACACACACACACACACACACACACACACACACACACACACACACACACACACACACACACACACACACACACACACACACACACACGACAACCCTTTTTGTTTCGATTTTCTTCTTACAAAATATTTGAAATATTTTGACCGCCGTCGACGCCATGAAAGGGACGGGACTGTTCAGTTCATTCAGTCAGCATGTACAATCTCCAAAGACTTACTGTACATACCTATTTCCCATGACTCAAGTTAATGTAAGTCACTCTTCCCTTTCCTCTGTAACATTCTCTCAGAAAACTTGGGCCTAGCCTCAGAAATTCAGACATTTTTTATTTCCAGGGAGAAACTAAAAGTCTGGTGCAGCTTAAATCTGGCATACAGTAATGCAGACGTCGATCTCTGCCTGCCGATTTCTGATCGTTTGCACCTTTGTTAAATTGACACACATGTACACACACACTTCTCTTTCTCTCTCTGTCACTCTAATTCATTAGTCACATGTCCTACAGCTGTGTCTGGTTTGTGACTCCAGATGTGGGTCTAGCATTTCTTTTGGCCAATCTACATAGTCTCACGTAGCCAGCCTTCATGGGCTTTTGTAATGCATATTGTGGGAGGACTTCACGGCAGATTTGTCCGGATCTAGGCTACAACTAAACAGAGGCCCGGTATTCAAATAGGAGACCAATATCCATGCAGTGATATTAGTATCGCTACAATCTACAAGCTCTCAGCGCAGTGAGAATGATATCTCCTCACATAACACCATGAAAGTGCTTCAGGGCTTTACAGAAATAGACTAGAGAAACTAAAATATGAGTGTTTGTTCCACCCCATTTACTGCTTTCTTTTGTTTTAGCAATGTCTATGGAAGTAGTCGAGGCTGCTCTCAAACTAAAGTAATGCAACACCCCCACATGAGAAGACGATGGATTTCTATTAAGGTTAGAGTCAGAGATGTGCCAAAATATTCATCAGCCTGCCAGAGTAAAGTCAGCGATCGCACTGAAACAATGTCATTTGAGAAAAGTTCTGCTGGAGTTTATATTCAGCACAGCACATTGCGTACAGAAAAATTACAATAGTAGGGAAAAGCTATGTTGTGATTATAACTTATGATTATAGCAGTCATATTGACCAATTACACGACTGCATGACCATGTTAAAATCAATTTTACGGCAAAACCGATCACCAATGTTTTTTTGGGGGAGAATGCCCAACCTCAGACCTGGTAGAACTCTGTGGAATAATTTCATTTTCTCCGCCTTCCTCTGTCCGTCTGAATTTATTCTCGCTTGTAATTCAACCAGCTGGCTCCACAGGGTTTGAGATGAGGATGGCCCTGGGTCAATCACTTTTACGTTGGGTGGCACAGAATTCTCGGCTGGTCTGAAAAGGCCTGAACGGAAGGAGACCTGAAAGCAGGCGGACTGAATGCAGTGTATCCCCTCATTACCATACATACTACTTCAGCGGCATGTCGACCACGTTTACAGGGCTGTTCTGTGGGAGGTGGCGTGTCGAGACTCAGGCAGAGGTGGGAGAAGTACTCCCACATTCATAACACTTTACTTCAGTGAGAGAAATAAAATGTGTAAAAGTATCACTACTGCAAGCTGGAAACACACACACACACACACCGGCTTTTTTATAGTACAAAAGTATTGATAACAAAATGTACTTTAAATTACAAAAAATAGAAACTACCCATGTTCAGAAGGGACGGGAGGGTCCAGACCCCCAGGAACGCACCCAGAGGAATTTTCAAAGCTTTTCGCACTGATATGCATGGGGGCAGACAGACTCAGAGATACCATATTGGTATGTAATGGAACGGTTAGACACTGCTCCAAAATAATGGCCGAAATGCATTTTGGGATGGATTGGTTAACGCATGTTTTGTAATAATAATCAAAGTAACTACTACCAAAAGGAACTAGAAGCTAAAGTTGTAAAATGTTATGGAGTTAAAGATGTCTAGTAGAAGTAAAATTATGAAGACTTGGAAATGAACTTGAAAGACTCCTTGGTCATGGATCAAGGGAAGACAAGTGGAACAGAGAGAGAGAGAGAGAGAGAGAGAGAGAGAGAGAGAGAGAGAGAGAGAGAGAGAGAGAGAGAGAGAGAGAGAGAGAGAGAGAGAGTGAGAGTGTGTGTGTGTGGGGGGGGGGGGTTAGTAAGTGGAGATGGATAGGGCAAAGTTAGAAAGGGACAGGATTGCTGATTATGAGGTTTAGAGAGAGGAAGCAATACTGCCAGATGGACCATGGGGGCTCTGGGGCCATGCCCCATGCTTGAACTTTGAAATCTGTCTGAAGTCTAGATCAAACCACAGCAGAGACGTGATGTGACAGGAAATCGCTTAGTACTTACACCAGATTTAGATTCCGTTTATTGTGATGACATGGCATTTTACAAGCTCACAACGTGTCACATCCGCGGTGCGTTGTGAGCTTGGGGATTAGCTACTTAGACTGTGCAACTTCACCGCGCGACAATTAAGTATTAGAACCATACGGAGGAAAAGGGCACTGTCCAAACGCTGGATTTCCCTTGAGGCAAGAAGTTTTCCGATATCAATCCAAGGAGAAAGAAAAGTAAGCAAAAGAAAGCAAAAGGCAATCTGACAATTTTGGGTATTTCCCTCAGGTGTACTTTTCAATCGTCCCTGTAATAAACCTGAGGTTCCCCTATAGGGGTGCCGGATCCCTTGTTAAAGACCCCTGATCTAAGTAAAGTCTGTGCAACATACAGTATGTCCTGGTATCAAACGTGAATTGAGGAGACTTTTATATTACATTCCTCGTAATGGATGAAGAATGTACAGGCAAAATCACTTCAAGGGATATTTCACTTTCAAAAAAGGCTTTTGTTCATTTTTATCATCTACTCAGGCTTATGTGAACACCCCAGACAGTTTAAGCTGCACAATTCAGTACTTAGATATTTGAGATACATTTTGCCTAATACACAAGGGAGTTGTGGAATTTAATCTACTGTTTTCATTTATTTTTCAAAATATTTGTTTGGGAAAGCAGCCTCTACTGCACACCGGTGAGCAAGAAAGAATAAAAGTGTTTTAAAAATAAATTTAATCAGTATATGACAGGAGAATATCAGTCACCAGAAAAAAGTAAAGACAGATGTTTTTGATTAATCTATCATGGTTTAAATGATTAAAATGCGTTATGGCAAGGTGCAGGCAGCTGAAATTGATATAAAATATCTAAATATTTAATCAAGTAACCTTTTTTAACTCTCTGGGGTGTTCATATGAGCCTTTTAGATGATAAAACTACCAAAAATAATGCAATGCAATAAGTTTCTCTAGACTAGGTCAGGGAGGTACTACTTTAGCCATGTCTTATGACAGTGACAAGTGTAAGTTTGGTCACCTGCTCGCGGTTCCACGGTCCGATTTGCATTGGGGTCCATGAAGATGAATCTTCCTCCAGTGAAGTCGGAGCCATAATCAGACAGGTACAGCAGGGATGTGTAGTCAAAGGAACCGTAAGTCACCTGAGACATCATGACGAGACGATTACATCAGACGAATGAAGATGCAGAATGCAATGAATAACTGAGGTACTTAAAACTTAGTCTGTCTCTTGAGAGACAGACTGTTAACAGACTGTCAAATTCACATGAAAAGATGGCACTGTTTTTGACATTAGGTTCTCAGATTGTAACATAACCTCCTTGAAGTTGAATTCAAACGAACAAATGTTAATTGCAGTCAGAGCCTGGAATTTTAATTAGGGAGCGGTAGCCAAGAGACACTAGGAGATATTACCATATACTGCATATACTGCATACTGCATATATTACAAGTGTGCCTCAAAAAGTAACAGCAATAACCGATGTACAGGCTCACAGTGCATCGCATTGTGATGTTTTGTGAGCTTGCAGATCTGTTATTGCCGCTAGGTTGGAAAGAACTGTGCAGTGAAAGTGGTATTTCTGAGTTTCATTGCGAGCACAGTGAGTGATATTACTATGTAAACCAGGCAGAAATGTATGTGCTTTTGTCTGTATGTGGACAAATATAGAGAACTCCATCGAAAGTAAGACACACAGCATTTTACTTGTAATCATTTAAAACTACATTGGAACGCATTGGAACATAGGTTCTTTCTTTAAACCATTTCCTAAAAATGAACAGTTGTCGACATACAAGGTTTTTCCGCCTGACGACAACGGAGAAAACACACCATGTTTGCTCCCCATGTTGCGACGATCCTGGTGATTGATGTGCAAGTCCGAATCAATGAACTTCTGGATGATACAGTAAGTGAGGGGCTCACAGATAATACCACATTATTAGACGCGCTGAAAGCCTGAGATGGATCTAGCTAACACGCCTGGCCATGCTGCGATAAATACACTGACAAGGAGACCAACAGTAATTGCAAAGAGAACTTATGACTGTGGCGCGGGGAGCATGGACCTAAAATCTGCTGGAGGACAAGTGGTATTAACTGAGCAGCAGTGGTGGAAAGTAGCAAAGTACATTTACTCAAGTACTGCATTTAAGTACAATTCTGAGGTACTGAGGTTCTGCCGATTTTTTGTTATTTTACTTCTAGTAAGTTACTTGGCACTAGGTAGATTATTAAAACAGAATATTACAAGCCACTCAGCGCTGCGTTACATACATTTTGGCCATTTGAATATAGTCGATCTGCTAATATAATATTACAGTATCTAGATCTGCCATTTTGAAAAGATTTTATCCATTTTGAAAACTTCTGAAATGGGACATTCTAATATTGTTACTGAGTACATTTTACTAACAATATTGTTCTATGCAATACATTAAAATTTAAAATTTGTAGCAGAGTATACCTTGTTGGAAAGAATGTGAAAACTGGTGTTATCTGATGAGGGAAATTGCTGGAACCAAACCATGCATCCTCTGGGGTCAACAGTTATGTCTGCACCGCAGACATGATTTGTGGAGCTAAAGAACATTTGTTTTGTTTTTTTCCAACTCCAACACTCTTGTAACGCTGCAAAGATTAATCCCCACCATGAACGACGATTGAAAGGACACCTTCCCTGTGCTACCATGCGACTGCCACCGCAACACACATTATGACAGCAATATGATTCATGGGAGAAATATTACCACCAAAGATGTTAGAAGCCATTTACATTTAAATGAGGTCTGGGTTAGCCAATTAGCCTCAAAATGGCGACGGACAGATGGGCTGGAGACTTGGGGGGGGATTTGGGACTAAAATGCTCACATCTGTCAAGGGGCAGGAGGATAGGATGATGTGGGGTAAATTAATATGGGGGGAGAAACTCAGGGGAGACTGGGCTGTGAGCAAAGGTACATGCAGGCAATGTTCCAGCCAGGGCATTATAGAAGCAAAACAAACAGACACTGATCCCCTTGGGCAAATTGCAGGTACCGTAGCAGCAACACCATCAGGTGGAAGAATAAACAAGTGGAATGGAAACGCATAAAAATGCTGAGCAGGCCCAGTTTCTTCGATTTTGAATGGAGATGTCACGAGGAAAAACGGAAAGGATTATGAAAGGTTAATTATTGTGACATGATTGGCAGAAGCTTTAGACACCGGCTCGGATGACCCTTAAATCTCCAGGGATGAGAATATTGACGCGAGAGGTGAAGCAGAATGCCGGTAACTCCTAATGAGATTTACAGAAACAAGTTACTTTGAAGGGGAATCCCTCTCAGTTTCAAGACAACATCCGCATTTATGAGCATGAACATCTCTCTCAGAACATACGCCTGGACTGGCCTCCTCTCTTAAAGGACCACTTCACCACTTTTCAACATATCTTCATATAACAGGTCCTCACTAATGTACATGATAAAATACCACTAGTTTTTTATACTCTTTTTTTTTATACTGTTTTTATAGTCTGTGTCTCACAGGAGGACTCTGGGCAGCTCTCCCAATGACATCATCGATGGGGAATCCAAGCTAATGGAAACGGCAGGCTTTATATTCATGAAAAGTTGCAATGCAAAAATGGAAGCCATCGCTAATGGAAGCTCGATAATAAAAATATATTATTTTTTTCAAAAACATTAAAAAAAAATCTGTTGAATGATTATGTCATTGGACGATGGGTGTCTGAACTGCACAGACTGAGTAGAAAAGATTGAAAAACACTGTTTCAGACAACAAAATGAACCCCGGCTGAGATCAACTCCAGCTATGTTGTCTGCCTCTGTCTGTGTGTTTTCGTGCCAGTCTGTTACCTTATCCACATGTGGGTGCCAGTACTCGTCGTGTGTCATCTTGGCCGAGGTGCTATTGATTCTAGAGAAGAAGGTGGGCTTAGTGAGATACATCAGGGACGGGTCCAAACCAAACGTCTCGGCTATTACTGCCTGGATACGCCCACGCACATCTCTGAGAAGTGGAAAGCAGACACACAAGAAACTAAAGTTACTTTAGGTACACTTCTACATTGTCTAATGAAAACGCTATGCTGCTAACCATATAGATGAACTTTATACCTTGGACTTTTGTTTCTTGTACTGTATCTTTTTGTGCTTTATCTCGTAGGGTAATGTGCTTCACTGTGCGCTTGTCTATAACGTGAGTAATTACAGTAAACCTACTGGCATCTGACATTTCGAGTCAACACCAGATGTGGTTAATGAACACAGAACTATAACTATATCCAATAATAGGCATTCTAAATAGACCCTAAGACTGTGATACAACTGTGTGTGTGTGTGTGTGTGTGTGTGTGTGTGTGTGTGTGTGTGTGTGTGTGTGTGTGTGTGTGTGTGTGTGTGTGTGTGTGTCACATGTGTCACTTAAGTGAAATATTAATTAATCATTAATACATTACATTAATTCTGTTTTCCTACTGTATGCAGTTGGAAGTTCTAGTAATAATAGTGTGCCAAAATGCAATGTCCCTTATGGAATTGGATATATTTTACACTCTAGAGTTAAATCAACACTTGCGTTAAAACCATTAATCAAAGTTAGTCAACCAGTCACCTGTAAAGCTGGAAATCCTCTTGTGTGAATACCTCCCCGATCTGATCACCAAAGTACCTGTGGTCACATCCACAACAAACAGCCACACCCACAGACACAGGATCACAGACATAGACCATCAACGACAGCAGACACGTAAAACAGTCACAAAGTCACACAGTTAAAGACAATCCAGACAGGGCAGACAGGAGGGGAACAGAACACAACAAAATCATTTAGCACACGGCACCAGACTGAACATGGCACAGTTATTCAAGTGGGCGCGCCAGGCGCCAACCCAGCCGGTTTGGCACCAGGCGGGCATGAAACGTCTGACTGCTCTCAATGCTCTGGTGTTCCATCCATCAACCTTTATCAGTTGGAACCAGCTCAATGTCATTGAATGTCTGTCTGTTCAATGGACTAGGACGTGGTTCCCGAACTGTTTTATGTACAAGACCCCCGAATTGCCACTAATTAGCCCACAAACTCTCATTTGAAAAGATTACGCCAGGGATCCCCCAGTAAGGGACATCTACAGACCCCCTATTTAAAGGTCTGGCGAAACGGAAATGGTGGGGGTTTCATTATGGATCCCACCCGATTATCTGGCACAGAGGGATTCTAAACTAATCAGTGCATGCATCCCTTCAGGCAATGGGATGGCATAGTGCGAGAGTCGGCTTACGCTGAACATATACATGCATTGCTTAGAATGTTTGTTTACAATTCGTTTCTCAACTCCATTTTACAGCTATGTGGCTTATTTCTACCATATATGTGTTAAGATATATATTCTAACGTGATGATTGAGTTTAAACCCACTAGTACAATGTCTAGACACCAAAATGGGATTAAAAACGTAGTATTTCTGACTCTAATCAAAACACCTGTGATTGTGGACGAGTACGATTCAACAATGGGAAACAAACAAACAATGGGAAACAAACAGGTCATCTTAACTTCTATTGGCTTTTATTGATGTGATAATGAAAATACAGAAAAGTGTATTGTTGGGTATGGCTATATAATGACCACGGATGTGGTCCAAAACTGTGAAAAATGTATTTTTCAATTCACCGCCTCTTTAATGAGATTTCTACCTTTGAGATACCCAATTTGTATTATATATAATCAATGTTAATTTAACTCTGATTAACAGGTTCAGTTGGTTTCATTTGTACACTCTCTAGTTTACAGACCCATGAAGTTCATTTGGTTCTCCCTCAAGGACCGACTGGATCTCACTTTGGGAACCACTTGTATAGAAATTGATGGAGGGTGCAGCAGAAAGTAGAGAGCAACTAGAGGACAGACACAGATATAGTGAAAGGATGAAAGATAGCAGCAAGACAGAGACGGATAAAGAGCCAAGAGACATTCTTCAGAGAATGGCAGTCAGAGAGCCCCCCTACTGGACGAAAGGTTGACTGCAACTGACTTTGGGCCACAGTGATCTATGGAATTTTCCTACTTGGCACATAAAGGAAAGCTTTCAAAAAAAATTCAAAAGGGGCAGATTTACCTTGTTGAAAGTTGGAAAAAAATAAATAAATAAAATAAAAATAAATAAATAAATAAATAAAAATACAATATTTCAACTGTCAGTAATGCAGTTTGGATTCATGCAGCCTCAAACCAAACAGAAATTAAAATTGTATTCATACATATGTTCCAGTGTTCAAGGCCAAAGTCACAATTAAATAGTTCAATTATGATCAATCACAATTCATTTTGTGACAATGAATCATAAATGTAAATGTATTTCTGCAGCTCTGGCGATACACCATCTGGTTATAGATATGAAATGCTCGGGATTAAGATCATGGACTGAATGACAGTATGGATGACCTCCCAGAGGTCCAGTGGTGCAATAACAAAGTGGTCAAGGAGAGCAGAAACAGAATCAACAGGACCAACAGTGGAAACAATAAACTATACTCATTGTTCAATTTGTTTGGTATTCCTGTGGCAATGTGGAATGCAAACAAGACTAGTCGAACACACATTGGTAGAGGAGCGACATACCTGTATATGTTAACAAACTGTTTTCCCATCGACAGTGCTCCAGAGTGTAGGTCCAGGATCGAGGCCTGAAGTGAATGAGAAACACATGAATTGTCCAAATTGTACAAATACCTGAACTAACAAATAATAGTGGAACTGAAAATAAAGAAAGCTCGACAAAAAGCCATATGAAAACATTTCCATTCCAACTTGGCTGAGCCTGTGACCAGTCACCGTTTACTTCCAGTATTATTATTGCTGTGAACTCCTCTGAGAGACATTCTATTGTCTTTCATGGGCCAACAAATAAAGTCACTTTCTCTCTAGTCCCCCATGGGTTTCACTTCCCTTCATTTTAGCGCATTAACACTCTATAAACAACAATGTTATTGGCTGAGGTCCAAGCCGGCAGGGGTGGAGGGCAGATGAGGGTCACCCAAAGAGCATGGACAAGAAGAATGTTACACACTGCTGCGTACGCAAGTGCAGTGGTAGTCAAAGACATGGTAAAAGCCCGGAATTCAAAATTTACAAAACACTTGGTGGGTATCAAAATATAATACTAAAAGTAAAAGTGCTAAAAGTGCTGCTTTCAATAGTTAAATCAGCAGATCTAGAATCTCTATTGAGTTTTCAAATAATTGTAGTGGAGTAAAAGTACAATATTTGCCTTTGAGATGTAGAGGAGTGAAACTACTACTTTTTATGCAACACCAGCATGCCCTCTAGTGACAGGAAAGGGTAAATGCAGCTAAAAAGAAACAACATCCATGGGTACAAATTAAGTTATAATATTTACCATGGCAAATTTAACAGATAGGGAGAGTCAAGTCATTCAGTAGTAATCGAGGAGTGAAACCAGACACTTGGGGAAAAAGTATATGTATTGATTGCTTTGTGGCCCTCGTCTTAGTTTGAAACGTGTTGTGCGTTGCACAACGCTGAGGAAGACCATTTGGGTCGAAACGCGTTCGTTGTTGACTGCACGAATGAGGTAAATAAAGATACACAGAAAGGACATTCATTGAGTACTGGCATTTCTCTTTTTCATTCTGCATTTTTGAGCCTTGCATCTCAAGGAACTTTTGTAACATGGAGTGTTGCGGGTTGCCTGCTTCGGCAGCTCTCTCTGTTTCCTCGTCTTAGTTTCCAATGTGTTCTTAATCTACGGTATACAGTTGTGTTCAAAATAATAGCAATAGTCTGTTTAAAAAATGAATAAAGTCCAAAATCCTTATAGTGGTTTTCCATGCATTGGGAACACTGCACATTATATTCTAAATCAAAACATGAAAAAAAGCAGAAATTATTTAATTACTTTACAGAAAATGAAGAAAAATGAACATTGGGCTGTTCAAAAAATAAGAGTATCAAGATGCTTGCACCACCATGCTTTACTATGGGGATGTTTCTCTTACTATGGTGTCGGGCCTATTTATCGCATACCAGGGATCATGGATCAGTTTGGATACATCGAAATACTTGAAGAGGTCATGTTGCCTTATGCTGAAGAGGAAATGCCCTTGAAATGGGTGTTTGAACAATACAACGACCCCAAACACACCATGAAGCGAGCAGCTTCTTGGTTCCAGAGTCCAGACCAACAAAATTAAAGTCATGGAGTGGCCAGCCCAATCCCCGGACCTTAATCCGATAGAAGACTTGTGGGGTGACATTATTTTGAACACAACTGTATAATTCGAAATCGGTCAGAATCCATATCGGCTGATACAACCCTACAAATTTCCAGTGATTGGATATCGTACATAATTTCAGAAGCGTGCACCTCTATTTCAATCCCATCACAGACTTCACAGTACTCTACAGTTATCCTAACTAATCGGTATATTTTACAGTCTAGAATGACATAGCATACTCACTCCTCCTTCTGACCCAGCGAGAGAGAGTCCCCTCTCGGCCAACCTGCCGCAAAGGAAGAGCATTGAAATTAACTTAATGGAGAGAATCAACAGAATGAAAGAAGACACATTAAGTGCCTGGACAGACTGCAGTCATTTGCATAATAGTTTCTGGAGTCTAGACCGACTACCTTCTCAGAGCTTGAGCCTCCTCCCTCGTCACCACACCATCTGTGACAGCCCGGCCACACTGCTTAGGGGTGCACCCTGGAAGGGTCACAGAACCAAAGAGAACACTGAAGTCGTTCAATTTCAACGACCACCACCATCAGACATTGACCGTCATTACCCCTGACCAGTGTGGTCCAGCAACGTCCACTGATCTTAGTAGCATCATATCGACATGGTGCAATTTCTACCACAGATACTGGCACTGCATGGTTTTCAGTATAAAGTCATAGGTTGCCATGAGATTACTTCTACACGTTTTGTTTCCCCTGAAAAAAAAAAATCAGCAGTTGACCCAAAAAATTACTTCTTTTCTATCAGTAGTCGGCCCATTTAGTAGACGGAAGACCCGGTCATCGAATTAGGGCTTAGAAAGATGTCTCTTGTGTATTGAAAGCTACATGGGGTGTGTGATTGATGAAGTAAACTCAATGTTTTGGGGTGAACTAGCAGAAAGCACAGCTTTAAATTATTAGTGTGGTTGCTTAAAGGGCAAGCACACTATTGTTATTGTGACACTTTTTGTTAGTGTAACAACAATAATATTGGCTGATCAAGGAAGGTGATGTATGATGATGAAAAACCTTGTTTTACTACGTCACCATTACAAAAATCATCGGGGCAACCACACTTTGCAATTGCAAAATTGCATTCTAGTTATTTTCTTTCTTGTATTTTGTCACAGAAACAAACAATTCAGCAGCCCCACGTCATTTGATATTGGCCACGTTTCCCCACCTGTTAGAAAGTTAAAACGCGAGACTGGGAAGCTCACCGGGGTAGCGCTTGTAATTCTCATAGTCTGCGGAGCACGGCACAGTGTAGACCCTGGGGAGTGGAGACACCTGCTCCTTCCACGGGACCAGAGTCTCTGTGATCTCACGGTCCGCCAGCGTTAAGTAGAACCACGCCCCGAGCCCACCGACGCACACCGCCCCGAGCAGCAGGAGGAGCAGTGGCGCTCTGGTGCCTCTCCACGCCGATGCCTGCCGCAAAGCATTGCCCCTGAGAGACGAGGAGAGAAGAACGCATGCGATGCAATAACAATATGAAATAGGGGGAAAAGATCATTACTGCATCAAAAGTGATAAAGAAAATGTTATTGTCCATGCAATTTACATAAAACGGAAATTGTGTCTTTGGCACACCAGCAGTTATTTTGCAACAGTAGAAACATGATCAATAAACTATACTATATATGCCCAATCAAGGGCAATATATAAGATGTCACAGGTATTGGTTGCCCAATGCCCATTGTGTTTTGGTATGGGTTTCCCCTTTATGTTCAAACAGACAAGTAGAATCAGAAATCACAGTTTTGTTTCGTTTTTCATCTTGGAAATGAAGTGGTACACTTCAAGCACAAATCAATACAAGACTGATAACTGAGTGGCCAAAAACAAAAAAGTAATTATACTTGTTTCCAGTAGTGGCCACCATGTTCATTTCATCCAGATATATATAGTCGAGACGTATAAATATTCACTTTTGTAAAGCCAAATCATAATGCAGGTAAAAGACAAATATACAAGAAGGGCAAAAGGGGTTGCGTGGGGGAATTATCCTTTACGGAGGCCAGTTTCACTGCAGCTGTCCATAGGTGCCTGTAGGATTCACATTAATCTTAATAATGACTGATGGTAGGGCATTCCACATTTTGGTGGCATAAAAGCTAAAATAATTTAGACCATTGTTTGTTGAACTCCCTCTGCTGTTGGAGTTCATTGACATTAATGAAGTACTTAGACAGGTACATGGGTATTTTGGTAGTGTATCGAAAAACAAATGATCGGAGCATCTCTATTTGCCCCTCAGAGAAGGAAAGGAGGAATAAAATGAGGTTGAAACTGAAATATGAGAGAGAGAGAGAATGTGTCACTGTGAATTTGAGAACTATTATGGACCAGATTTGGTCACAGAATGGATGTGACTGACATACTGATCACCTTCCCTGAAGAGGGGGGGGGGGGGGGCTGCAAAACAAAACCAACATCAAGATACTGATTGTATCTCGAAATAAACAGCATAAAAAACACAGATAATCATAATCCATGCCATTAGGCGCGTTTCGTGTGTCTGTCTAGTCAGCTCTTACCTTTTAATCTTCTTCTCAATCCCATTTGCATCTGGAACTTTGGGATTTCCTCGTCGTTGCACTGTCATGATAACTTCCAGCCTGCTGTTGCCTTATGCATTAATAATAACAGGGCTACCTATTATTGTGTCCTGTACAGGCATTCATTCAGGAAAACGAGTTATTGCTACCTATGGTTAGTACTGTCGTTGGTATGGATGGACGGATGCTTTGGTTCAGGTTTGGTTCAACAATTGTGGATTACTTCCTGTGTATCGCGTACCAGCTCCTCCCATTGGTCCTTCCCTTCTATGGGAGGAGATACCAAGAGCAAAATTAACAAGAGGCATGAACTCCACTTTACTTCCGTGCACTAGCGCGCAGGCACGATAGTAGACCATCTAGTCCACTCACTCCATACACTGGTCCACTCCACAGCGCCAGTGCGCCACTGGCTCCAATGAGGTCAGCTCATCTTCATAAAATAGACCATCTTTGGCAGCTACACATTCTGATTGGACCACATCATTCATCCGTACAAAGATAAGCGCCTGAACAAACAAAACACCGTTACCGAAACCCGTTGTTAACGTAATCTGTCGTTTTGATTTGAATTTCAAATTGAAAATCTATCATCGAGACATCGACTATATAGGCTATTTGTATTTTGTGTTTTCTTGATGGAAATAAGCAAATGCAAAAAATATATACTGTGTAAAGTAAACGGATTTTCCACTGTGATTTTTTAGCCCCAAAGCTGCACTTATATTTCACCACCGAAAAAAACAAAAAGTAAAAAATGTAAAGATCGAAAAATGACAGCAGCATCGATTGCTCGGTGTCATTATTTTAAGGCCAAACGAATCGATTGCCTACACACACCAGGATGTAAAGCAGAGTGAAAGCATAATGAATGTGCAGTAGAGTAGTAATACACCTGTGATATACATTATAGGATCGTGTCCCCATTTCTCGCACCGTTGCATCGTCTTTTTTACTGATTGTATTCCTGGTGAGTGCAAAGAAAGCTTGTGACAGGCATGACGTTTTCACCATGGCCGAAAGGAAAGAAGCTAGTTCACCTGGATCTGAAAGGTGCTCCCCCAAGGATGGAATACCTTCATAAGGTGGGTGAGGTCCCTGAAACATTAGTCTCTGCTCTCTCTCTCTCTCTCTCTCTCTCTCTCTCTCTCTCTCTCTCTCTCTCTCTCTCTCTCTCTCTCACTCTCTCTCTCACTCTCACTCTCTCTCTCTCTCGCTGTCTTGTAACCTCTACAGAAGTTATGTACCAATGTCTATACAGAGCAGAAAGGCTACTTGTGTTGGTTTGAATATGACTTTCTCCTGTGTGAGTGATTAGTGATATGTTTTACTTAGTTTTTAATTCACCATCATCGATCATCATACAGCTCATCGACTTGTTCGCTCAGCTGGGAGCTGATGGCCTTCTGGTTGAGTACGAGGACATGTTTCCTTATGAAGGGCAGTTGAAAATGCTGCAGGCTACAGTCCATCCTGCTTACAGGTGGTGTGTGTGTGTGTGTGTGTGTGTGTGTGTGTGTGTGTGTGTGTGTGTGTGTGTGTGTGTGTGTGTGTGTGTGTGTGTGTGTGTGTCAGACAGTTTATGACATCCTTATTGACCCACAATGTGAGCTAATAAAACACTTTTTACCTGGACTGAACTTGAAACCTTGCATGCAACAGCTCACCCAATATGATGAAGATATCGTATGGACAAAAAATCCATTCCTGAAAATATTGCTGCTCTGACAAATCTCATATTATTTCTAATGTGATCTGTTCTCGAGTCTTATATTAGCGGACAGCCTATTATATCCAAGTGCTTGTTCAGACTTCAGAAGATACCTGACTTACCTGATTACCTTAATTTTTGCAGCCACGAGGAGATCGTATCCTTACAGGACGTTGCCAAATCCAGAGGGCTGGAGGTCATCCCTCTGGTGCAGACCTTTGGTCACATGGAGGTGAGGCGTTCTTTCTCTGCAGACCCAATCAATTTGAATTTCAATTAAAAATAGCTTTTTGGCATGAGAAATACGATACATTCTCGCCAGTCATGCCAATAAGGCTGATCCCCATTGGCAGGGCTGTTATGGCTGGTTCATGGCTGGGTGCTACATTCATCCTCTCAGTCTTTGGATCATCTCCTTGCGGTTCACACCGCGGACTGGAGCACCCAAGGATGGATATTCCCACTTCAAATCCTGCCGACTACGCCAGATTGTAGTAATATGTAGAAGTGGGATTGAACCCGGGACTGCCACTCGCCAGTCCAACATGCAACCAGTCGCGGCTGGCTCATGGCTGGGTGCTACAGAAGATATGTCTGCTACAGAGATATGTCACATTACGTTTGCATGTTACAAATAAAAGGTATAGCTTTTTAAAACAAACACTGCCACTTTTGTGACAACTTACCTACAGCTATTTAAATAGTATACAAAAACCCTTGTTAGTTTAGTAGCCTTTGGGCTAGTTGTATTCCATTGGCTAACCTTATTTATCACAACAGTTCACAAATGTTGCTGACCATGCTTTTGCACACACACACACACACACACACACACACACACACACACACACACACACACACACACACACACACACACACACACACACACACACACACTGCTGTCCTACTCATTCCTTCCTGCTTGCCTTGCTTTTACTGATTCCATTAAACAGGAGTTGGTGATGTCTTTGTCTTTGTTTCCCTGCTGTCGCTGTAGTTTGTGCTGAAGCACGCCTCCATGCTGGGCCTCAGAGAGGTGGGCCACTGTCTGGGCACCCTGAATCCCCACAGAGAGGACGGGTTGAAGCTAGTGATGGAGATGTTGAGGCAGGTGGTGGAGCGCCACCCAGGCCTCAGCACACTGCACATCGGAGCAGACGAGGTGAAGATCGAAGTAAAAGAAATGCATAGTCTCATTCAAGGAATGGCTTCTAGATCAGGAGTTCTTACACTTTTTCAGAAATGTTCATTCATCAAACATACAGTATGTACAATCTTGCACTGTGGTGTATTATAACATCTACTGTACCTACCATAAATAAAGCCCCACTTTACTTGCAAATTCATACACACAGTTTAGCACAAAGCCCAATGATGAGCTTTCACATTCAATTGACAATTTATCATAAACTCATCATTAACTCCTGCTCCTCATCATTAATTAACTGTTCCTCAATCCTCACTATTAACGAATGCTGAACTTGTGGTGAATTTTAATACTGTATATTGAGGGTCTGCCTCTGTCCTATCTAGTCTTTGTGGGCAGCTGAAATTGATAAGACACTTTCTCTGTCCTGTGTGTCCTAGGTGTATCTCCTCGGGGAGGGGGAGGAGTCTAAACTCTGGTTGTCCACACCTGGACGTACAGTAGAGCAGCTCTTCCTGGCTCATGTGACCAGGGTGGCCAAGGCCGCCAAGGAGGCATGGCCTGACTTGAACCTCGTCATGTGGGATGACATGATGAGAGGGATGAACCATGACACTTTGAAAGGTGAGATAGGGGTCTTATTTTGCAATGGTGGTGAGATTGTCAAAATACCAAAGCACACTTGTTTTTATTGTGTAAGTAGTCAATCCACAGCACAATGCGCCATGTCAAGTGTGGCGTTCATCTGTGTGTGAGAAAAGAAAAACAAAACAGGTTGACTGGTTAAAATAATGAGTAAAAAGTACTGGTATAGTAAATCTAAAATAATTCACGAGAATTAATTTTGTATGGTTGAACAGTACTGTTATAACAATAATAAAAATGTGTGGTTGTCACATTTTTGCTTGATTCCTGTGTGAACTATATATGGCTCATTGCATCCCCTTTCTCCACCTGACAGCTAGTGGACTAGCAGGTTTGGTTCAGCCCATGTTGTGGGACTACAGCCCTGCTCTGGATGTGAACATGACTGGTAGGAACCTCAGCATCAACTTTAACATTATGTGACGTTAGTTGAACTACTTAGGCCCTATTTTATACTGTACTTCACCATATAATGGTGTCATGCAGTGGAAGTGGGCAATCTTCAATGATCCACAACTATAGCTGAAGAAAACTTAACAATTAAATATTTATTTTGGAACCTCATTGATAGAACAGTAGACAGAGCGGAAATGTGGAGAGATGGGGAGGGATCCCATGCTTACAGTTAATCCCTTTACACATGCCTTTTATGGTGCTTATACATTATTACTGACATAATTGACGTGCATTCATTTGACTGCTCAGGTCTCCTCCACAGTGTCTCTGTTGGAGAAGTACAGCACTGCCGGTCTGTCGAAGGTGTGGGCAGCTAGCTCCTTTAAAGGCTCCACCAGTGTCCACACCAATGTGGCCCTTAGCCAGAGACATGTGGACAACCACCTGCAGTGGCTGAAAGTGGCAGACTCCATCTCCCCAGTTGTACATCTCCAGGGCATTGCTCTAACTGGCTGGCAAAGGTAAGGATCTACATACTTCAAGTGATTCTCATCTGTACTCTTTCTTTTGTGTTGCACTTTTGAAAATGGCACATAATTGTGTTCATAAAGGAAGTGGAATTAATATGTGGGCTTTACCTGGCCCAAGTGGTCTGTATTCACATTTATTTCCTGCCATGCAAGGTACGACCATATGTCAGTGCTGTGTGAGCTTATTCCACTGGGATTGCCATCCCTAGCAGCCTGCCTGCAGACTCTCAACCATGGCAAATTCAGTTCCGAAGTTCAAGCCAATGTGACAGAGATCCTAGGCATTTCCTCGGTGGAAGTTGAGAATATAGAGAGGTGAGAATCAGCCTGTGATACAATCTGATGCACTGCTATGTAAGGCTATCATACAATGTAAAAAGATGTGACTGGATTTTGTTTCTTTTGCAGCCATGTTGATGACACATCGTTTCCTGGCGGAAGACTGGCAGTGCTGATTGTAGACCTCGAGTCGATGCTAAAATCAAATGATATTTGTGGTTTTGAAAAGAACATGTGAGTAAGAAAAGCAATGATGCTAGCTCATTTCTGATAGCTAACCCCTCATTTTCCAGTTCTTCAATCAAAACAATTTTCATTTTCAGGTGGGTTGCCAAATTTCAGAGTTTTGTAATTGTAAGCTTATTTTTTGATCACTATCACTTGTTTAATATTTGTGTTCTCTCCTGTTCGGATGACATTGATATCCTGACCCAAAGATGTTACTGAAGAGCTTGAGATGGGGAAACTGTACAAACATGCAATTATACTATCAGAATATAAACAAAAACAACAATATTCATTATTCTTACCGCTTTGGATATACAGCAATGAGCTTAATATCTCAGTTTTCATGTTATACCTATTCTGTATTGTGAAGAAATCTGCATTTTTTTAACTGTAGGTATGTAAGAGGGTGGCTTTCTCCTTACCACCAACAGAGGAAAACAGTCAACCCTCTTATCAGCATGCAAATTCGAACCCAAGCGACTGAGTAAGCTTGAATCTTTTAATTCCATCCTTATTTTCCCCTCTACAGTCTGACTCCTATTTAAAAAAAAATGCCTAAAATACATATTCTACTTTCAGGTTGTTGAATATTTTGGAGCAGAAAGTGAGCACAGTGAGGGAGGAGATGGTACATCTTTACCCACTCACCACAGCCCAGGAGTGGATAGAGCAGCATGTTACCCCAGTAGTGGCTCCCATACAGAGGATTGTAGAGGATATCACCGCCTGTCTGCTGGAAATGACGGCCCAGCACAGCCTCCCATTCCTGGCTGAGCAGCCCAAGTGACCCAGAGGGGTTGTGAAGATGAAGATAGGAAAGGTTCAATGAGGGCCATTCATTTTTTTTCACAGATGCATCCGACAGAAGGGACGTGCTGTGATCTTTAGAAGGTACTAGTATGGAATGATGTAGGTTTTGTTATTTATTTTCTGTACAAATACAACCAGATGTGTGGTGCACACATCAATAACATACCAAAATGTTTTTTGTTTTGTTTTTTTTAATATATAATTCTTGCAAGTAAAAATGAGAATTCTGTAACATGTAAAATAATAAAGCCCTGATTCAGCACAGGTTTTTGCCTGAGATTTACTCTTTGGTTCACAAAAGGGTAGGCGGATGCTATAAATGCTATTGCTGCGTTCACATGGGCCGATAGAAAGATAGGTACCTTTCATTTTAAAGGGTAATGGAAGCCTTGAGACATCTGGCATTTACTACAAAAAGGTTGAGCTAATTTCAACTTCAGTTACAAATATACAAAGCTACAAATGTGCCATGTAGCATCGAATCGTTTGCCAGTGTGAATGCAGCATTAACAGTTGCAACAAGTCAAACGTCACACATACTGTAAATCACCCTTGATTGAGCCATGCAAATCCTTCATGCTTGATTATAGTTTACACAGCCATATGCATAAGCATTCATGGAGGATTGGAATAGACAAACATGCAAAAGGTGATTATCAACTGGGTGGTCCAGAAAAAACACTGGCGTTCCCTCTGCTGTGGGAAAAACCTAAGAACTATCAACTGACTTAACCACATAAATACTTATTACAGTTCAGTAGGAAAGGCACAGAAACTAACTATACAGTAGAAGACACATCTCGGGTGGTGATTGGTCCAGGAATGTTTGCATCAGGATGCATTTGTGTACTTCAAAACAAAAACAGTACCATATAATCCAAAACTGTCTTTAAAGGATATTCAGACTTTTTCATTTTCTTCAATGTGTTGCACCGTTTTAGTAAACTGAGGGAAATGGAGGTGTCTGGAGTACCAGGTTACCTTATTGTACACCGTGTTCATCGGGTTTTCAGGTAGACAGTATTGTTCTTTTGAGTGCATATGCTTCAAGGTATTATTCCATTTCTCTCCAAAGTAGGCATTGTGTGATATGATAAAAGCCCTATGTTAGAACCTATTTACAATATAGGTTAAGGGTAACAGTCACATAGAGATCAAAGTCAATTTGCCTCATCCTCTGTATCACTGCTATGCTCCAGATCTTCATCCTCATCTTCATCCCCTACAAACTCTGCCCCTTCTTGCTGCCAACGTCGCTGGAGTTCCTCCAGGCCTATGAAGCGCTTTAGCAATGCACCAACTGCCTCCACATCGCTGATAAGACAATTTGATTTGGCAAAACAAGAAGAACGATTTAAATTCATTGTAGAATCGGCATAAGTTATTTTTATTGTCACTGATTTGAAATGAAATAACTGAAAATGTGGTTTAACTGATGTGGTTACCTGCGTCCACCAAGCATAGCAGTATGTGTCAGAGGGTAGGAGAGGCCTGTAGCCAGCCTCAGCACCAGCAGATAGCCGGTCCCTAAATAGCGAACCTTTTCCTCTTGGACAGAGACATCTCGCAGATGTGTCAGGTCCAGAATCGCTGAGAGATGGATGGAGAAAGATATTTGGAGAATGAAAAGATTTTAACTGATTTAGGTGGTAGCAGGCCTAATGTTTGTTTTGTGAACAAACTCACAGTGTATATTTTAAAGGGTAACTTTAATATAAACAATTTTCCCAGAACATATTATTTGAACATAACATAATATTTTAAAATATTTTTCCAAAACTATTATACCAAAATAAATGCTCAAATCTCGATTTTAGGCAATTGTGTAATACTTGTGACAAGCCTACCACTCAACTATTGTTGTCAACTGTCCTGTATTATCAGTAATGCCCCATCGTCCTGATGTTACTGACCTTTCTCGTGTCCTCTCCTCCACAAGGTCAGGATGAGGGCATACAGACTGAAAGACTTGAGCTCTATCAGGTTCTTGGTCTTGTCAAAAACAACCTCTTCCCATTCCTCCATGTTTTGCATAGCCACAAAGATGCAGCCAGACACATAGAAGAGTTTCCACGGGATGCTGTCTGTTGGTTCCAAATAAAACACAGCAAAACGCATGATGGGGTGATGACACCATCTGACATGGAGTGACCAAACAGGTTCCAACAGAATGTTTAACACTGTGAAACAATAGTGCAGTATCATCCTAATAGATCATGGTACGTCTTCTTTTTTACCTGAGCTGTAATATGCGGCGGCCAATCCAACTGACGCTATGCCTAAAAGCAGATAAAGAACTCTTTAAAAGCAGTACAAGGGCAAATGATAGAGAGACTGACTCATTTCACACTCATGACTTGTACCATCTACTAGCAATGTACTTTAAAACATTGTAAACAAATAAGCATGCGCACAAGCAAACAGACATCTAATTTACCAACAAGGAGAGACCAGGATCGGATCCCAGGGGACCTCTTCAAGTGAAGGAGGGTGGCAGTCTGCTCTTCTACCATCATGTACCCCATCTGATGAACAGAGAACATATCATCTTAACACAGCATTATCCCTGCTCTGTCTGGCTACACTGAATATTAGATTATCATAGAATTAGGGGGTATGATTTCCTTTCCCTGGACTGTAACTAGGGTTGGATCAGATTACTTTGAAATCTAGCACTAGCTGAGGTGACTGTAGCCTGTGAGGTTTGGATTGAGAAAGTTATGAAATGTCACACAATTGCATAATAAACACTTTACTCCAGTTTCCTTGACAATGCAGATCGCAAGACGGTCGTGTTGACCAAGGAGGCTAATAGGCTATAAGACAATGATGTGTACACCTGACAAAAGGAGAAGACAAAAACATCATGATGGCTTATTCCCAATGTGGTGCTTTGCATGTAATGCATAGAAATTGTTCAAAGCACTTCAAAGTAAATAGCAAATAACATCCAAGCCTAGCAGCTATATGGACCAAGAGCTAAGATATGCAAGTCATTGGAGCAATACTAATAATAATATATGTCCAGCTTAACTCTGGTCAGAACAAGGTCCACCTGGCAGCTGCTTGTACTGTATGTCTGTGATATTACATACATGTGTGTTATAAACACTGGTCAGTATAATATCAGATTATATCATTATCACAGCCATTCTAAAGAAACTATTCAGCCAGGTCTTGGGGCATGTCATATTGATTATGGTTAGGCAGCTGCCTAGAAATACGTAGCCTGTTTTTCTGTATTTGTAATTGAATTACTTTGCAGTAGTAAGCAACCCTGTGTAATGTGTTACTATGGCATCCCCAGGACGACAGTGTGGTGGTGGATGATGAAGTAGTAGTAAGCTTAGCTACTGCAGTCATAGGGACTTTTAAAAATATAATACAAATGTAAAGTCAAGATAAACCTTAAGGTATCATTTAAGCTCACCTTACAATCCGCAGCTTCACGTCTTCAAGCAAATACGTGTATACTGGATATCTTTAAAATAGAGAAACGTCTCTGTTGTTGCATTACAAGGAAGTTGCACATACCATTTCACACAAATAAACTGAAACTGCTGTTTGAAGAGGGAACTACTTCCTCCTGCTTTATTGTCATTATTTTTTTTTGTTTTTCCGTCCTCTTTTTAATTGAAATAGACATGTATTATTCATCATGCAAATGTATTACCCCGTCCCGGAAAGAGATAAAGAGATAAATAAGAAGAGGAAAAATAAAATACAAATAAATTATATATTATAATAGAATATTATTCTCATGCAGTACTCTTCTAACATCTGCGCATGCGCCGCTGTCCATGGCGAGCCGCCGGCGAACACCAGAGCCAAGTATAGACTGAGTTGCGATATTGAGGGGTCAGAAAACAGGCCAGTCACGTGGTTCATGTAGTCGCGCAAGCCCACAGACTCCAACGCATTCCGCAACTTCCGGTTGTCCCCATTCCATAGAAGTCTATGTAGAAGAGCCGCCATTGGACTTGCCTCATGAAGTGAGTGGAGTTAGCGCAACTCTGTCTATACTCTGTGGTTCTGGTGAACACAACACAGCGGAGTCAGACGTGCAGAAGATAAGAAGACATTATCAATAACCCCCGACTTGTAAAATAATTTTATTTAACTCATAGGCGTCGTAAACGGTGCCCGAGTTCTGTTTATAGACACAGCGATGGTAAACCTGTCCGATGTAACCTCGATTCTTCAGAATGTTCTGGATGTCTAATACTACTTGAGTTCACCTGGCTGTGTCGTATACTAAAGTGGCGCTGTCTGTCCTTGTGACTTCTTCTATGCCTCCATGTCTTTGTCTGAGACCATAACAATAATAACACTAATACCACAGAGATCAACCGGTGAGTCGAGACGAATCAGTGAGATCATTGTGAGGAACTCAGGATTATAATGATTTATGGAACTACTATGCTGTCATGTAGTTGAAAGGTTATCTAAGGTTACCAGCATGATTTTCACTATTCATTTCATTCCCCTATAACGGATTGAAACAAGATTAATGCTTATGGTGTCGTCCACTGATAATAGTTTTCTTCTGAGTTATGCTTAAATGCACTGTAATTATTTATTCAAACTGTTAATACAAACATCAATCACAGATGAATATAATATAACAATGAATTACAGTAAATTCATTGTCTTAATTTTGTCCACACCAATGATGGGTTTAACATGTTATTAACATGTCATTGATTCGGAAATAAAATCAGAAGAAAGCCATAGAGAGAGATTCTGTGAGATCTATTCTCTGGGTTCATAATTCATACATTTGGCCTTTTTTAATAGACTGTGTGACAAATATTGTTTATGGTAAATATGTCCACACGTCTTATTTTCCCCCTCATGCTGTATCAAGGAGATTTGTGGTTCTAATGTTGTCATTGTGTATATAATTACTGTGAGCGATTATATTTTGACGATGGGAAACCACTTTACTCACCATTGTAAAGCTGACTACGGTGCTTGCTTTGGCTGTAACTTGATACTTGATTGGACAGTAGTGTCTGAGCTCTAGTCTAGGGTGGAGTTGACGAAACAAAACTGTGTGCTCGCACAGTGAATATGCATATCGACTGTCATACTCAGCCTTCAGAGAGCACTTTCAGAGAACTGCTTTGTGTCTGTGAGGAACTGAACACTGATTTGCGATGTTCTATTTGTGTGCGGAATGTATCCTATCATTCACAGACAACCTCAAAAAAAGATGGCCGAGGTCAGCATAGCAAAGCGCAAGGAGAAGTGTGAGAATTGCACGAAACAGGTAAAGGTTGCGCGACATTATGTGATTGCTTTGTGCATGTGTCGCAGAAGTGTAACATTTTGCTTACAGTACGTTTGTCTGTAAATGTTCCATTTTTAGTGCAACAAGAAACAGAGCGACGATGACGACATCAGCTCCCTCCCAGAGAAACATGAATCCAATGGAGAGGTATTGCTTTGTTTTCATCTTCTTTTTTTCTCTCTTTCTTCACCTGTTCTAGTAGAAATATATTCTCCCAACAGGCTTTCTGTTCTACAATTCAGAAGTATATACAGTATCAAAAGTATGTTACGTGGCTACACACAAATAAAACCATGAGTTCCTCCACGTACACACCACCCTCTCTGTCGTGTTCTCAGGTGAGTGAAGGGATTCCAGTGTTGCTAAGTGCCTGTCTGACCTGTGAGGGCTGTGTGTCAGAGGAGGAGAGCCAGAAGATATCTCAACAGAGCCTGGAGGAGGTGGAACAAGTACTGGCCCTCAATAAGGTATGCACACTATGGGAACACACATGTTTTGTAGATTGGCAATTTTTGACGCGTGACCCGATGCGCAACCAACAATACGCAAATCAGGCATTACATACCTGGCATCCCGTTAAGGTTTTGTCTCCACCATATTGTCTCTTTTTGTCCTCGTCAGAAGTGTGATGTGTCCAAACACAAGGTACTGGTCGTCTCAGTGTGTCCCCAGTCTCTGCCTTTCTTCGCTGTCAAGTTTGGCCTCGACATTCCGGAGGCTGCCCACAAGCTCTGTGGCTTCCTCAAGAGTCTAGGTAAAGTATGTGTGTCAGTGTCAGAAGAATATAATGTGTGTGTGTTAAAAACTGTACTGTGCCCATCTATCGTGGATGCACAACACTGACCTCTCGTGCCTCATTTTCCTCTCTCTCTCTCTCTCTCTCTCTCTCTCTCTCTCGTTGTCTCCATGGTGTTTCTCCTGTAGGAGTTCAGTATGTATTTGACAGCACGCTGGCGGCAGGCTTCAGTATCCTGGAGAGTCAAAGGGAGTTTGTTCAGAGGTACCGCAGGAGGAACCATGACCCCCACGCCTTGCCCATGTTCACCTCATCTTGCCCAGGTTAATCTTCCTTCTCCTCTCCCTGTCAGGCCTCTGCTAATGGTCCTGGATCCCCTTTCTCATTTTCATTGTGGGTCACATTTTGTAAAGAGGCTGACAGAGCCTCTTTTAGTGAGTGGAGAGATAGCAGTGGAGTGCTGTCAGAGAGAGATAGACTGGCGAGCTCACACCACTCCCTCCACTAGAGATACCAGCGAGTGTGCAGAATGTTCCCTCATTTCTCTGTCTCTCGTTTGATTTTGTACTCAAGCCTGAATGCATGCTGTACATCTCTACTATACTATAGTTTGGATTGTGTGTGTCCGTGTGTTTGTTCAGGCTGGATTCGGTATGCTGAGCGTATCCTGGGCAGTCTGGTCACCCCTCACATCTGCACCGCCAGATCTCCTCAGCAGATCATGGGCTGTCTGGTCAAAGACTACTTCTCCAAGCAGCAGGTCAGCATAGGTTTGCGCTTTTGTGGTGTATGGTAGAGCTGAGCAATATATATGTCGATATCATAATGATATTGTGTTATTGGACTACTGTATAGTATACCGTCTGGGATTTTGGATGATATTCCTGATTCCGATTCTTATCATTTCCGAGCAGAAGCTGAGTGCAGAGAAGTTGTACCATGTGGTAGTGGCTCCATGCTTTGATAAGAAGGTGGAGGCGGTCAGAGAGGAGTTCTACAACAGTCTGTTGGAGAGCAGGGACGTTGACTGCGTCCTCACCTCAGGTGTGAACCATATCTCTCCTCATCATCTCTACCTCATCCTTGTTGCACCACTCGCCATATCACACGGTCACGCTGCTTGACAAAAACAACAATTAGTGCCAACGTGACTAATGTTTGACTAATAAATCATGTTGACCATGACTCACGTAGACCCTGTTTTCAGCTCGAAATATTACTTTTGTGGCGGGCCACGCTACGCTAGGTGACAAAGCACAAACATGTGGTGTGCTACCGACGTGAGTTAACAGGTAAAACTTGTTACAGTGATGTGTACTCACTGTATTCTCATCATGTTAATCTCAAATTCCTCTTGAGATACAGTATGTGTCAGTACCACCGTCTGTGTGTTATTACACTACACACATATTAGCACTAATGGGGAGCTAGTCTATTAATAATGAATGTTATTTATCACACATTACATTCTTGCCGGGGAGGGGGGGTTAGGATTAGGTTCCACCCCTGATGTCATGACTGACTGTGTACTAGTGTACATTTCCATTATTCCTGTACAGAAACCTTTTCCACAGTTATCAAAAATGTCTTAATTTTAAATAATTTTCCATATTACTGCCTTTCTGTTGCCCTGCTGGTTGGCACGTCGTGAGCACGTATGACAGTTGGTATTTACTGAAAATTATCTTACCGGTCCGGTACTCTATGTCCTCTTTCAACCAACTGGTTCAGTGCATCTCCTTTTCTACACAAACCTGTCTGCAGTCATCTTGTCTCATTTCTCATTTCCTTCTTAAGCAAGCCCTATCTTCTTATTTCACCTCTCGTTCATCAACCTGGGAACACTGTTGTGTTGGGCTGAGATTAGTTTGTAACACTTGCTATGCAATGCATCCCATGTCTATACAGTATATACTGCTGTTTTAATCTATTCCTGTCTATAACTTATATTAAACTCAGGTTAACTGATATACAGTACTGATAGAGCAGACACATGAGGGCTTGGAGGTATATCTCCTAATAATGAACAGTGCACAAAAGGTTTAGTGCACTGTTCCATGGGAAGAAAAATCTTGACTTGGTCAGGGTCAGGAACCTCATGCAATACCAATGGTCCAAGGACTAGTTGTTAAACTCCTGGCCTTGTACATTACTGTATGTCACCCTGTAATGGATCCTGAAATGTCAAAATCAAAACGTCTGCTCTGTTGCAGGGGAGATCTTCTACATGATGGAGCAGAGGCATGTGTCCGTGGAGCAGCTTGATCCGGTTCCACTTGATCATGTGTAAGTGGTATACATACCACTACTTAAGTTATGACCTGTTGTCATGTAAAGTGTATTGCATAGAACAATAGTATCTACCTACTGTATGCAGTATGAATAACATCTTAGCTCACAACTTGCCAATGGCATGCTGACAGACTTTACATGAACTGAACTTTACATGAAGTATTTTACGGGGATGGCAACATGAGGTTATTATTATCACAGTATTTCTTTTGCTATGTCTCTTTTTCAAGGGATGACCACCTAGCTGCCACATAATATTAATGTTAGAATACAGATGTATTACAGGCTAGAGACTACCCCTAACCACTACACCAAGTTAATCTCACAACTCGCATTGCTAGCCTATACAGTAGATCATCTATTTTGCACATTCTGTTATTGTGACATGTCTAGAATAATGGACACCAGGGTTTAAGTGGTTTAAAACTGTTTTCAATTTTAGATTGAACTTAAAAGTTTGCTTGTCCTGACCTACAGGTTGGGAGAGGCTGGTGATCCTGGGCTGGTGAGACACGAGGGACGTGGCTCTGAGGGCTTTTTAGAACACATTTTCAAACACGCTGCCAAAGAACTATTTGGTCTTGACGTTCATGAGATCACATACAAGACCCTCAGGTGAGAGAGCAGTTAAGGGTGCTATTTTTTGTAATCCATGTACAGGAGAGAGCCAAGACAAAGAATTGAACATAACTAACAATAATAATGCTACATGACTAACATGCCAGACAAGACAGTGGACAAATGTAGGTGATTATTGGAAAAGCAGCTAGCAGTAAATTATGCAATGTTTGAACTATTCAATAGTTGTGTCCACAGTCCACCCAATAGGGCCAGTATCTTGTAATCAAAGCATGACCATGGCTGTATATGCAGAAACATAATACCTGAATAGGATTTCAGTCTTGCTGAGTATACCCATTAACCTATGTAGACTTGAGGCTGATTCTTAAATTTTAAATCCTATAACTATTTGGCTGCATACGGCCTTCTGAAAATGTTGTTTTGAGTTAAAAATGTGGGTCTGAAAGAATATATATTCAAAGATTTGCGCTACATTTTCAAGATTTTTTGCAGAACGAGAAAAAAAATAGTAGAACGAGATTGTATATCTGCTATTTTTCAATAGCTAAAATGTAACGTAATGCTTTAAACAGGTTTTCCATCCTGCATGGGATCTCGTTGCACATTTAACAAGAAGGGAATTGTACTATATGTACTATAGGAACCGTGACTTCCAGGAAGTGAGTCTGGAGCGGGACGGGGAGACCCTGCTGCAGTTTGCTGCCGTCTATGGCTTCAGGAACATCCAGACGCTGGTGCACCGCATGAGGAAGGGCCGCGTGCCATACCAGCTGGTGGAGGTGCTTTCCTGCCCCGGAGGTAACTTGACAATGGGCTGTTATGGACACACACACCCGCCATTTTGGAAATTCCGTCATAGGTGTTACCGATGATACTGGCTCTGTTACATTCTGGTCAAACAGAGTCAGGATGCTGATGCTGTACATGTTGGGCTCACTGGAAACACCAGTGCATCTCAAAGTGTCCTTGAGTGGTTTACAAATACAAATGTATTTTGTGGAGGTCCTTAAATTTAGTAAAATATGTGAGAATCACTTCAGCTCACAAGTTCAAAATGTGTTGTGAGCTTATGAATCGTCCCTTGTTTTGGCATATTGTTTTTATGCTTGTATATCGACGGTAGCATGTGTAAAAGCTTGGTCATTTTTGACTACCATCTCTCTCCTCTCTCCTGTGTCTCCTTCTCCCGCCAGGCTGTCTGAGTGGCCGTGGCCAGGCAGAGAGCGAGGTGGCAGGCAGGGTGGACAAAGCCCTGGTCCAGCAGATGGAGGAGGCGTACAGCAGCCTCCCGGTGCGTCTTCCGGAGCACAATCCCAACCTGCACACCCTTTATCAAGACTGGCTGGACGGTCAAGACTCCAAGCAGGCCAACGCCATCCTGCACACCGAGTACAGGAGCACAGAGTACAGGCATCACAGTCAGCTACACACACAGCCCCCACACATACAGTGGTGAGGATAGGGGTGTGTGGGTGGGAGAGGGTGAGGGAATGAATGAGTGAGTGCTGGTGCTTCACATTGAGTGGAAAAACGTTCTTCCGTCGTAATACAAAGATAATATCGGTGCCAATATTATTGCCACCGTTGAGTCCATAAGATACTAAGCTGAGGACCATTCAAAACTGTCATTCCTCCCTTCAGCCAACGGAGGGCGATGTCTCCTGTTGATTTAACATGGCCACTGTCCTGCCAAAGGCTATGTACTGTATGTATGAGGGGAAGACAAACTACAGTGGTTTTGTTATCATTATCATGTCTGGGAGTGTATCATCTCATAGACTCAGACTGTTGTACTGGGAATAAAGAAATGTTGGGTACTACAAGGTCACAATAACTCTCTGGTAACAGTTTCTCCTACAGCATTTCTTTCTTACCTAATTGGTTGGTTGTGGATTGCAACTACCTATGCTAATCTCAACAGAGCAATACGCCACTAATGAAAATCTTTTCAAGTGGGCCTATTTGGTGCAACTGGAGATCAAAAAAGCTGAATGTACTGTACATGTGGAAGGCAGCCGTTACCTGTAATCTTACAGTCCAATTTAGACCATGTTAGTCCTCCTTAGGTAAATCTGTGTCTGTATTGCTGTGTATGAATCAGTGACTGTGTAATGACTGCAGATGAAATGCATGTGATTTCAGTTAGAGCAATCTGATGTACACAAAATCCTCAGGGTTCAACATAGGTCTGAGTGAAACTATGGGACCAAATGAATCCTGGCGAATCCAATTGGTTCCATTTGTTAGCCACCTTATTAACACTGATGATTTTATAGTGCATCAGCTAAATAGGAAAAACTGTGGCTACAGTTATTTGTTTTTACCAATCCAGTGTTTTGTTCTGCCGTCCAAATGAAGAATCTAAAACTCCTTGAAGCGGTACAGGACTCTTTAATTTCATCCATCCCTCTTGAACCCCTTATTCGCAATTGGGTTGCGGGGTAAACAGCTCTAGCAGATAGCTTCAAACTTCAAACCGTATCCAGAGCAACAGGTCAAGGTCATCGTGGGGGATCATGAGACAATCTCCTCCCAGTGGGAGGACCTCCCTGGGGAGATGCTCGGGAGGCATCCCAACCAGATGTCTGAACCACCTAAGCTGGCTCCTTTCCAAACAAACAAGCAGCGACTCTACTCCAAGTCTTTTTTGTGTGGCTGAACTAACCACCACCATCTCTAAGGGAGATGCCTTCTGAAAAAGAAAAAGAATGCTTGGTAGACTCAGTAGTGCTTTGCCTTCAGGCGCAGCTCTCTATTCATGGCAACTCTTTCATTTGTCACTTTTAAAGATGTATTATTTTGTTCTCCTTAGAAAAGGATGTCCAAACAAGTATATTTGTATTGTTATTTGTGTTTACTTCATACATGTCATACATGTTGAGCACTAAAATGTTCAAAAAAGTGAGCGGCTGAGGTGTCATTTCTGGAATTAAATGTGTTGTAATCAAATGCATCCACTGTTAAACAGCTGTATGTACAGTGATATAAACCAACCTATATAAGTCAGGTAATATGAACCCACCATGTCTACATTTGTTATGCCAACAGGCCGTTGCTACTTAATATGAAAATTCTGTGTGAAGGCATTTTTTAATGCAGTGAGGTGTCTTCAACAGGGAGTTAAATCTAAAGAACAGAAATGCCTCTGAGCCGTGTAGAGGGGTCAAGTGAACTAATACGTCAGTGGTTAAGTTTAACGAGTATCGGGGGTATGATTAGTTACATGTCTGAAAATGCACATTAACATGAATCTGACATTACAATATGTAGTGGATGGCCAGATCCCTACCTCTATCAGCTACAAGGGGGCCTTTGCTTGGCACCAACTGGTGAATTACGACATTATAAAGTACTGTGTTGTGTACACTGTAAAATCCCCAGTGTTAATTAAACTTAGTTCCAGAGCAGTTGAGGCTATTTAGGTGCTGTAAAAATGACAGATAGGGTGAGACAGTCAGTGCACTAAACAGTCTCTGTAACCACTTTGACCTCATGTCGTGTGGCATCACTGTACCCAATACCTGGTATAGTTTATTGTGGTTTCTGATTCTACTTCTATGTTCACAGATTCTGATCTATAGTTCTCTTTGTTTTCTTTTTTCCATCTTAAACCACAATGATGTTTTAAAAGAAATGCTGCATAATTTCAAGTAATTCTCACTTATCCTTTTGTCTGTATGGACCGCAGGTGTAGGAAAGAATCACCCTTGTTCGTTACAGTTCGCATAGTTCAAAGTTTTAGCCTGGCCTGAAACACGTCTTTTAGTATCTGCAGCGACAGATAGTAAAAACTCTTGACAATGCGTTGGTGGCCCATGCAGAAAATGATTTGGTGCTGCAATAACACTTTGAGAATAGAGATTTATTCTCTGTTACTTTGCATCTTTGAGAATGACAAATGCAGCCAATGATGTTGATGATAAAATAGGATGAAGCAAACCAAGCAAACCAACCCTTGGTTAAAGATAATTAGTTAACTAGCAAGTGGTTGGTTCTCTGTTCAAACAGAAGTCAATCTGTTGATCTGACACGTTGTAGGCTTGTGCAGGCTTGTGTGACAGAAGTCACTATACTGTAACCACAAACGCGAATGACGCAAATGACAAATACACTTCCTCAGCATGTCACGCAGACAGTATATTGTATGTACTGTTGTTGCTTTGTACTGTCTCACAGTCTAACAGAGGTCTTACAGAGGTCCCTGCAGCCCAAGTTGAGAGATGGAGACGTGGAGCTGTCTTTTGGGATTACTAGTCTGCACACCTGTAGTGGTCATTGGGACAGGTAAGTGTGTGCCTGCACTAGTGGTTGGCTCCTGGATAGACACAATGTGCACAGTGTTAACTTCAGCTGAACTCGCCTGGTGGGTTTGTTTACATACAGCTGTAGTTTTACTGTAGTGTTGTTGTTTTACTATATCTTCAAGGACATAATGTATATTTGTCTCTTCCTTTGCAGTGTCAAAATCTTCATTTAAAATATGCATATGGAAAATCATGCCAACTTGGCACTTTGCACAGCAGGCATATAATACAGGGGGGGGGGGGGCTTAAGCCCCTGCCCTATTGCCTCAAAGTGCCCTTTACCTAAAAAAGGTGTTTTATTTTTGTTTTCCTCAGTCCACATAAGGGCATGGGGGGCCAATGTGTGGCACCTGGGGGGGGGGGGGGACCCCAGAAAAAGACCACCTACAAAATGCGCACACACGTGCATGTCCGTTTCTGGGATTTGGCCCCCTGTACCCCCAGGGCTGTGCTCTCTGCACAGCTCTGTTGCACAGTAAGCATCAGTGTTAGATCTAAGAGTGCAAAGGCTTGAGAATCTCTGGTCTACAGTGCCAGCTATTTAACATGTGTCCCTGACAGCTTCCCAGAAGCCACCTGCCATCACCGGGGTGGGAGTCAACTCATCTGCTGAGATCCAGTGCTCCACCACAACTTGCCCGAGGCTGACGGGGCTCTCTCTGAAGGGCCGTTTCCATGGCAACAGAGAAGTTGTGCACCTTTCTTTGCTGAATGGAGCCGTCCAGCGGCAGACCGAACATGAGAACTACCGTGGCCGAGTTGGCGTGGTTCAAAGCAGGAACCCTGAACACAGAGATGGATGTAGCATCACCCTGCGGCTGTCTCGGTTGGCTGTGAAGGAGGACACAGACCAGTACATCTGCCACTGGGATCATTCCACAGGGTCTGATCACAGCGATGGCACAATTCTAATTGTCAGAGGTAACTAAACTAATAAAAAGTCAATATATTTATTTTGTTGTATTTGCTGTATTATTAATTAGTTATATTGGTATGGCATTATGTTTTAGATGAGCGGTTATTACTTTTGAGCTTGTTGTTGCATGTGAAAATAGAATAGATCTATAACAGGTAACAGAGATGCACTGTAGTTTGTAGATCCTAATCCACCACAGCATTCTGCACACATGACATACTCTACAATTTATTGCAGATGTCGCAAGTTGTCACAAAACAGATTGTGTCGTACATCTCTATTCCTTTGCGGGTGGGATGGAGGGACTTGGGAAAGTACTATTGTAATATGTAATATATTATTCCAGTCATACGTAAAGTAATATTATTACTTTTTTAAGGGGTCATAAGTAAATAAATATATTACTCTCCTAAGTAATATTGCCCAACACTGCTGAAGAAGACCTTATAGGTCTTCACATGAAACATTGGTTTCATGTTTTAAAGACAATTTTTTGTGGTTATGAGTGCTGGATTTTCCTACATTATGTGCATGTAAAACCAGACGTATTTAAGTTAGTATTCATCTGTTAATTTACATGCATTTTTAATTTTCATATTAAGGTTAAACAGATTTGGGCAATTGATTTAAAAAGTTCACAAAGTGTTGAGATTTGGCTAAATAGCAATCTGCAAGCTCCTGCAATACTGCCACTTTAATCATTATTTTATGCTTTGGATATACAATTCTGCAAATCTTTGAAAATAAATTTATGTGGGCCTATCTCTGTTTCGATCTCTGATTTTAACACAATTTATTTTGCTTCTGGGGGTTCCTGCATATTATTATTAGAATCAGTATTAGTATTAGAATCAGCCTACAGGTCTTGTGGTTAAATACTTTCCATATGTGTCAAACAGTCTCCATATGTGTCATATAGGCCCATGGCAGGCTGAGGCCCACAGCTGTCGTTCCCACACTGAGAACAATCTCCATGTTGACAGTTTCACCGTGGTTGTCCTAAGCGTGACCTCATTCACTGTCATGCTTATCATCTTTGTTGGAGCATTGATATGGAGATGCAGAAGGGGCAAGTATTCACAATTGATGGAATTTAAATAACTGTTTGGGAATTACTCCTTTAGCTGTAGTTCCAATCTGTAATTTACTATGGTCATGGGGAAGGAAATAACTCATTTTGATAGAGGGAAGGGAAACATGTGTAGAGAATATAAGACTAACAAAAATAGTAATGTTGTGAACATTATGCTTGAACCACAGGATTTGTCCTATAATATGCTCCGTTTATGTCTACACAGGTTAAAAGGAACTACATAGAGTACCAGCAAGGCATCAACAGAACAGGTGTCCAGCTACTCACAACACAGCAGCTCTCCTCTCTAAATAGAGCTGTGATTTTCAGACATGTCATTCTGAAGGGAGACAGAACATTCTCAATGTACACTATTCTTATAAACTGTCAAGTCCCTATCAACTGGAGCATAACAATGCAGGAGATGAAAGGACAATTGCAGACGCGGTGTTCTTGAAATGTTCTTTTTTGTGTTTTTTGTTTCCTCTGGTTTGTCAACCTGTGTGTGACTAAATGAGTCACTGAGTGAGGCACCACATCCTGCTTTTGCTACATACAATTGCAACGGATGCTGAAGAAAAGCCTTCTTCAGACCTTTGGCTCTAAAGGTTACAACTTTAACTAAATACTGTATATGTCTGGGAGCAGAAATGATGTGCAATTTGATGAAGTGCAGTAACATACTATAGCTTTAACTCACTTTGCTGGTATCCCCAGAACTAAGATGAAGCATAATAGCCCATATAATACAGCAAACTTTATTATGTTAGGGCTACATGTAGGCATGTGATATGATGCATCTAAAATGTGCTCAGAACCTCAGTTATGCTCTCCATATATCATTTATTAAATGCTTGTGTTCAACCAGTTTGTGGGTGATTTTGAAACCAGCTTATTACAACTAAAAACCGCTGTGGTCTTATGTTTCTCTCTACACCATCAGCGGTGTTAATGGTTTTCTATTTAGGCCATAGGTGAGCGTGCAAGTAGTCTACTGACATTTTTTTACATAGGCCCAAGTAAATATCAATACCAGAATGTAGAAATAGGTTACACCAGTGGTTTTCAACACTTTTGTATCAAGGTATTTGATGACATTTAGCTTCTCAGATCTAAAACCTTGCATGCATATGTTTAACAATAATTTAACTGTTAAAATTACGCTCTCAACAATGGGGACTGCGTTGATAGACACCCCTTCAGCCAATCAGCCTAACAAAAAATAATAATAATTGTAATGCATTCAGCATTAAATTCCCAGAGGTCCTAGCAAGCCAGTGGCTCAACAATTTCCAATTACAGCTTTTATAGGTTTATAGGTTTCATAGGTTTAATTCATTAAACACAGCAAATTAAACCTATAACATTTGCACTCAGACTATGTTTTCAGAATACCGGTACTATTGTTTGTACAATTGAATGCTGAGAAAGATTGTTCTTAAACCGTTGGGCAATTTTCTCACAGAATTGTTTACAAAGTGGTGAACCTTGCCCCATCTTTGATTGTGAACGTCTGGGATGCTCCTGTTATACCCAATCAACACTTAACCCGTTTACAATTAACCTGTTCACCTGTAGAATTAACGTATTCACCTGTGGAATGTTCCAAATACTGTAGGTGTTATTTGGGCATTTGTCAACTTTCCAAGTCTTTTGTTGCCCCTGTCCCAACTCTTTTTTCACAACATCCCAACTTCAACCAAATTGGGATTGTATATAATATGAAATTAAATATAATATTTCTATTAATTAATATTCGTGGTCAGTGGGGGACTGGAGGGGCTAGGTGAGTACCATGGGTGTCTCAGGCCGATAGGCGAAAATCCCCAGGACAATGGCACAGACAAATGATCCTACCCGTAAGATGGTTGTTTGGGAGATTCCCAGGACCTCAGTGTAGGACAGGAACTCAATGCTCTAAGGGCCACAGCTAGTGGTCACGCTGGGGACTGGGCCAGAAGTCCTCTGGGGCAACTAGAGCGCTGTAGAGGGGCTAAAAAAGATGGCAAGGTTAAAGAGACAGACACAGACATCTCAGACATCTCCTCATGTCTGTAATACCTAGTATACTGTACATACTGTAGCTACAAATTGTAAACCTACCAGTCTCATTGCCTCAGAACAAGCAATGCAATCCAAGTGCAAACAGGTTCTCCTTTCCTTCAGGTTCCAGGGGAACTGACTGAGGAGGCTGCAGAGGAAAGTAAAAAGGATCCGATTAAGTATAAATTACATTTGCATCACAAGCTCAATTTAAAAATTTAGAAAGCTGAAATTACTAAAGGTTTCAAAGTTGTCTTCATCAAGGATAAAGTCATCTTTGGACCATACCTACATTGTGAATCTTTGTGTTTCCATCAGGAAGTCACGCTAAGATAAATATATTGAAGATTGATAAAATATTACTGTTCTCATAAAATGTGAATGTATGCGTGAACATGTTAATTACTAATGTTTACACTAGTGAGTGCAGAACACGAGCGGAACCATTTAACAATAAACGTGTTTAACGGGGACCATTCTAGTCGGTGCACTGCATATTAACTAATGTTTACATAGAGTGCATAGAGGTAGAGTGAGTCATAGAGTAATATTCTGTACTGTACAACACATGTATGCTTGTTCTCACAGGTAGCTTGTTCTAATGTTTTCGCATTCAAAATTAACCCTGTTTAACTGTGTTATAGTTTGATTCACTTTACGTGTACGCCGTAGTACAAATTCTCTGTGGATCAGCTTCCCAGTTGTCAGCTTGGCTGCTGCTGCTTGCCGTCCACCCAGCGGTGGTAGTTTATACACTTTACTGTGTGACAGCAACGTGTGGCTGCTTGACAACGAGGCAAGGGAAGAAGCTGCTGAAAACAATGACCATACACACAGCGGCACTTTGCAAGACGCTGTTGAGTACGTCAGGGAGACGCCTTCACAATGGTAAGTTTTTTGATTGATTGCTTTTTTGCTTGGAAATTCAGTATATTCAAGTACAACTCATCATCATATGCACAGGTACACTGTAATATTTAGCTCTGGCTATAGGTGGACTCGTATGTGAGCTTTCTAAGCTCTGGTCCAGAGCTATGGAAGTGTTTAGATAGGTACATGGAAATTTTTAGTGTTTCAAATCTTATGACCCACTGCAAGATGATGTATTCTGCCGTCAACCCTAAGCCAGCCCAGTCTGTCGAAGTGAAACCAGGGGTGAGGTGGGTTCAGGGACCAAGTAACCAGTTTGTTTTGGGTGGTCTGTAGCCTTGTTTCCAGGGCCTTTGAGGTGCTGTGGTACCAAGAAGCGCATGCATAGTCGAATAAACCATGCAGTACAATGTCTGTTGTAGTACATCAGCCATTGTATATAGCAATGTATTTGGGTGAGCCTTCTATCAAGGCCATACAGCTGCTATAGAAAAATACTATTGTTCTATAGTATAGAACTAGAGATTGATCCATTATAGACCATTTGGTAATGTACCACAAGAGTTGAATGAATGAATGAATGCTGTCAGATCATGATTAAACTATAGCTTAAAATGGTGCAAATATGTATGGTGCAAACATGTATAGTGTTCACCATACTACTGCTTATTATACACAGTGACATTTGAGATTGAATGAATGCGACCATTTGTAAACCAACCAATTAAATGGATTAAAATGGACTAACAAATGGACCCATTAACATTAAACAGTGACGATTTCACTATGCATTTTCTTTCCGCAGTGTTTCCCTGTGTTCGCGGGCTCGTAACTGCTGCCTCCACCCTGAAGGTGTGTATAGTAGGAGGAGGTCCAGCAGGGTTCTACACCGCCCAAGGTCTGATAAAGGTACAGTAGATTGTTGCATGCGGATATTATTGTTTGCTTCCAGTTTTCCAATGCAGTGTATGGTTGAGTAAGACTACACACTCAGTCGACTAGATTTTTAAGAAGACTAAAGCTAAATCAGCTGTTGGCAAAAAATGCCTGTCAGCAAACAGCCAATTCTTTTGCCAACAGCTGATTCGGTCTGGCTTTAGCCAGACTATGGTCATATAGGGCCGAAGATATTGTAACTGATAACTAGGGTGTGTATCGTGCTTGGTGTGTAATGATGACGTAATGAAGATATGTCTTATTAGAGTATTATAATAACGATAAGATCAGTAGTGGTGGTCCTTTATTGACCTTTGATGATGATGTAATCATTCTGGGTTCCAAAATCCTTTGTTTAATAATTTACATTCACAGTGTCTCTATATCCATACTTAAAATACCATGTATACTTTTACTTTTTTATACTTTTCATTAAGCTGTGTCATTTTTAGATGTTGGTATGTATAGCAACCTTCTTTTTTTAATGAATACATTTTTAGAGAACAAATTTCCAAGGCATTTTTATAATCTGCCTCATGCCGAAATGTGTCAAAATACTTTGCTTCCGCGTTCTCTTAGGCTCGTCAAGACATAGTCGTGGACATTTATGAGCGCCTTCCTGTTCCGTTTGGCCTGGTCAGGTTCGGGGTGGCGCCTGACCATCCTGAAGTGAAGGTGAGAGTCCCAGTATTCAAAGGTGAAGCAAATGCAAGCATCAGCACGTTGCTGTTTGGGTGGGGTCATACAATAGAAGAATAGAACTTGTCAAACAAACCTTAGTCAATGTGGGCTGAGGGTTTAAAGAGGATATTGTCTGCATTCCTCACAACGTAACAATCTTTAATCACTGATCATTTGTTTGTTTTTTAACAGACTGTTCAAAGGAAAATAAGGTTGTTACTTTTTGCGGATATGTTCTCGGATTGCTTAATTATAAATGGTACTTCATTGTACGAACAATAACGAAAAGCTTGCAAATTAAATGTTGGACATTTTTTGCATTTCCAAATGTGTGCAAGCTCTGCATGTAATGAGCGACTGCACGCGTGTCCCATGCATGTCTCAACAACTTAATGACCGATCAACTTCATACCAGGTGTGTGTAATTTATATAGCTGATGACCCGAGAGAACGAAGCTCTCAGGGTGTAATGGGGTTCAGATATCATGCCATGTATTCTCAACATTTTGAACTGTTGTTATTCAGGGCTCTGATTTATGTTGAGTTTTCCTATATACTTTACCTGTATATACAGAATACTGCATTCAGGCTCAATGCATTGAATATTGAGTGCTGTTGCAGTTCTTTCATGTTGTCCGTCTCATTCTCATCTCCAGAACGTCATAAGCACGTTTACTCAAACGGCACATAACACCCGCTGTAGCTTCTATGGCAGCGTGAACGTTGGACAGGACGTGAGTGTGGAGGAGCTGCAGCACGCATACCACGCAGTCGTATTGGTGAGAACTGTAATGTCACTCGATTCACTTCCATTATGCACATGCAGTGTTTTCTTTGCAACCCCAGGAGGACAGTGCACACATCAAACACAAATGTATTTTTAGAAACATATAGATATGTTGTATTAATCATATGACATAGTTGGCAAACATTCATTTCAACTATTGTCTTTGGGTAGACGGTATCTTTGGTAGCGGTGGCTCAGGGGTAGAGTGGCCGGATGGTAACACATTGGTAAATGGTGCATTTATATAGCGCCTTTATCCAAGGCACTTTACATAGCTTGTGCATCACATTCACCCATTCACAAACACATTCACACACTGATGGTGGTAGAAACCATGCACTAGCACAGGAGCAATTAGGGGTTCAGTGTCTTGCTCAAGAACTCTTCAACACGAACTCTGGGGGAGACCAGGATCGAACCAGCAACCTTGCAGTTACCATCCTGTGACTCTACCCCTGAGGCACTGCCGCCCGTGGCCACTGCATTTGTACATCAGGATAGAGCAAGTTGAAGATTAAGCAATGTAATGTCAAAGTAAGTTTGTGTTTGAGTATGTGTACCAATGCATGTGGTATGTTTTCTGGTAGAGCTATGGTGCAGAGGGAAACAGGAGCATAGGAGTGCCGGGGGAAGACCTTGCTGGTGTGTACTCGGCCAAAGATTTCGTGGGCTGGTATAATGGAGCACCCGCTAACAGCCAGGTATTCTGTGCAAAATTATATCTCATTGTTCAAATTCTTCTTTTAATTCAGATGTTAAGACAAGATTAGGTGTTACTACAGTATATCTTGCTGTGTCTTTATTTTATTCATTTATTTTGGGCAGTTCTCAGCAGAAAACAGATCTTCTCTTCCTGTATTTTCCCCATGAAGTAATCAAGAATCTCTCCTTCCCTGTTCTGTTTAGTTAAGCCCAAATTTAGACAGTGACACAGCAGTTATCCTCGGGCATGGAAACGTGGCTTTAGATGTAGCAAGGATGCTGCTGTCTCCTGTTGACATTCTAAAGGTAAGAAAAAGCCTGTCTTGTTCAGTTTAGGGGGAACTTTACGCTGTGTAAGCACATGGTACAGACTACACAGAGTAGACTATGTGATTACAAGATCGATAGCCTTGTTGTGAATATGCTCAGTTCTGTGATTACACGATCGATAGCCTTGTTGTGAATGGAAGGGTTGGAGTGTTTGGAAAGCTGTAGCAGAAAACATTTGTGGTGAAAACCTTCGCTTTTATCGTACCGGCAGAATACAGATATCACCCAGAATGCCCTGGATGCCCTTGCTGAGAGCAAAGTCAGGAGGGTGCTGCTCGTGGGCAGGAGAGGACCACTTCAAATCGCGTGTTCAGTCAAGGTGTGTTCCGAAACTAGCCAGGTTAAATCCTACATCAACATTGTTGTTTTGTTTTTATCCTACCTCATCGTGTCATTCTTACTTGTCACTGTTGGTGGCCTTTGTGCTTTCTACAGGAGCTTAGGGAGATGGTCAATCTTCCCGGCACCAGACCTGAGATGGTGACTGCTGAGTATGATGGTGTTGCAGAGGCCCTTAAAGGTGTGATACGGCACTTCCATGATGCAACATGTCTTTATTTTATTAGGGGTTAACAAAAAAGTCGAGCTGTCAAAGAATAAGAAAATGATAAGAATACGAATGATGATTCAAACAATCATATGCTTCCCCAATCCCCACGATGCAATAATGATTCTATTTGTAATTGTTGTATGGAAAGTGTTTCCAAAGACCCTTCCTTTACTAAGACCAAACTCGCACAATCAGTAATAACTTCGTCCTTGCATGGAAGGACATTGCTTTGAACTTGAGGCTGCCCAGCATGTTTTGGCTCAGTGATAACACTGCATGTTATCGCCCATGGCTGTTTATCAAAGCCATCTGTCTAATGGCCTTCTGAACCAATAATCTGTGAGGAAAGTGTAGCTGCCTCTCCCACAGCAACAATACTGTGATTACTATTATTAATATTCTACTGATGACTAAGCAATGGATTTGACATCAAATGACACAACACCTAAAAACAAAGAAACACAGAACCACCGGATTTCTGTTTTTCTAAACTTTAGCTTGTTTGGAGTGTAGACTTTTAGTTTACATGAACGAGAGTTGAGTGATTCCAGGCATCATTAGTCACCTGACCTCGAGTATACGCCAGATGTTTGCCTTGAACTCACTTGCTCTCTTCCACTTCTTTGTGTTTGAGAGTGCATAAACGTGCATAAACCCTTGTGCGGTGGAGTACGAGCATTTAGAATCTTGCAGAGAAAAGTCGCTGCTGATGTAACTCTTAATTCATTTTTTCATGATGCCTATGCTTGATCCTAAACAACATCTAGATTGCCATTGAAATTGCTGTGCACCTTAGCAACCACTCTATGCCATAGTTTACAATACATTCATAGTTCTTATGTTTGCCAGCCAGTGTATGTTTGTTGAAGCAAATTGGATGTAACCTGCCCCAATGTGGCCTGCTTCACATCAGAGGTGCCGAGGCCAAGGAAGCGGCTGACTGAGTTAATGCTGAAGACTGCCCTAGAGACCCCAGGAGAGAAGGAGCAGGAGAGACGCCGTAAGGCCACCCGCGTCTGGAGTCTACGCTTCTTCCGTAGCCCCCTTGAGTTGCTCTCCTCCCCCGAAGACCCCAAGAGAGTCGCCGGCATCCGATTGGCTGTAAACAGACTTGAGGTGAGAGGCAGGTTTGGCCGTCCCAAATGTAACAAAAATGACGGGATAACATTAGGAAATATATGTTGAAGTTAGTTCATAGATTTGGCTCCCGCATGACTGCATGCCTGAAAGCCAGAGGATAGATGGGCTAGCACCCTTCAAAAAAACAATAAATGATTAAAAAGGCTGGCAAAGTATTAGTGCTGCTCTGGCACCTATGTGTGTGTATCCTTGTGTGCTGGTACTCGACTCGTGTGGACATAAATTGTTAAAGTGTGTTTGTGCTTACATGTGTGCTCTCAGGGGTCAGGCGAGGGAGCGCGTGCCGTGCCCACAGGCGAGGTGGAGGATATCAACTGTGGCTTGATCATCAGTAGCATCGGCTACAAAAGTGTCCCCATCGATTCAGTGCCCTTTGATCCCCGCAAGGCTATCGTCCCAAACTCCATGGGCCGTGTCCAGCAGGCCACAGGTGTTTTGCTATCTTTACTTCTCTCCGTGTTAGAAGTAAAATGACGAAACATTACTAAACATAAAATCTCTCCCTCCAGGACTATATTGCAGCGGATGGCTAAAAACAGGCCCGACCGGGGTGATCGCCACTACAATGACCAACAGTTTCGATACGGCACGCACCCTTCTGGAGGACATTGACTCAGGGACCCTAGACGTGTCCACTGACAAGTCTGGCTCACAGGGAATCGGTGCCCTGTTTGAGAACAGAGGTGAACAAGAAGTTGACTCACTGCTTGTGTGGTCCGTTAGCTTTGTTTGTCAAGGTGTAAGCAGTCTGCTGATGTCAGATAATTACAGTTCAATTTTAAAATTGTAGGTATTCAACACATTAACACTGGGGCCCTTTGTGATACTTGATCAATGGTTCTCAAACCATTTTATGTCAATGACGATGACTGTCGATTCCGACACCAGAAAATAATATATATAATATAATAATACAAAATACTTAAATATCTTATATGAAGTCCACCAAATAGAATAATATAGCAAACTAGAATAGCAGACTCCTCACTCAAATGTGCACTTGGGCACCGGCAGCCCCAAAGCAAATGTTAACCCTTTACTCGTGTCTGATTACTGATTATACTGGTATATTTGCCAATACCGAATCATCTGATAATGACAAATGAGGGCCCATACTCATACTTTTTTGGTAGCGATACAGTATTGCCGATACTGATGCAGTATCGGGACGTCACTCATTTTTTAATATATATTTTCTTCCTTCCAAACTATTGTGGTTTGTAGGGGTGAAACCTGTGACTTTCTCAGATTGGGAGAAGATTGACAAAGAAGAGACCAAGAGAGGACAGGCAAAGGGCAAACCACGGGAGAAACTCCTTGACGTGGAGGAAATGCTTCGTGTGGCCAGGACATAAACAAGTTTTATGAAGCCTCAAAGCCAAACATACTGTACATTTATATTCTATACATTATATATATATTTTTTATTTAAAAACACATCGGTGTGCTAATTGCCTTATAATGAAGAGCAACTGCTGTATATTTGGAATATTGTGACTGAAAGGTGTTTAAATCGTTTGATATTAAGTTCATTTATAGAAAAATCTATATGCTCTTTTCTGCCATGCATGTTATTTCTTATACAATTGTGACTGCACTGTACATTATTCCATATACATTATTTTTTTAAGAGCCTAGAAATGCTAATTTGTCTTAACAATCCAGTGAAATACATATTTCTGTAGTGTGAGGCAGCTTGAAGTACACGTCTGCACCCTGGTCATGACTAGTATTTGGAGGTATTTAGCCCATCTATGCCTTGATGCTGTGTGCTAAGCGGAGCCACTAGGCCTTTGACATGACCCAGCCAGGGATCTAGTCCTGACCTTCCAGTCTCTGGCCGGATACTACATCACTGTGCTGATAAAATTTACCATTTAAGGTACCTTTACATTGTTGTACTGTATATTTCACTACATCTCAGACAACATTGCAATGATTGCACTAGATTTGTATTATAACAAAACATACCTGCAGTTTAGCTTCATTTAAACTAGCTAATCAACAAGTTCACAACTCAGCAAAACTATGCACTTTATGCTTGTAGATGGGAAGTGGGACGTTCTGCATAATGAGTACTTTCACTTCATAACTTGAAGTATAATATTTTGAATTCTTATACTTTTACTTGAGTACAACCAAGTATTTATTTGATCGCTAAAATTCTACTTTCAAGGTCATAGCATTCTCAAGACCGGTATCATATTGTATGCATTATCTTACATTCCAAATTTGGTCAGTGTTTTGACATACCACTTCTGTAATTTCTGGACTGTAAGCCGCTACTTTTTTTCACATGCTTTGGACCCTGCGGCTTATACAACGGTACGGCCAATCTATGAATTTTTACAGGTAACGGCCCCCAACAGTGCTCAAACATGAAGTTTATTGTCAGGTGCGGGTTATATACTGTACAAGGAAGAATCAGTATTTTTCCTCAAATTTAGCTGGTGCGGCTTATAGTCCAGAAATTACGGTAAGTGGTCTGTCATTTATAAGATATATGCAGAATCTAACCAGACAAAGACAATACAATCAACGGAGAACTAATGTAAAAATGCTTTATTATATTAACCAGAAGTACTGACAATGACATGGACGTTTGTGTTTCATTAATAATAGTTATAATTAATAAATTCCATAAGTGTGCTCTTTCCCATTTCTGTATCGGTCCAGGTAGTGGAGAGGTTGTCTGTGAGGGTACTTGACCTGTGGCGGATGGTAGACAGGTGGCCTTATGAACTCAAATACTGGCTCCTTCATGTCTGTGGAGAATGCAAGTCAAACCTCTATTTAAAAAGATTATAGCAGACCCCAACCACAATATTTCATTTTACGGTAAAAAAAAGTATGATGAGTGCGAAGTGTAGCTACTTTTGTGAATACAGACACACAGAAACTTACTGAGAATGTTATGGAAAGTGTTGGTAACGGACTCATCCCACTGGCATTGGAAGAAGGCCAGACCAGCGGGAGTCATTGCGTCTTGGTGCTTCCTATAGAAATCCACTGTTTTAAAAGTTCGATCTACCAACGTGTAGCTGGACAGGGAGAGAGAACACACATGGTCATGTTTGTATGTATAATTACATATTTTCAAAGACTTGCATTCTTTTATTGACATTACTCTATGCTTATCAATCCTATCTGATCACTGCAGTTGAAGTTCAATAGAAATGCTTGGAAATGGCCAACATCACTATACGGATGAATAAACAGTATGACAATAGCAATATTAATAATACCCTTAGAAAGAAAAGCTTTTCACAGTGTGTTTCTCACCATGGGGACGGCCTGACGTCTTCCTGGAAGTCGATGGCCGCTTCCTGTTTGAACAGGATGTAGACGTAGCGGTGGAAGCCTGTTCCTTTTGCAGGGAAGGGCGGGAGATAGTCACACAGTACCTCTCCTGACTGGACTGCTCCCCCTGGGATGTTTCCCCTGAAAGGCAGTCAATGAACAGTCAGTTCGCATGAACCAAATAATGTGGACACATGGTTCCAGATGGATTGATAAACAAAATCTGTCCACTTGGCGCAAAAGTCCAATACCCAAAATCTCAGACACTCTCTCCCTCACTTTTGGCACGGTGACATTGTCAGGTAACCATTTCACTATTGGGTAGAGATTTTGGTGCCTTGACGTCGTTCCGAAGGTCCATTGATCCGAAAATACAAACCCTCTCCCTCCATAACCGCAAGCATGTCACATGGAAAGAAGGCTTAAAAAAGGCAACCAACTGGCAGCGCTGATAGGGGATTCCTGTGCATTTTTGAACTATAGGTGGTTTGGAGCACTTCAGATCTATGGGTAGTATCAGAGATTTTGGGCCTAGACTTGACTTCAACAGGTTGGTTAAATAAAGGACTTTGCTTACTTACACTAGCCAATGTACATACTCCCCCTCGTTGTCCAAGAGATGTTCATCTGTTAAAACAAATAAAATAATGAAGGCCAATTTCTTTGTGAATCTCCCATACATCGCCTCCATGTGGATCTTAAATAGAATAGCATAAAAGGGTGGAATATCCTTCAGTGACTCATACATTCCTTTCAAAACGTTCTGGCAGTGGCAGGCACTGGTGTTGTGAGACTCACCTGGACAGGTGAGCAGCAATGTCCATAGAGAACCTTCCTCTGCCTCAAAATGTATACGAGGAGCAGAAGTAGCCTTATAGTTGAGAGAAGGCAAATGACAAACTTTAGGAAATACAATGTGTCAATAATTTGCAGACAAAGAGTGATGAAAGAGTTGAGGCAAGTGAGCATCCCAATATTTAGAGAACGGGAGTAAAATGATTAGCCTACTTCAGTAGGTGTTAGATGATTCCCATAATGCACTTGAGAACCGTCTTGGCCATAGGTGACCTGGAGTGAGACAGCAGGAAGGAAATAGGCCATGGGGAATAAATCTCTGAAGACGCCATAGTGGTCTGCCAGTCTCTGAATGTGAAACGGACCGTTGGTCTTCTTCCAGTTGTCCTCCACTCTATCTAGAGGGATCTTTACTAAAAAAGAAAATGATGGTTTTATTTTTCTGAATTTTGGAAATAGTGGTTGTGGACGTTGACTGGAAGCTGAACATTAATTCAGCATTAATTCAGACTTACAAGTTCGCAGACGGGATGCCCTCTCTAGGTCCACATTTTTCTTGTTGGCCTTCACAATCTGCCTCCTTTCTCGTATCTCTTTAGTCCTTGAAGGACGGCAATATGGCAGTCCGATGTCTACACGCTCTGCACCTGTAAGCATTTCAACGATTCTGATTCCTAGAACACTTTTTCTTGTTACATCATCACTAATCACAACATATATTACTTAATGCAAATATTTCATTAAAACATTTCCCATGAAAATATATTCCTCTTTTAATGTTTCATCATGTCTTTTCACAAGAAGACTTCAGTGCCCCTTCGTGGCACACGTCTCCACCAGGCCAGATCAGGTTGTGGCTCTGATGACATCTGAGCAAGTGTACGTGAGCAGTAGGGATGTTAATCGACACATATTTGGAATGTCGACGTGTCGCGGCCCAATGTCAACAATCGATCGAAAATCGATTTTTTAAGCCGCGGCACCGGCGGGACCCAACGCAAAATGTTGTGGTGCGGGCGGCATGAAAATGCCTGCGGGAGGGAGAGGTGCAAGATAAAATAAGCGGGACCCACGAAATCGAGCAATATATAATATCAAAATATGCATATCTGAGGAGAACGTTCCATACTGCGCTCGACAATGATCAGGCATGTTCTCAAAGCAAAGCGCATGGCAGAGCAGGGCGCAGAGCGCACCACGCAACAGACAACGGACGTGCACCCGCATCTGGCATTCCACATTCATTAGTAGCCTAATCAACTTGATAGAGGAGTTTTCCTCTTTCCTTGCAACGGATTCCCTGCATCTTTGCTTTTTCCTGCGTCTGCTGTATTAGACATGGCCAAACAACGTGAAACAGATCACTGGACAAGATAAGTACAAATAATATAGGCTTGTTCTATTAACCACCAGCAGCACACGTCTCTCTCTCTCTCCGTCTCCCTCTCTCTCTCTCTACCATGTGAGACCTTGGTCTTGTGCAGGAGAGATAGCGTACGTAACGCTCCATTTTGTACTCTACAGACAGAGGAGCCTGCTCAGCGAAATAAAAGTCAATCATTGCGTCCGGCCTGTTTAGCTTTTTTTCGGCGGGTGCAGGCGCGGGCCGCTGCCGCCTCCTCCTCGGGGAAAGCCGGACTCGCCGGGACAGAACGCAGAGGGAAGGAGGATGAGGACGCATTTCGGCAGGTGCAGGCGGGGGGCGCTGCCGCCTCCTCCTCCTTCTACTCGGGGAAAGCCGGACTAGCCGGGACAGAACGCGGGGAGAAGGAGGAGGAGGACGCAGCACAGACGTGCACAGCACAGACATGTTATCACTACAGTGATAGTAGCCTAATACCCAAAATAAGCAATTCTCTTCCCTTGAAAACAGTAACGTTGTGACGTTTTTGAGGCGATTTGTCGACTCGTACTTTTTTTGTGTCGCTGTCAGCACGTGACAATCGTGTCGATTTCCGACTTTTTTCACATCCCTAGTGAGCAGAGTGAACAAGTAGGCCATGGCCTACTTGTATGTGAGTGGAGCGAGCTAATATGACGATATCACCTAAACCGGCCAATCGGGTGCGGCCAGGGCGTGCACAGACAGATGGACACAGACGGACGGACAGGGGGTAAAACATACTCTCCACCATACTGGTGGAGACAAAAAGATGTAATGGGGAGCTCTATCATAGGGTGGGGGCATTGCACACATGCCCACATAGCATACAGTATGTGAAGCGATTGCAAACAGCTGTGACAGCTGAAATCAACCTGACGCCCTTTGAGACAAGCCTCGCCCCCATTTTGGTGACATGAACAATAGCAGTGCGAACAAGGAAACCATATGATGTGATGGGAACCATATGTGATGGGAAAAAAGTCCTTGCTCACCCTACCCCACCTCAGGGACATTTCGCAACTTTGAATCTCTGCAATACGATGATTATGGCCGTTTTTTAAAGACGGTTCATATAGTTACCATGTTCAGGGTCTTCTTTCTCCACATACTTCCTGTAGGTTCTCCACCACACATCCTGGTTGTTGGCTTCTTGAGCTTTTCTTAGGTACCGGGTGTAGCTGCGGTACTTCTCCAGAGATTCCAGATCTGTGGCATCAATATCCTCATTCGGCATTGGACCCTGTGGGGGCCTCAAGCGGCACAGGAATGCTGCAATTCGTAAACAAAATGGCAATTAGTCTCTGCAATCTACGGCAGCAAGCTCAAAATGGAAGAGTCAGTTTAGTTCCATCTTCAGAGACACAGACCAGACATAGGGGTCCACTTGGTTCCTTTCTCTTACTATCAATAATTTAGCTAAGAAGTGAACCCCCAACCCCACGCCACTTGCATCCATGTTGCTATAACAACAACCCATGACATTATAGGCATCAAATGTTCATAATTCTCATAGTTCTCAAAGCCCACGCCGAGAATCACTGGATTAATATGATTCAGGGCTTGACACTAACACTTGCCCGCTTGCCCGGGGCAAGTAAAAAAAAATGGTCTGCTACCTGGTTGCCCGATTGGGCAAGTGTGCAACTTGGTGCACTATAACACAACACAAGATAAATTTGTCTTGAAGGCAGTCATTGCACTCTGCCTCTGTGTCTTTCCCTGCTTTCTAGATATCCACAATTCCAGGCTGGATTTGGGAAACAAAACAGGCAAATTAACATACACATCAAAATGACCTAATCTTCTACATTCTCTAGTTATGTAGACCTGGGCTAATTAAGAAGATGAATTTTAACTCTGAGAGTGTAAAAATGAAACCAAAAATGAAACCAAATGGACCCGCAAGGGTCCATTTGGTTTCATCTGCAAAATTTACATCTGCAAAATATACATCTGCAAAATTTACAGTATATTTTTGGGGGGCAAGTGACCATGAGCTGAGGGCAAGTAGAACCTCTAAAGCCTTCGATGTTGTAGACCACTATTTACTCTTAGACAAACTCCACGCCATTGGGCTCCAGCGAAATGCTATCCTTTGGTTTAATGCCTACCTTCATAACCGACGCCAATGCGTTGCCACTCAGGGTACCCAGTCCGACTACATGCTGATTGAAAATGGTGTCCCTCAAGGCTCCATCTTAGGACCACTACTTTTTTCTATTTTCATTAATGACTTACCTGATGTCTGTCTGCACAGTCAAGTTCAATTGTATGCTGATGACACTGCCATCTACTACTCTGGTTCTGATATAATGCATATAGAAGCTACACTACAATCTGACTTTAATCGTGTCCAGAAATGGCTTGTTAATAATAAATTGGTCCTGAATAAAAGGAAGTCCTGCAGCATGGTGTTCGGCACACGTCGCTGCCAAGCAAGCACTCTAGCTCTAAATCTACAGTTTTCCAACAGCTCAGTACTCGAGACAGTTCACTCATTTAAATATCTTGGTGTCTGGCTCGACCCTGAACTAACCTACAAACCTCACATAGATTACATTACTAAAAAAACATATGGTTGCTTAAGTTCGCTCTACCGCTCCATCAACTGTTTCTCCTTCGAAGTAAGGAAAAGAATCATTTCCCAAGCCCTACTCCCTTTAATCGACTATGCCGACATTGTGTATCAAAACACCACTGATTCCCATCTAAAGCCCCTGAATGTCCTCTATAATTCCCTGTGTAGATTTGTACTGCGCTGCCCATATGACACCCACCACTGTCTAATGTACAATTCACTCAACTGGCTTCAGCCCAAATCTCGACGGCACTTTCACTGGTATCTTTTCATTTATAAATGCATTTTCTTTCAGTGCCCTCCTTACCTTAAACAGTACCTCACCCAGTCCACCTCATCTTACCCATTAAGACATCTACAACACCCTTATTTTAATTTACCCAACATTTCCACTGTGGTGGGACGTAGGTCATTCTGTTACAAAGCCCCATTCGACTGGAACAATCTCCCACTAACTCTCAGATCAATCTCTACCTTCAGTGCCTTCAGGACTTCCTTATATTCACACCTAGACTCTATATGTTGCTGCTTCTGATCATTCACCATGACTGAAATACCTGTACCTTGCCCTTCTTCTTTCCCCATGTACAAATGCTACTGATGTGCTGGTTGGGGGTGGGTAGTGGAAGTCAAGCAAGCCATTTGTTTTGTTTTTGTCTTGTTTTGTTTTGTTTTGTTTTGGTCTTGTTTTGTCTTGTTTTGTTTTGTTTTGTTTTGTTTTGTATGCTTTCTCTGTCTGTGTAGGGTCCCCCTCGAAAACGAGATGCTGCATCTCAAGGGGCTGTCCCTTCAATAAATCTGAAATCTGAAACCTGACTTGCACTTGCCCGATGGGAAGGTGCCTACGAGACCTTAGTGTCAACCCCTGTGATTTGTATCGCAATGTTACCAATACATTTTGAAATGGATTTATGGGGATAATCAAATTGAAGGGCAGAAGAATATTAACTAGCCTAAGATTAGACTCTCGTAGATGCACACATGAAGGCACACGCATGATACCCCCAAAAGTAACACGATCTAACTAATAGAGCCAGGCATTAATATAAACTGGTGCTATTTAATATGTCAACGTGTTTATTAATCATCTTACCCGTTGTGCCAAACGCCCTGGCATTATTGACCGCTACATCTGTCCCAGTTCGAAACGCCAAAGTGCAAACCATGCGCAGCGCCATCTTGGATGGATGGATGGTGGATGTTGTGACGTAACGACGTTTAGGATCAGCGCCATCTAGAGACAGAGTTCTGACAACTCCGTTCACTTCATGGGGCCAATCCAATGGCGGCCGCTAGTGCTGCTGGGAAGGGGAATAGTGACACTCTCAGAATGTTGTCATAAAAACGGCATGAACAAAGATTTTTTTATTATTGTATTAATGACTATACCTTTGTAGAAAATAATCAGTGCATACAAATGAGAGAGGACATGTCGCAGGATATTTTCGTATACTTTGTTTGCATTATATTGATGCCTTAAAGAGCAGAATAGTAGTTTTCCCAATAGCAATTCACTTCAAATGAGCTTTATTGGCATGAGAAATCGCACCTCATTCACAAAGTGACACTTCCGTAAACGTCACTCTCGCGGTATTCCCGCGAGACTGTTACTCTGTTCTATTGGGAAATAGGCAGAGATGCATTGGACTCAGACAACAGCCCAGCTTTAATGACTTAAAATCCCTTTATTTTCGTTTTTTTTTAAATAATGGCACATCATACAAATTGCAGAGACTATAGTTGTTACTGTGAAATAATTTAAATCGACTGTCATTTTGCATACATATGTAAAATAGCTCTTATTTGCGCCACTCTCGTCTTTCAGACTCCATGGTTTGTCACTGTTATGTTCTCGGCGACCACTGAGCACGTGACTAAAACCACGTGACTGCGTACCCCTTCAATGTCGCAACTCTCCCTCTAGAGGGCTCTGTTTAGGATGCGTGTGGTGTGTCGTCATCGCCAGACACGGAGCCATCTAGTAGAAGAGTTGCGACATTGAGGGTTCAGAAACTGAGGCGTTCGAGAGCTGAACATGCAACCTGAAAGAGGGACAAACTGGATAAATACATTGTTTTCATCGAGGCCGCCACAAAAATAAGTGCTATTCTCGGCACGTGTGTAACATGCCAACCGTTTTAGGTATCGTGCAGTAAAAAGTAAAGACTGTGTAATGTTTGTGTTGTAGTATTACAACAAAACGGTCTAAAATCAAGGATAAACATAAGGCCCTTTGCCCGAATCCAATGCATTTCTGCCTACTTCAGGTCGAGGAATATTTGTCCCTATTTGTTGCCCCCATTCTCAGAAGAGCTGCCATCGGACTGTCCCCATGAAGTGAACGGGGTTTGCGTAACTCTGTTTATACTCTGAAGCTCTGGCCACTGGCCAGACAGTGAAGCTCCATCGAGGATCTCCTGCTGTATTCATATTTCATACAATCAGATCAGATGCTGTAACTGTACATGAATGTATTGAGAATCGGTAAGTGTTGTGTTCTGGTTGGTTGCTGTTGGCATCGTGGTCGGCTTGCTTTTGTGTGAAAGTGTGTGTGCGATAGATTTCACAGCACATTGATCCTACATCATGCTGTTATGTTATCATGTCGATGTGTGAGTCCCAGCTAAAGTGTGTGTTGAAGCTTAGCTAGCATAAGGTTAGCTCATCGATCCTTTCCACTTGGATAACTTCCATTTAATACAACTTCTATAACACAGCTGTCAGTGACAGACATTTGTTGTAGACACGCTCATTTAACTGTATTACGGTTGTATTACTGTTATATTAGTACTGTTGTATTGCTGTGACAGGGTGTCACAGCTTCTACAGTAGTGGTTCCCAAACTGTTTAATTTCAAAGCATCCCCAAATTGCCACTAACTAATTAGCCCCCAGACCCCCCATTTGAAAAAATATGCCAGGGTCCCAGGCCCCTGACATTTTGTCAATATATTGTCAACTCAATGTTAATTTAACTCTGAATGAATGGAACCAAATTAACCCATTAGAGTGCCACTTTAGGAAACACTGGTCTATGGCTCCCAATACCCAGGGCAACATTTCAAGCAGAGTTGTTGTTGTTTTTTTCTTTCAATAGTAGATATACAACGTACTTAAACTCTTTCCCTTTCACAGACAGGCGACCTACAGCGTAAAGGCGTGTGAAAATCGCAGGGGGATATGGAGTCACAGAATTCCAATCTGACCTGTGCCATATGCCTGGACCGTTTCCACATCCCCGTCACCATCCCCTGTGGTCACACCTTCTGCCAGAAATGCATCACTCAGCACTGGGACACCACAATCAAGGCAGATGTTGGTCCACAGTGCCCGATCTGCAGCGAGAAGTTCCCCACCAGGCCCACTCTGAAGCGCAACGTGTCCCTGTCGGTGCTGGCTGAGGCCGCCAACTCTTCGTCCGGCTTGTTGTCGTCCTGCCGGGACGACGTCATGAGGAGCAGTGAGGGTGCGAGAGCCAGGCCGCTGTGCGAGCGCCATAAGAAGCCGCTGGTGTATTATTGCAAGCAGGACATGATGTCCGTGTGCTGCGAGTGTGCCATCGCCGAATGCCAGAACCACGAGAAGGTGCTGCTGGAGGCGGAGAGAGCAAATCAAGAGGTACTGTACTTCTCCACATAATAAAAATATTAGATATATAGCATGCGAGAGGGCAGATTTTGCCGAAATCAGCCCAAAATTGTCATCACAAAAGTTTCAGACTAATATCTACGTAGTGACATTACCCTGGTTCATGCCAGGCTAGCTCTACACATCATATGCTTTCCAAATCAAGTTTTGATTAAAGGCCATTGTTGACATGCTTTTGGTTGTACATACATATACATACAGTATATACCTGATGTCCAATTCATTTTCATTTTCTCAGTTGCTACTCACAAGGAAGAGTAAGGAGATGGGGAAACTCCTGGAAGAGACAGAGAGGAGTATAATTGAGCTGAACGAGAATATCAGCCATGCCAAGGTAAACCCATAACCAGGTCATCAACACATCTTCCCGTTGTGACACAAGCCAGACCAAAGTATGATCGAGTAGAATGCCAACCATAGTTTCTGTTACACCCCTCCTACAGGTGACGCTGCAGCAGACATCGAACTGGGTGAATACTAAGTTCTCCACACTAATGAAAGTGCTGGCCGATAAACAAGAAGCTACAGAGAACTTCATTGAGGAGGAAAAAAACACTGCACTTTCTGAAGCAGAAGCTCGAGTAGCTGAGCTTCAGGAAAGGGCCCAGAAACTGCAGGAGAGCCAAAAGCAGATAGCTGGCCTGCATCTGCTTTCTGACACTCAGCTTATAAAGGTTTGTAAAACAGCCAACCCCTATCTACGAGCTTAGTTATTACAACTTAGATTTCGTTATTAGATTAGATATTAGATTTGGTCTTCTTCAAATGCCACAGCTTGAACCCACATTTGGTAAATTGTCCATTGTTAAACGTGGGGAAAGGAAAGGAGTTTGTGTCCCTAGAGTACTGTTGGTTGGTTCCCTCACAAAAACGGGCAGTAATACTGATCCCTAAACTGCCCAAATTGAACCACTACAAATTGAATCAAAATAAATCCAATTGTAATTGTCAAATGAAGGTCCACTGAGCATAACTTTTCAAGTTGCAAGGTTTTTATTCTGCACCTCTCTCTTCATAGGAATCCATGCTGGTAGAGGTTCCCCATTTTAAGGACATGCCGCTGGACATTACGCCTAACCTGCAGGATCGGCTAAATGGGGTGACAGAGGTTCTGTCACGGCTCTCTAAGCTGGTGTCTGAGGACCTCGAAAAAGCTGTGACTACTGCTGTTCGTCCAGACAAACAAGGTGACCTGGCTCTTAAGCCGGTGGTTTCTAAAAGTGTGGTCTGGGGACCCTTAACGGTCCTTGAGAGAGTTCGAGGGGATCCCCAGCTAAATGATAAAAAACACTATTATTGTGCAAGGTCTTGTGTTCTCATGTTGGTCTTGTGGTCTCAGCTTCCCCACAGGATAAGCGCCCAGTCCTGGCTGTGGTTCCCAGTCCTGCTGCGCCGTGTCACCCTGGAGGCAAGGAGGGCCTCAGTGCTTGTAAGTGCTATCAGTCAAACATCGGCCACTACAATTGATTTGTATTCAAAATCATTGAGACCTAAGTTTTGTCTATTTATGTTTCAGACATGGTCATATCAAATACAGTCAAACAAGATGTCATGAAATGAAAATTAAGCTCACCTGTGATTAAAAGTCAAATTAAAGGAAATTGCTCTTAAGCAAGAACATAAAAGCCTCAATGCAATGGGCTGATCTAATGTGGAGTGGAAGGTTATTCCTGCAGGAGCCTAGGGGCAGCAACCACAAAAAATGCTCTAGTGTTTAATAAGTTCAGCCAGGTTCAAAAGCAACTAAGTTTTAAAAATCGATTTCTAAATTTGCTCTTCTGTTCTAACTAACTGCAAGTGGCTGGTCAATGCACCAGCCTATCCTTGAATATGCTGTTTCGCTTTGTTCTTCATTACAGTTAGATGCTCCTTGACTTTTGACCCTCGCACAGCCAACGGTCACCTGCTGCTGTCACAGGAGCTGCGGCGGGCCGAGCACCTGACCTCTGGCCCGCGGCCCGTCCCCGCCCACGAGGCCCGCTTTGACCACACATGGCAGGTGCTCTGCTTTCAGGGCTTCAAGCATGGACAGCACTACTGGGAGATGGAAGTGTCCAAGCCCTGGGCCTATCTCGGGGTAAGCTCTGCATTTCGCTATATCTGAAACATACCGGTAATCACTTGTGAAAACATCAACCACTTTCAACTTGGCGTCTCTATTTTTTTTTATTTTTTTATTTATTTTTTATCCCACGATTTTGTAACCCATTTTTTCACCCAGTGCCAATTCCTAATGTGATCCTGGGCTCTACACATCCTCTGCCAACCTGGGGAGGCAGCGGACTGGCCTCATGCTTCCTTCAATGCATGAGGAGTCCAAGCTGCCATCTTTTCACCCGACAGGGGGGAGTTTCCCTGGTTGGACGTAGCGCGTGGAAGGAACACGTTATTCCAACCAGTTCCAGTCCCCTCCATCAGGCGCCCCGGCTGGCCAGGGGGAGGTAGTTTAGAGCCCAGGATTACTGCATGTTTTTGTGAGGGTATCTACCCTAGGGGACACAGGGAGAACATGCAAACTCCACACAGAAAGGCCCTTTCACCAACCCCGCCTCGGGTATGGGTACTGATGACGCGGAGGAGCAGACACGCCGCCAGCACCCACAGCAGCGCCCCTAGCGGGAATCAAACCCAGGACCTTCTAGCTGTGAGGCGACAGCACCAACCACTGTGCAACTGTGCCCCCTGACTTGGCGTTTCTATTTTGGTCAAGTTATCTAAAATTAAAATAATTTGGAAAATAGCAGATCTACAACATTGTATTGCAATGTGGTGTGAGCGTGTGTGTATTTTGTAGCTATCTCCACCATGTGACACTGTCATACGACAAAGTATAAGGTAAATGTTTAACCCATTTAGGCCTGACCTAAGGTTTTTGAAAAACTTTAAATATTCATATATCAGCATAAAAACAAATTGAATATTTGAATACTGTACATACTGTACAGGATCCAGATATGGATGATATGGAATGATATGTTTGAGGGCTTTTTGCTGAAGTTGACAGAACCTACAGTATTCTTGTTTAAGCCATAACAGGTGCAATTTAATACACGCAAGACAAAAGCCACAAAATAAACACAAAACACAGCAGATGGGAGTGAAGGAAAAAAAAACGTACAATAAACTCTCATCAACCAGTGTATGTAAATTAAATGCATTATAATTTGTTACACCGTACATTGAACATGTTGGTGTTCCAAGCATTATGTTGTACTTTAGTACTTTAAAAACAGCTTGTAGCATATATACAGATTTGGGGGTCCTTAACATAAAATATTAAGGACCACTGACATGGAAACATTATTTGTTGTTTTTTTTTACGTTGTATATAAAACTGTCAAGACACTGGTGGAATCAGTTCTCATAATGGATTGCATTTGTATAGCGCTTTTCCAAGTGCACAAAGTGCTTTACAATGGTCCATTCATTCATACATTGGGGAGTGAATTGGTGAACAGTCAACGCCAGCGTCCCCACTTCCCACATTCACACTCCATTGGTGACAAACTCACACCGACCAACTCATTGGAGGCAATTTGCGGTTCAGTGTCTTGCCCAAGCACACTTCAAAATGTAGGCAGGAGGAGCTGGGATTCGAACCGCCAACCCAAGGGATCATTGGACAACCTGCTCTACCTCCTGAGCCAGAATGCATTAATACAACCCCAACCCATTGATTATTTAATCACATGACAAAGACGGAAATAAGGTTATCAACACTTTGTATTGTTATGAACAGAAATCTAAGAGGTTTTTCTTTGTGCAACTCCACTTCCCGCACCACCTTGTTGTTTCCCGTCCTGGCTCAGGTGACGTACGAGGCCATCCCCCGGAAGGAGAAGGGCAAGCGCTGCATGGTGGGCATGAACGAGCTGTCCTGGAGCCTTCAGCTGGACGAGCGGCAGCTGAGCGCCTGGCACAACGGCCGGAAGGAGACGCTGGCCGGCCACACCCAGCACAGCCGCGTGGGCATGCTGCTGGACTACGAGGCAGGGACGCTGACGTACTACGGGGACGGGTCGACCCGGCTGCACGCCTTCCACTGCGCCTTCACCCAGGAGCTGTTCCCGGCCTGCTGGATAGGCGAGGGTGTCAGCGTCACGCTCTGCTCCACAACATGATGGTCGAGACTTGTGTGAAGAAGGGACAGCAAAATGGGAGCATGAGGGTTTTGCAATAAGTGATGGTCATCATTTGTGGCCGGATCTTTGTCGGCTTGCTGTAGAAGGTGCCCCTGACCAGAGATTTGGGACAGTTTTCTTTTATGCTGTGTCTTATCGCTATTGATCTATCATGTTTGGATTAAAAAAAGAAGAAAAAAAAAAAGAACAAATCTCGTATAAACGTTTAAGGGCATCTTCTTTTAACAACTGTTTAGTGTTGATGTAACATGGAATAAAGCAGTAGTCATCATGAACCCCTCCTGACCCTGGAGTGGATTAGGAAAACAGGGTTTTTAGTTCATGTCCAGCTCTACCAGATTATTTATTTTTTTAATAATCAAGCACCGGATGATTAGATGAATTGAAATGGAAGTTTCCAAATAGAGAAGCAGGGTAGGATTTCTAAACAGAGCTACAGACTTCTTAAAGACAATTATTTTATCTTTGATACAAGAGTGATAATGGCTTGAATGAATACCCCTATGTTGGCCTGGGGGACTTGTAATTTGGCTTTTGCTACATTAGGCAAGCTATAACTAAAACTACCCACGCCATCCTTTTCTCAAACCCACACTATGAAGAACGATTGAAGAGATTACTACTAGTTACCTTAAAATAGGTGTATGACACAGGCACACCAGACTTGTCTTTTAGCAGAGGAAAGTAAAGGTTGATTTATAGTTGATTTGACTTGACAGCATCCTGTTATCCTGCACACTGGTGTCCCTATTTTGGGCATGTATTATGGACAAGTTTCAAAAATAGCCCTTCTTCAAGCTCACAACACTGCACACATAGCAAGCACAGTTTATAGACTGGCTATTTACACTATTAGACTTAAGTGGATAATCTAGCATTTCTGCCATTCCCTCTCGTTATTGTTTAAACTATAAATACACTAATTTGTGTAGAATCTATAAATGAAAAGGGACGACACCTATTGTCATGGGATCTTACATTTATGTGCGCTCAAACCATTTATCCTGACTTGAATCCTAAACCTGTGATGCTGACTATTGCGATGAAATCTGCTGTATTAAACAGATGTTTTAATGGTATATCAGGCTTTTATATTTGAGCCCTTGAAAGCATAGTAGCTGTGAGTAACCTGGGAATATTTGCAGGACACCGGACGTTGGGATGCTGTTTTGGATTTGTCCAGATAGCACAGACAATGACTACTGAATGTGTGTAAATGGGAAAAGCACATTTCAAGGCTGAAGTCTAAAGACACTTAACCTCTCCTAATGCCTCGGGAATACATTTTTGTGTTGTGTTAATGCATCATGTTTAAACTGGATATTCCGTAAAAAGTAGCCATAACTACATAGTCGTTCTAGAGAAATGAATAGCCCCACACAATCCACATGAATCAAGATAAGTTTAATAAAACTCAATCCAATGCATACATGCATTAGTTATATTTGACATCATGCTTTGTTTTGTTGAGAACACTTCTTTATCCCTCATTTCAAAATAAATTACTCATTAATTAAAATAAATACATAGATTTATTAATATGCACACGATTAGGGGAAATGGTGGGTTTGGGGTGGAATGCATAGCGCTCTTTAAGTGCAAATAATCAACTATAATCTGCCTTTTGCCAGTGCCACACATATACTGTGTATAACAATAGATGGAAGAATGTGGACGCTGATGGTCTCAGATTATGAACATTACCACAGAATGCCGAAACAGTGGTTACACAAGTCAAACAAGCTGCTGTTTGTACATGCTTCTATTAGTGTTTTAGTGCATACTGTACATACTGTAGAACGGACCCCATTTTTTAAGTTGAATATTCTCATTTCTAGCAAAGCGATGTAGTTGTACAATTAAGTCTAACTTAATTCACTATGAGTTAAGCAAGGTATTGCCGTGGAAAGGTGACTGTCTGGCCATGTGAGTTCTACAATATTCAGGGAAATGACAATCCTGCACATGACATCATTAAGCAACTGCTCAGCACTGCACTCACGCTCTCTCACACATACACATAGAAAAGAGAAAATTAATCCCTACTACTAACATGTCATTACAAACCCTGGCCACATTGAGTGACTAGTCTAATCCCAGATCCTGGATTCACTGCTGGGTCTGTATTCCCGTCTAATCGTTGTGGACTTACTCCAACTTACTCAACTAAACGTGTCAGAGCCGAAAGACAGCCTGTCAATCAACTATCCTTATAAAAGCATTTTATCATAGATTAGTACTCAGAAAATGTATTTTTCCCTTTCTTTTTCAATTGACATAGTAAAAGCCTGTACACACAAATAACTTATAGAAAAATAAAATGCTGCATTTAGCCTGCTCCTACCCAGGTTAGCAAAGGAATTATTCAGTCTAGTTTAACGATTGTAGAAAATTATAAGTGAGCTTCACACCACAGCTAAATCTAGTCTGGGGTGACAGTGTCTTTCTGCTTCAGCTAACTTGCAAGGCAACACATTTTGAAAACAGCCAACTCATCAGGCTACAAAGTGTAGGCGAACTATATTGAAAATATCCCTCATGTCCTGACAGCTTTGGCCCTAATTACAATCATATCCACTATTGAAAGACTGATGTTAATACTGTTTATATAACTTATGCCAGATTGGATATTTAGGCTTGCCAAATAAGAAAAGAATGTAGAAGAAAAAAAATGGCGGTTGAGGTGAGGATTAGATCAGGTTTTTATAAGCCATGTGAAAGAAATACGGGGAGAGGTGGAAAGCATTGAAGAATAAGAATGTATACCAACAGGAATGGCTTGGTCGAAGTTCTACCTCCCAAGGGAGAGGAGACAAAGAAAAAGAATGGAAAAGCGGGACTTTGACCTTCCAGTTAACAAGATGGGAGGACTCTGATACATTGAGATATAAGATAAGGTGCAATATACAGTAGAAGGAACCAAGGGAGACCTGAGAATGAATAGCTCTACTGGTTCTTCTTGTCTTCGGAGGGAGAGTAGGGAGGAGGCTTGTCCTAGGAGAGAACGGAGAGACGGTTAATGCACAGAGCACAAAGCGTTTCCTCAACGTGTGCACACAATGATTCTTTTTATGTGAATGTATTCATGTCCATCTGAGCTGAGGGCGTCTGTGTCAACTGAGCTCGCTGAGTATACAGTAGCTGTGTCCTGCTTCACTGCAGCTCTGTCCTTGGATCACTCCTCCTGGGCCGGATTCACTTGCTTGCTACACTTTGTCCTAATACAGGAGAATTCCAGACAACTGTCCTACCTTTCTTGACGGATCAAAATGAAAACATGAATTTAAGAGTGCACAGTAGACAGTACTGTACAGTACTTCGTATGCTAACGTAGGTTATGATTGTGGTGAAATTAAATACACATTTAACATCACCAAAAAACTGGTTTAACCATGGTGTTGTGGCTGTTGTTTTCAGTTGATATTCAGGTCTGTGATGACAGATTTTGTTACCACAATAGCATCAAACTACACAAGACAACAGATATGTAGATAGATATGTAGTTCAGATTATAGTGCTGGCTAGGTTCATGAATGGGCTCCGTAAGTAAGCAGTCAAACAGACACTGGCTGATTACGTTCATTTCCATAAGCACTGCCGCTGCAGTGCCGCAGGATGCTAAAAAGCTTCCAGTGAATGTTTCTCAGTAACAGTGGGGCTAATTAAAGAAGGGTTTACAACTATACGACTAGTACGTAATTTAAATAAAATTGGTGGCTTGTTCTGCAACACTACTGTACACATAAAACCATTTCAAGATATTGCTAGCTTGTGTTCATTTTGGTGCAAGATTCGACCATTTTGCAAGTGCAAAATAAGGAGGTGAAGTCTCCTGCCAGACATAATGGATCATGAGTGTCTCAGTTCTCAGACAGCGAGACACAGTGGTGCCAGCCAGGCAGCAGCATACCTGTGGTAGGTAGACATGTGTGGAAGGGAGCGTGGCGCTAGTGGCACTAGCGGCTGCCTCTGCTGCTTTGGCCTCCGCTGGGTGGGACAGAGAGAGAGTCAGGGCTTGCAGTAATTATGCATGGTCTTACAATTAATCCCAGGGACCCACGAGATGACTGGAGCTAATCAGTCCCAGCTAACATGAGGGAATGAGGACAAAATTAGACATTAGAGAGGCAGTACAGTGGCCAACCGAGAAAGTGGAGCAAGGCAGGGATGGAGAATACCAAAATATAACTCAGTGACAGTAGTTGGCAAAAAATGTCCCATTGCAGTCTGCGGGAATGCCTTAATATTAGACACTGTCCAAATGATCAAAATGTTCAAAACATTGAAAAGATTTTAAATAACAGACCTATGCAAGCTGACGACATCTCATTGTAAAATGTGAGCTAGTAGATCCGTTATTTTCACTAGCTGGTGTACAACACTACTACTGTACTGTATATCATGTCTCACCTGCGGATGTGGAGGGCAGGTCTGGGTCATGTGGGGGCTGCTGGCCCAGAGGAGCGGAGTATGGAGGGGGAGGCATGTAAGCTGCGGGGCCGTCAAACGCTGGGGGATAGAATGCACCTGCACAAGAGGAACAGGACGCTCGCAGTTTAGGTTAGTTCAATGCAGTTGCACCAACTCCACAAACATGGTATGGATGACCTTTGGAAATCGGCCTTGCATAATCATTCAAGTACCACACTAGCGGTAGCTGATGAAACGTTTTGCGTTAAGAGTGTACCTTGTGGGGCCAGACTGTTAGATCAACCATTTGGGCACCTAGACTGCCAAGCCAGACTGGTGGCGTGGGTTTGACTCCCGAGCCTGACGGCCTTTGCCGCGTGTCACTCCCCATCTCTCCCCCCTTTCCTGTCTAACTATCAATAAAAGCATGAAAAGCCCCCCAAAATAATAATACTAAATAAATAGTGTACCTTGCGGAGGAGGGGGGCTAGCATAGGAGTAGCCAGGAGGGGGTCCGGCAGGGTACATGCCATTGGCGGGTGGAGGTGGGTATGTGTAGGCGCCATTTGCCATGAAGGGGCAGCCACCAAAACCTGGAACCACAGGCTGACCCCTGGATGCTGTAATCCATGAAATAGAAAAACGCAGGTGAATGCAAATGCAATGTTTTCATCATCGCCATGCCAAGGATTTTGTACAGTAACAGTGCCTAGGAGCTGTAGATTTTAGAATGGTACCTTGAGCTGCGACCTGCAGCATGTACTGGCCGAACTCTATGGCTCCTCCAGCGGCGAACACCAACTTGAACGTGGCAGAGCCCTCCCATCCCCCTTGAATAATTAAAAAGAAAGAATCCAGATAAGTACACTGTATTATCAGTGTAGGAAAGTCAAGATAATGACTTATTCTGAACCTTTTCTCAACCTTTTCAGACTGCCCCCGCCCAAAATAAAGAATTTATCTGAGGCATTACAATTTCATTTGACTCAGTTCCGCTCAGACAGAAGATTTGTAGATTTGTAGATCAGCTTTCCCCAAAATGTTGTTTATTTTGTTTGTTTTACGTATTAAAAAGGTCCTATACTGTAAGTCGTTACTTTGTCACCTTACTGTCCTTTGGGGTGAAATCACGTGGGGAGTCTGGGGACCCCCAACCCGTAGGTCGAGAAAATGAGAACCAGTGCTGTACTGGCACACACACACCTCCAGGCTCAGCGGTGACTGTGCCTTTGATGTAATTGGCTCCCAACACAGGTTGTTTGACCTCACAGCCCTTCATCAGATAGAAGGGCATCATGAAGGACTTGAACGCATCTCTTCCCTTCGCCAGGAAGATCACCTGTGAGACGGCAACACCATCCTGTCAGCTGTCAAATAACTCAAGCATCAACGTTTTCCAACATGGCAGTCTACTGACGACAATAGATACAATAGACACTAGATAATAATAATGCTCTAAAGCAGAACCAAGCATATAAGCCTTCTATATTATGCTTAGGGCCCCTTATACTTAGATGACAGCAGGTGTCATGCATCAAAAATAGCAGTCATTTCTCATTTGTGTATGCATGACAATCATGGGCGAACCAAGAATAAATCAGGCATTAGTCTCTCACCCTGTAAGGAGTGAGGTAGACACTCCCTTTCTTGCTCTTTTTGAAGGTTTCGGGGAGGTTGTCTGCATCAGAAAACACCAGCTCCACATTGTCATAGTTCATCAAAACACTGGAGAAGAATATAAGCATTTGAATTGTTAGATGCTCCATTACAATGGCTAAACCGGGAAAACATCTGTAACACCTTAGTTAAGTCAAGTCACCATTATTTACATAGCACGTTTAAAAACAACATAAGTTGACCCAAAGTGCATCCCACGATAAGGACCTCATCATCACATACAAAATAAATGTAACAGCAATGCTTTTTACAAGAACAATACAACATCATAAGGTACATGAGAACATGCAATACTACCGTATATACAGTCGTACATGGAGGTTAAAACGTTCTCAGTGGGACTGGACTTAATGTGTTGTGGGATACTATTCCAGAGTTTGGATTATTGTTTACTATTTTAAAATGAAATGAACAACTGCAAGAACTACTACTTTAGAATGCATCTGTGGAATCTGGTTGAAAATAATAATTTGCCCTACACTATGATCTGCTCATAGGTCAAATAAATGAAGCACAAACTGTGCTTCATTTATTTGACCTCTTTAAAGCGGAATTCAACATTTCAACATTTTTTCTGAGACTGTACAAATGCAACCAAATGAACCATGAACATCTGTATGTTCTCAGAAAAAAGAAGCGTCTAAAGAAATCCATTAACATGGTGAAAATACATCTTGATGATGTCATCAAGATGTTTCACCATGTTAATGGTATTCTTCAGACCTCCATTTCTTGGAAACACAGAATGGGGGAACCCTTTCGTCCACCCAGCACTTCTAGGGTATACTACTAATGACATAATTTTAGAATGTTGAAAATGGGTGGACTTCCCCTTTAACAACGCCAACTTTCACAGTCATATAATCAGATCATGGGGGTCATTGTGTGTCAGTTGCACTTACAAAACACTGGCTTGACCATCACTTATTTCCAGTAAACAGTAGTAAAGGATTAGGATCGTGGTACTGTGACACTGGCCTGCTATATTTGGCCCAGGGGCGACCTGACATAACAGCAGTAGGCCTAATAGGTTTAACTTTAGGTTCTGGTGCGGTTCTGTAGCCACTAGGTATTTGTTTGTTTTTTTATTCAATGCTGTTACACAACATTTGATTTGCAGGATCAAAAGGAGCCAGACGTGGATGGTGATTGACAGCTACCAATGCAACACAAACACTGCAATGTACAGGATTTTGGAAGCTGACCAAAGTATACACAACACACACACCACCACGCAGCGGTAATCATGCTATAACGCGCACCGCGACGTTCATTACGCGACGCGTAGTGGGCTCGTAGATCGGCTGGTTTCTATAGATCACCAATGCTAGCCCGCGGTCAGAGTATCGTATCGGATATAGTACCTTTCACTGTTGTTGATGATGACGCCGCCGGACTCCGAGTTGTTCATGTTCAGAGCCATGATGATGATGATGATGTTGGTGGTTTTGCAGTTGCTGTTGTCAGTGGAACAGCAGCTCGACAGTGCTGTTTAAAACAAATAATGAAAAGTGTGTGTAGTGTGGTGTGGCGTGGTGTGTACAGTAATGCAGCCGTGTAGTGTAGCAGTCAGTCAGTGTTGTTATGGTGCTGCTGCTGATGATGACAGCTCTGTCTCTGCCTCTCTGATCGGATGATGACACCACCTGCACTTCCGCCATGCGTGCATGCATGCGTCCGTGTATTTTACGGCCAACTGAATTCTCATTTCGTTATTGACAAACAGTATTCAGTTTAGGTTCTGTGTTCTGAATACTGTTTCTCAAAAACGGGAAATTGTTAATTAAAAATAGGAAAAAGGTTTATTTTTCTTAATACTGTTTAGAAATGTGTCCTTAAAACTTAGAAATAGGTTTTTAAAACGCCTATATGACCTAATTCCTTACTTTCTTCGGTGCGGTCGCCCTCAAAATGGTGATTTCAGTACAACCGCGCTCCTGTACTGAATTCTGTTTTTTCTCTCGCTCAGAGCGTGGAGGCGTGGCGCGGAGCTCTTGATTGACAGCTCGGTTACTGCTGCAGTTACTACAAGGAGACACACGCGGCGCTGTTGGCGCTGTTGTACTAGCAGATAATATTATGGATTAGAGTAGACTATATTATTTTACATTTATCCTTTATTATATTTAGATATATATTTACACCCTTTAGCGCTGCCGTAATTTTAAATAAATTAGCCTGCTTTTTGGTTGCATATTGACACAGCGCTGTTATTACATTCTGATTAGACATTGATGCATCCTCTGTGTCAACTCTTAAGTAGCCTAATGAAAAATAAAGTAGGCTAATAGAGACAGACAGACAATGAATACTAATAATAACTAATATCAAAAATTAATAGTATTAACACCATATTACACCTGGGCCGCCAAGGTGCCATATCCGAACTAGCCATTGAAGTAGGCTAAATGAATAGGAACACACACACACACACACACACACACACACACACACACACACACACACACACACACACACACACACACACACACACACACACACACACACACACACACACACACACACACACACACACAATTAAGGAGGTAATGCCTTGCTGGTCCTCATCATCAGATTGGTTTTAACATTCTATAGCCAAATTTGTGGAAGATGGTAGGCTACAGATAGTGTCTATAAAATCAAGTGTGTGTGTGTGTGTGTGTGTGTGTGTGTGTGTGTGTGTGTGTGTGTGTGTGTGTGTGTGTGTGTGTGTGTGTGTGTGTGTTCCTATTCATTTAGCCTACTTCAATGGCTAGTTCGGATATGGCACCTTGGCGGCCCAGGTGTAATATGGTGTTAATACTATTAATTTTTGATATTAGTTATTATTAGTATTCATTGTCTGTCTGTCTCTATTAGCCTACTTTATTTTTCATTAGGCTACTTAAGAGTTGACACAGAGGATGCATCAATGTCTAATCAGAATGTAATAACAGCGCTGTGTCAATATGCAACCAAAAAGCAGGCTAATTTATTTAAAATTACGGCAGCGCTAAAGGGTGTAAATATATATCTAAATATAATAAAGGATAAATGTAAAATAATATAGTCTACTCTAATCCATAATATTATCTGCTAGTACAACAGCGCCAACAGCGCCGCGTGTGTCTCCTTGTAGTAACTGCAGCAGTAACCGAGCTGTCAATCAAGAGCTCCGCGCCACGCCTCCACGCTCTGAGCGAGAGAAAAAACAGAATTCAGTACAGGAGCGCGGTTGTACTGAAATCACCATTCTGAGGGGGGCCGCACCGAAGAAAGTAAGGAATTAGGTCATATAGGCGTTTTAAAAACCTATTTCTAAGTTTTAAGGACACATTTCTAAACAGTATTAAGAAAAATAAACCTTTTTCCTATTTTTAATTAACAATTTCCCGTTTTTGAGAAACAGTATTCAGAACACAGAACCTAAACTGAATACTGTTTGTCAATAACGAAATGAGAATTCAGAATGGCCGTAAAATACACGGACCGTGCATGCATGCGTGCGGCCCAGAACCATCTGGCCAAAGAGTTGCGACATTGAGGGGTGAGAAACTTGCCGCCCGAGCGCTGATCGTTCGTGCAGCTTGAAAGAGGGTCAAACTGGAGTTGGAAATACCTTGTTTTCAACGGGGGGGCGGGCGGCCTATCCAACGTTTTAAAGTACGGTAACAGCTAAATTCTCCGTAATGTTTATGTTGTAGGCCTACTATCACTATAAAACGATCTAAAATAAGATGTTTAAACTAATCGTTAAAACTGGGCTGTTGCCTGAATCCGATGCATTTCAGTCCCCATAACCACTATGTAGAAGAGCCCCCACTGGACTGGCCCATACACACTGGCCCCATAAAGTGGACGTAGTTTGCGTAACTGTCTATAATCTAAGCCAAGGCTCTGGTGCGTGCGTAAAGTGAGGTCAGACGTCGTTTGGTAAAAAATAATAATAATACATTTACTGTTTGGTATCTCTGAGAATGTACCATATACAAATAAAACCACATCATTAAATGATGTGTTTTTATTTTATTTTATTGTTATTTGTATATTTGTACATTAAATGTGTATATTTGTATATTAAATATACATTTACATTTTTGTTCGAATACTGTAATTAGGTAATTAGTGCATTTGGGGGTTCTTATTGACATGAAAAAAGTTTTGGAACCGTCGACCTAACTATAGTAGCCTAAGCTAACCTGTCACTGTGCTCAAAGGGGCCGACACGTGGGGGCGCAAAAGCTGTCTGGAACCTTTGATACATTGTGCTATGTGTAAGAAGTTCGATATTTTTCAGTTGGTTTTAAATTTGTATTTAGTCTAGCTCTTATCTAAATTATTTACACAAGGTCAACTCGAAAACACGTGACATTAATTTTCAGCAAAAACAACTAGCAAAAGGACTTATAGTTTTGTTTGATCCTTTTATCTTGACTGTTTAATCCAAGGCAGATGTTTTAAATTGAACAGAGAATGGAGTGGTGAGTCGTGAACCTTTTCTACTCTATGGATAAAGGTTTGCTGGTGCTGTTGCCCATTTCAAATGGAGCTTTTATGGCATATGTTTTCAGAATTGATAGAAATATTTGTATTTTAACCCTAGTCAGCAAATCCTATAGGATTCCTCCTATAAGATTTTGGAACAAATTTTATTGGATTTCCAATGGGAATCCAATAGGATTCCTATAAAAATCCTATAGGATTTTGGAACAAATCTTATTGGATTTCCGATGGGAATCCAATAGGATTCCTATAAAAATCCTATAGGATTTGCCCAAAAATTCTATAAGAATTCTATAGGATTTTCTTATAGGATTCCTATAAGATCTTATAAATTCCTATAAGATTCTTATAGGAATCCTATTGGATTCCTACTGGAAAGCTAATAGAATTTGTTCCAAAATCTTATAGGACTTTTCTATTGGAATCCTATAGACACAATGAACATTATGCTATTCTCTCAGTTAGCTAATACATACGTGAGTGGGATTTAAAGGCCTGTCCTATTTAATCACATATTTCCAATTCACTGTTCAGAGCCTGGGCCGGTGTTCCAACCTCACTGTGAAAATTCTTAGCAATTAATTATGGTTAAATTGTTTGTTTGTTTTTCCTCTTTATGTTATCATATGGTTTAGAGGTTTGCGATCTCGGCGAAATTTAGAATTGTAGATTCGATTCTGCCATTTTCAAAACAAATTGATGAAATACTTTTACCTGTAGGAGTCTTCTGCACGAGAGGCTATCATCTGAGGCTATTATCTGAGTATGTTTGGATGACTGACTAGTAACCACATAATGAATTTGCATCCTCTAATCTAGACTAGTCTGATCTAGGAAGTGGCCTACTTTTGCAACCTATTTATTGTCAATCAATGGATGTTATCTCCTATCAAATGTGAACCGTGAAATATATGTTGTCACAGTTACCTTTCAAAATCTTTCACAAAAGTTCCCCAAAATGGCAAGCTCACAGTACATCATGTTGTGAGGTAACAGATCATCTGTATATGTGTATTATGCTGTGCATTCATTCAGTACATCCATCCATCCTTACTGACTGACTGACACCAGGAGTTCCAGGAGTTTCTATGCCAACAGATGGACTGATTACATCTTTCTACAGTAAGTACACATACACACTAGTCTCATTTGTTTGAGTGTCATGCGACACCATTTGGATTTGTTTGCTCTTGTATTGTTAATATAATGGGAGAGATGGGATGGGAGGGAGCCCTGTGAAATAAGATGGAACGGTAGCTTAGTAAGCTTTGTAGAAATAATTCCTCATGTGGCCAGAAAACCATTTGATTGGACATAACTGTGCAGGGTGTATGGGCAAGCAAGACCTGCTAGAACATATCATGTGGGTTGTCTGCTGCCCTCTCTTACCAAAATTTGAATGTGTAAACAAATGAACAGGGGATGGGAATATCAGCAGAGAGAGAAAGAAACATTACACACACACAGTCTAGGGCCATATACTATAGATACAGGAACAGTTTACAAGTCAGACCTAACACCTTTTAGAGGAAGTGATGACTTCCGGCTGCAGTGTAGCACCAAGCTGTGTTACTGCCTCTGAGACTTTCCTCCTCTGTAGACACACTACGTCTAAACACAGGACACTCAACTGAACAGCCAGTCCGCCATGGCGACTGGTGGTTATCACAATGATTTACCATTCACAACGTCAACCCAAAGTGAGATGGCAGCCACAGGTGACAATCTACTACAACCACCTGATCGGGTATGTACCAGAATGTCCCTTAATTAACAACGCTCAAGTGTGCTGATGTTAGTGTACGGTTTCTTTGTCACTAATCCAAGGTCAGCTTGAAACACAAGCAGCCCAGTGGCAGGTAATGTGGCAAATAGTACTGGTGTTAAAGTATCATAAGTTAGTCAGTATATTAATACATGTTAATACATCTGACTAACCTATATACTTTAAAAGGTCTATTAGTGACGGTAGTTATGATGGAAGTGAGGGATGCTTTGCAACAGCTATCTTTAGGCTGTCGTGACTATGTCTCAGCCCTTTAAATAGTCACTTGCCGCATGGAACTTATTTCTCAGAGGGTGTTTTCCCCCCATTTTAACAAAGTTTCGACTTAAAAGTGTATTGTCACTTCAAAAGAGAACCTTAAAGAAAAAGGAAAATATCAAACAATTAGAAAAGAGTGCCTTATTTTTAATGTGGGGAAGTTCAGTGGGCAATTGGCCTGATAACCCATTGAGTCAATTTCCTTATCAGCCAGAATGAGGAAGTCCCAAACAAGCCCCATCACTCTGAGTGTCCCTGCTATTTGCTGGGTTGATCCACTGTGTGTGAACCCCCCGTTATTTTTCTCAAGCTCTGTGGTGACCAGCTGTAATCTATACACTGTGGTGAGAACAAAAATGCTACCAAGCACTTTACACAGCTCACCGTTTAAATACTGAAAGTATTATGAAACCGTCAGTCTGTCAGCATTTACCATATCAGACAGTTGACACTGTGGGAACCATTGTTGTTGGTTACATTACTAAATAAATAACACATTATACGCAGTTTAATAGCTTTTTTAAAAAAAAAAGGAAATTGGTGGTGAAACCTTGATAGCTTGGACTGACCATGTTAGTTTTCTGTTGTTACTACATTCTTTCCTGCATTGTGTCAACAGGGCATGTTATAATTCTGTTGCCGATGCAATGCTTAACAATGTTCAGACCAAAACACGTAAAATATATTACTTTATTTATAGCAGTCAACACCTTCACCTTCTAGTGAGATCAGAATAGATATTAAGATAAATCTTATATGTCATATCAGATTGCATTAACATGCCCACATAAACGGTAACTTCTGATAAACACACCTGTTTTGCTCTCAGGCTTCGCCCCACCCTTCACGTAGACTTGGGATGACCAGAAGAAAAGACTTTAAGAAGGTAGGCATCACTCTTAAGGCCAGATCAACAAGGTCACAACATGTTTTTATCTTAAGTGGTTAAATAAAAGAAAGATCACTGTATGTGTTATTTTGTATCTATCAGTGTTTTTTATTTAAGTTCTGAGTGTTGCTATTGTTATTTTGTGTTTGTGTGTTGCTAATGTTATTTTAAATCTGTTTATCTAATGTCATTTAATTTGAACACCTTGATAGTCATTCTCATTGTCTTCAGGACTTTGAGGAAAACCCAGAGGAAAAAGCCAGAAGGCATAAAGAAAAAGAGGTATGAACTTACAGTATACTTTTCAATCCATTAAATAAATGGTATGTGGTGCATTTATTTACAGAGATTGTGCGTTACATCCACATACAAGGCACCAACCTGCACATCAATTAGGGGTTCAGAGTCTTGCTCAAGGACACTTCGAAAACTCAGTGGGAGCCTGGGTTCCAACTGGGAACCTTGCGGTTACCATCTGGTCACTCTACCCCCCTGAGCCACAGGCCGCCTGTATCATTAGATCTCCATCTGTATCATCATTTTAGATGAAAAAAAAAAAAATTTTAAAAAAAACAATTTTTAGAATTTTAGGATAGTGTGTTTTTATAAAGTGTAAACCACCAGGTATTTTTAGACATGCCACCTTCTCAATCTGTCTGTTTCAGCTTAAACCCCTGTATAAAGAACTGTTGTACACCATCATGCATAAATTGGGGAAACCAGCATCAGCAAAGGATTTTACAGTTGAAGAGCTTCGCAAATTCATCAGAGAGGTAAGGGTAGCTAGACTAGCCATGACAGTGGATTGGGTAGATCTGATTTGATCTCAGAAACGTGTCTTCCGCCCTGGCCCCTCCACTGGTGTGCCACATCACATCATTTGGAGCGACGCTCAGCCGGAAACGTTGACTCCCACTTGAAGGCCAGCCTGCTCTGTGTGTTAATCCAGGCTTTCCGTTTGCGCTCTTGCAACACGGACGAAAATGAAAGCCTGGGTGTCGAAGCTACAGCTAGACTAACACCCACCACATATTCCACATACATGGTTGAAGTTTAGCTGGGGTGATATGAATGCAACATGCTTTCTCTCTTTCATCTCTCTCTCTCGCTCTCTGGCAGGCATTCGGTATGACAGAGTCAGAACACAGCACTCTAATGGAAAAAGTACAGCACACGGAGGTGACTTCAATCATTAATTACTAATTGCTGAACATTTTATTATTCAGCATTACACTTGCTGTTGTAATGGAATAATGATTTGAGTCATCTGACTGCCTTGCACAGCCCCCTGTATACTGTCTGATGGTTACGGTGAAGGAAGCCAAAGACATCCTGGGAAAAGACATCAGTGGTAGGTTCCTGTCATTAAGTGGCCTCAGTCTCCTGTAAGCCATATCTTTTTCTACAAATTATTGTGATTTAAATTATCACTTCCGTCAATGCGTCTATCAAAAGACAGACTCTTCTAAAATATGATCTTGCATTTTAACCTAAAAACCTATTACAAACATACTGCTACAGTACATCAAGGTTGCGTTTGACACTACACATCTTACTAGCGCACGGGTGTTTTGTTTCCCATTTACACTCCATATTTGAAATTGCCCAAGATCTGTTGAATAGGACTAGGTGTTGATATCCCTCAATAAGTTCATACTTGAAGCACCGAAGAGATTCTGTGGAGTTCGAGCACGTGATCTGAGGAGTTCAAGAAAGTGTGATGGCATCCTTCGGGTTGTCAAGTGGGCGCCCTCTTTCACTGATGTTTCGCTGATTGGCCCACGACACCTCCAGAGGGTTCAGCAGTGAGTCCCAGCGTCCCAGGTTCACTCCCTAGATGCCATCAACTCACTTGAAGGCCCAGGTTACATCCTTTCTTTTAATCCACAGCCACCGGCTCCCCTTCTCAGCAGCTGTAGAGAGGTCTTTGACTGCCTGCCTGTGGGACTTCCCAAATATGGAGTGTGACACATGCACAGACATTTCTCTCTGGCTTACATAGTAATCTTGCTCATTGCGTTCGTAATAAAACACTGTTCACTTCCAATATGTGTGGCGCACACATGTGACACGTGAGATGCACACATGTATGCACACATAGATGTTTTCTGTAGTAGTTGGGGTCACTCACAGCCCTGGGGTCAGAGAAATATACAGGTAATTCAAACTGAAGAGTGCCAGACCAATCACCCCAAAAATATTTAGTGTGTAGTTGGTGTGCATTGCAATGTGGAAAAGTGTGGCTCGTTGAAAGCAATCAGCTGAGACTGACAGCAGTTGAGGTGCTTATGTGACGTCTCCTGTGGCCTGCATAAACTGTTGGATAATGTCATGAAGTAAAGTTTAAAATTAGCAAATGTTTCGGTCCTGCATGAGACCTTTGTCAGTGCTATACTGACAACTCACATTGAGTACAGAGCACTTCATCATATAATGAAATGCTCAAAAATAAATAAATTCTATTTTGAGACCACTGCAGGCAACCTGGCACAAAGGAAGGACAAAGTGCATTGTGGTTTGATTCTTGATAGTTTTATGAAGGAAGCTATAATGAAGTTATTAACAATAAATAACCTGAGGTTTCCTAGCAGGATTGCTGTTTCAGATCTCTGTTTTGCATTTCCACAGGTTTCAGTGACCCATACTGTCTGCTAACCATCATGGAGGATGAGAAGGAGAGTCGCACAAGGGGCTCCAGAGCCAAACCCCGCAAATTCATTGTGAAGGACGTGGTTTCAGAGGATAAAATCTTCCATACAGAAGTAAAGAATCAGACTCTGAATCCTATCTGGAACCAGACCTTCATTATGTGAGTCTGTTCTTATACTATATACTATACTTATACTATACTAGACTCAGATCTACAAGCAAGCTTGTACGGTAGATTGGATAATGTTTGGCACATGACACCAGTGTAGTAACGTGTGTGTGTGTGCGTGTGCGTGTGTGTGTGTTGCATCTTTGGCCACAGAGAATTTGAGGACAGTGTGGGTGCCAGCTTCCATCTGGAGATGTGGTAAAATACTCACACAACTTGTTTTTGTCTGAACTACAGTATATACTTCAATACTATACCCCGTCTTGACCACTTTAAGTTTATTTAATTTTCAACATTTTAGGGATAAGGATGAAGAGATGTCTCTTTCACAGCGAATGGAGGAGTTCAACTTTCATCATATAAAGAGGTATAGTGTTCCCTCCCTTACAATCAAGCAGAGGTATGACAAGCAAGACTTATTGTGTTTCTTACCCATTGTGTTTCTTACCCGTTTTAGATTGATCAAAGATGCCAAAAAGGAGAAGGGTGAGGATGACTTCTTGGGCAATGTTGTCTTAAAGCTACAGGTAAAACATTTCCCGCTCTTTAGCTCTGCTGGTTCACCACCGCCCTTCTCACTTTGAATAGTCTGTTTCATGTTCTTTTCTTTTCATTTTCTTTTTTTTTTTTTTTTTTTTATTTTTGTTAAACATTTGAAATAATATATTTTTTTTATATTAGGGGGAATATATAGTAGGGGAAAATAATATAGTAGGGGAAATGTAGACCCATAAAATTGTTCTGTGACCCAAAGTTTTGACTCACAGCTGTTTGGGTTTAACCTACTTGATATACTGCACACAGAGCCAGATTAGTGGGAGACAACACAATGTCAGTAATATATAAATAATGACTATTTAAGATCCTGCTTGGGCCATTACGAATGTGTCATTCTTCAGGATCTTCACTGTACTGAGGATAACTGGTATGACCTGGAGCCAAAGACAGAAACATATCCTGACAGGGGCAAGTGCCATCTGAACCTCAAGTTCATCCACAAAGAAGTGAGTATCATCAGTAGTTCTTCAGAATAAATGCGCTAAAGTGCTAGGCAAATGTAAAGTTTTTTTTTCCCACCATATTCTTGAAGTGTATAGCCATTTTCATTTTTTAAAACTAGAATCTGACCATTTGTATAAAAGGATATGCCTTTTATGTCTTCTGTGACTAACAGAGAGATATGACACTGAGTGCTGGTAGGTGTGCCTACGTCAACTACTGTGGGATTCTACAGCAGTTTGTTCAGGCCTACATAACTACACAACAGGTAAGTTAGCCTTCTTTATGTGGCACTTTTATTGGCACCACTGAAATCCCATATCTATTTGCCCCAAAATAGCAGATCTACAACATTACACCACAGTGGAGTATGAATATGCAAGATTGAAATGTCTGTCTCTGAACGGTGAACGGAGATGAACAGTGCATACAACTCTCTCTCTCTCAGGGTAGTGATCCATGGAAGGGGGAGTTGTGTGCAGAGGCACAGGTCCTGTTGGAGCTCTATGCCACTCAGAACGACCTCTCACCCTTCCTACAGGACTTGGCGTAAGCATCCTCATCTTACATTAAAATTGCCATACATTGTCAACTGCCAGACTTTATCTAGAACAGTCTGCAGCCACTATGCATTTTGAAACATGTTTACTAATCTTTCAAGATTAGTAATATGTTATATATTAGTAATATGTTATATGTAATATAATATTTATATAATTCATTAGCAAGTATAGTAATATAGTATTGCCAAGTAGTGGAAAAGACAGTGATTGGCTTAATGCGGCCTCAGGTTAATATCAAAACTTTATATATTTGTTATTTATTTCAGCTGTTACTATTAAACATGCAAACATGACCTGCTTTATTCACTTAAATTTGTATCTTGATGACTAGTATTAAATGGCACTGACTTTTTTATGTCCAATGTATTTGAATTTTGGCTAATAATACTATAATAAAAGCATCTGGAATTAAAAATATTGTAATTAAAAATAGCAAAACGTAATTCAGTATTTTCTACTCAAATAAAGAAAAATAGCAGATATAGAAGATAGAAGCTCAAAACGCAATGTCGATTCAAACAAAAACAACAGGGCCTCTCCTCCTTAGGGTTAAAGATCATCTCGCTGTGTGTGCCAAGTTTTAAATAAACAAAGTGGCAGTCAAGTAGGCCTTTCACTTAAAAGTTAGGTACCTGTATTCCCTTTCGAATTATTATATTCCAATCCAAATATATTCCTTTGGCTTGTAGTCCTCCTCTCCAATTCTCCCTGGTATCTCGCACAATGAGCTTGTAGATCGGCAGGCGAGCCAGTTATGTAGTTTGTTTCTTTTTTATTTCAACTTGCTCCAACTCGATTTGTGTTGTACTTTTAAAGAACAAAAAAATAATAAGAAAACAGGCAAGAGCTGGACACACTTACTGAGCTACTGCCAGCCACAAACTGAATCTCACATTCTGTCACACACCTGGGGTAATTACAATCTGAGTAGGGAGATGGCCAGATGTCAATCATTGTTGGAGTGGGGATGGCTTGTTAATCATTCCAATTGTCACTTAGGAGTCCATTGCCGTTACAGTGTTTCAAATGAACACTTTGGAACTGGTCTGTGACTCTGATTGATCCTTGATATCATAGTCTCTGACTGTGCCTTTGACAGGAAGTGGGTTGCCTATGGTAAGCTGTACCAGACATTAGAGGTGGACTCCTCTGTGCTTCTCCAGCAGATCACCAGCATTGAATACCACTGGCACCAGCAAGAGCTTCCTTACCAGCAGGTAATCATCCCACTTATACATTATTAATATCAGTCAATCAATCAATTTGGTCCTTATCACATGACCATAACATATGGGGTCTTAACTTTGCTGGAGTTACATGGTTTTAGGGTCCATTTCGACCCTATAGCCCACACCAATAATGACGTCACGCTTTGCAACAGGCAACTACAGTATGCAATAGGTTATCTCTGGGGTGATGGTCTACTCTACAATGTAAAATATCCTCTTTGTTCATTAAACTCTGGGAGTGTACAAATGGAACTGAAAACATGAAATGTTGTCTCTGTTGTGTGCTTATAGAAAAGAGAACTTGGGGACTCTTTACATGACTTCCTGCATTATGGACTCCACCTGGTATCCAAATACAGAGATATCTTCCCTCATAGCGCTACTTTTAAACTACAGAGATTGCTCAGGTATATGTCATTGTTGTTTTTGATCGCGCCTCTACATAAACCCTATAATGTTATGGGAGTAACAAAGAAATATGACGGTGAAATGCATGTTTTCCCCAGAATTCTGATGCAGATTTGTAAGACCCAGGCCTTTCAGAAACTGAATCCAGCCCGATTTGAACTCCAGAATGAGGTCGCTGATGCTGTGCAGGTTAGTAACACACTCTATGATGTTAAATTGTTGAATCATTCTTTTTTGCTATGTGCATGGAATTTTCTCTCCAGTTTTAAGCACTTGAACCCATCCAGCAAAAATACCATATCTGCTTCTAGTATAGACCCTTGGGGTTACTAAGTATAGGGTTTTAAGGTGTGAAGTTGCACAGTGAATCTTCTATTACTAGGGGTCAAGTTTTGTTGTTGTTTTCTTTTTAATTTCTTCCTAAGGAAGGGACACAGGAGTGGTTCACCATCAAGAAGGGTTTGCATCAGCCCATGACTAAGGTAAATGGTCTGAGATGCTTCTAACTTGTTTTTTCCTTGGTGTGTTTGTTTGTCATCTTAATTTTCTGTGTCATATCCATATTATGTCCAGGACCTGTCCGAGACTGTCAAAGCCCTTGTCAAGTTGACTGAGGAGGTGCAACAAGACATCAAACACAGCAAGGATGTGTGGAATAAAATATTTGTTAGGTACTGTATGCCGGAGAGAGGTCACACACAGACTGGTATTCACTAGCATGATGTGGTTGTTCGTGCTCATGGTCATGTCTTGTCTTCACAGCAGTGTTCAAATGGACTTGTTCACGATCGTCTATCAGAAGCTGGAGTCTTTAGTAAGTGCCAAAAGCAAATTAATCATCCTGTTTTTCATATCACAACCATGGTTTTTCTATTTAAGTTGCTTCAATCTCTCTCTCTCTCCCCCCTCCTCCTTCACTTCTGTTGCTCTACAGTTAGCTGCAGAGGTCAGGGACACTTTGTCCTTGCTGGAGGGACATATGGACCAGGATATAGCCAACAATCTGTCCCCCCTTTACCAGCTTCTGAAGGCCATACACCAAGACAAGGCCTTCTTACAGAAGAGGTTAGACACCTTTATGCAACACATTCACTGCACATTCTAACAGCATTCTAACAAAAGACTAAGGCCTAGATTTTCGTTACCGCTAAACCCCTTATCCCTTATCTATCAGTATATTTGCCTTTTTAAACTATAAAAAAATATTTTTCAATAGTTCAAATGGACCGTGTACAAGCTCACAACGTCTCAATAGCCCGGCACATTGAAGTATCCCAAATGTTTTTCAAAATAGGAAAAAATGCAAAGGGATAAGGGTTTAGCATGTAATGAAAATGGAGCCCTAAATCTGAAACATTGCTGAAATAATTATGCCTAAAGCTTTACAGACACGGTTTACATTACAACAACACCACGGAGGAGACATTATGTATGCAGAAATTCTTTATTTTTTATTGTTTCAGGAATAAGTTACTGGAGCTAACAAACTTCCATGAAGGGTTCAGAGAGGCTCTTCCTTATTGGTTGAACAAGGCCTTCAGCACAACCAAAGACAGGGTGGAAAAAGCTGTACTGGTAGACCAGGTAAGGTCTAGTTCGTGATGTGAAATGAAGCATGTAGTTTTTTTGTTTTGTTTTGTTTTGTTTTGTTTTGTTTTGTTTTGTTTTGTTTTGTTTTGTTTTGTTTTGCTTTGCTTTGCTTTGCTTTGCTTTGCTTTGTTTTGTTTTGTTTTGTTTTGTTTTGTTTTGTTTTGTTTTGTTTTGTTTTGTTTTGTTTTGTTTTGTTTTGTTTTGTTTTGTTTTGTTTTGTTTTGTTTTGTTTTGTTTTGTTTTGTTTTGTTTTGTTTTGTTTTGTTTTGTTTTTGTAGCAGTGCTCTGATCCACAATCGATTTTCACTCCAAATGCCTAGATCAGTGATCAGCAATTTACCTGATCTAAAGAAAGTAAGCAATCTTTTATACTACTTAAAGGTAGTTTCTTCTTCTTTGGCTAATCCTCACTGCTATAGTGTGTGCTGGCCATATAAGAAGTTCCTCCCTGTCCCCAGTGAGCCCATGGGGTAGAAAAAACCCTAGTTTCAGTTTATGCTTTGGGATAAAATGCTTTTGTCCAATCGGGATGAGAGGGGCCTATCTTTGTGAGAGGCCTAAGCATTCTCCCATTTCTTCCTATACCGTTTTGACGTGGGTTTTGACACAACACTTTTGGAAATATGGTATCGGTATCAACCTATCATGAGAAAGGTGATCGGGATTGGTACCAAAAAAAAAAATGATCGGAGCTCCACTAGTACCTATAGTTCTTGTAATCCCATCCATAAATTAATCCTAATAACAATGTTTTAATATTCATGTTCAACCCAGTTGCAGCCCCTACATTCCGGGCCAGTGCCCATCAAACACAGCTCATCAGCAGTAGACCTGGTGTCGTGCATACAGCCCATCTGCAAGATGTGGGAGCAGCTAGCCTGGCCTGACCCCGAAGAAGCCTTCATGCTAATGGTCAAGTTAACCGAGGTACTGCACTGCACCGGGGCAGATGTAACATTTCCCAATTGGGGGGGCAGGAGAAAATGGTATGTAGGCGGCTTCATCGCCCCATACCGATAAAGCCACTCCCATACCATTTTCGGTTACAGGACTTTCGGTTACAGGCTTTTATAAGCACTTTAATGTGATAAGCACTTTAATGTGATATATCTTGGATTTTTTTGCATGCCATCGTGTTTGGTGGGGCAGACTGGGCAGTTAGGGGGGCATTGCCCCCCATGCCCATGCCTACATCCGCCCCTGCACTGCACTGCACTGCCCTGGCCTGCACTCCCCTGCACTGTTTCCCAAACACTAGGTCGGGAGTCAGCTCACATTTTTATGGGTTAAATTGTAATTGTTGTAATTGTTACTGTAACATAAAAAAAACATTAAAAATAAATCTAAATAAAACTCATAACAAATTCCATCAAGTAGAAAACAAGTAGTGAGCATAACAAATCTGCTATTTTCACTAATTTGATTTCAACATGTCTTCTACATTTTTTCAGGATGTGTGCAAGATCATGGCAACCTACTGCACTATGCTAAAGGAGAAGGTCAGGACACTGTCTAAGAACTCAGACCATGGCAGTGCCATCAACATGGTGAGAATCAAGGCATAGATGCCAGCCTGTTCTGCATCCAAACACTTTGAAACGTTCCCATTCTGCTTTTCGTGTACCGGTAGGTTTTATGTTACACCCCCAAAAAACTTGGCACGTTCCGTGGATGTTATGTGGTAGTTTTCTCTGGGTTTGGAAGCCCTTTGAGCTGCAATCAAAATAGTGGAAACGGTGACATCTACTGGCAAATACCATTGATATGGTACCTATAGCTGTCTGTCTGTCTGTCTGTCTGTCTGTCTGTCTGTCTGTCTGTCTGTCTGTCTGTCTGTCTATCTATCTATCTATCTATCTATCTATCTATCTATCTATCTATCTATCTATCTATCTATCTATCTATCTATCTCTGTCCGCAGCTGTGTGTGGTAGTAAATGACCTGGAGTACTTGCGGTCGTTTGTGGACCGTCTTCACACCCAGCTGAACTGGGCGGGTCTTCAGGAGCGCACACGCACTGTGATCGCAGAGAGCCAGTTCCACAACACGCTGCCGTCACAGCTGGAGCAGGCCCAGACCCTGCTCAGACGAGAGATACGCTCCGCCCTGGACACACTGGGAAAAAAGGTGGCTGAAGAGACGTTATACACACTGTAGGGTTAATTGTCTCGTTCAGATTGGCTGATTGGAAATCGGGACCGACGTCATTTTCACGTCATTTTCAAATGATCGGAATTGGATCGGAAGCGAAAAAACATGCCTGGGACTCTATATTCTATAAAGTATAATTATCAGTTCGGGGAAATATTGATATCGGCAGTTACTCAAAATTAACTTTGTTGCACAAAATTGCTAGTGGTGCCAGTGTCCAACCCTCATGGGTTTATAAGACACCATTTCACAAATGCAAGTACATCTTGTTTACAGTTAAATAACAATGAAATATTATATCCCAGTAGTATTATATGTAGTACTCCTTTACCAAGCTTGATAAATATACTCAGCCACAGTAAAAGTCTCTTGGTCAAAACATATCTCTGTTTTTTCATAATCAATAAATTTGACTCTTGGAAATCCCCACAGATCAAAGACACCTTATTAACAAAACTTTCTCTTATGTCATCATAATTAGAACAATAAAACAAAAAATGAATGTCATCATCTGATCTACAACCTCATAATTCGACGTTGTGATCTTGTACATAGTACATACATCGTCAATTTGAACTATTCTTTGTTTTGCAATTCGCTTTTAATGGCATTCCCAAAACAGGGATTGTTTATTTTGTTATTGGTTATAATTTATGATCAAATTGATTATTTTTCATGACTGTTGCGGACCTAGTTTTAACCATCCCTCTTCCTCCACAGCTGAACACAGACATTGAGACCTATCTAAGAAGCATGGGCACGAGGCGGAGGCTGCCCTCTAAGTCCACTGAGGATGTAAGCACACTCTTCATCATTCTTTTCCCCACACACACCAATGTTGTTCAAACGTAGGGCCAGGCCGAGTCACACACCTTCCCTTGCTATCTGCTGTACTTTAACATGCTTTTCTACCACAGGCCGTTGGCCCTCTGATGAAGTACCTGGACACAGAGCTGAGTTATATGAATGAAAACCTGGTCCAAGAGAACTTCAACAGGTATGCCACCTCCTTGCAACTGATGGTTTTCATTCTAACTCATGATATTGTTGGTCTTTCTTTTTATAGTATCCATGGCACGCTGTGCTAGGCAGCAGTTGCCAAAATGTACAGATTTTGCCATACGATGCGGATGAAAACCACAATAGGATTTCTTTTACACACTGCCAGTAGGCCACCAGCACCTTTTTATATTTTTTGAAATTGTATATTATTAATTATATATGAAAAGTAATAATAAAAAGGTATACTACTGGGTAAACATCAAAACCTATTTTAAGGAAAGAGGAGTGCTCGGTGGTGAGGTGCAGCCTGAATATTGCTTTGTAATAATTGTACTTTGTTCCCTCATCAAGTTTGCTGACGCCTCTGTGGATGAATTCGGTGAAGACCATGTACCAAATGATGACTCAGTATCCACACCAAGAAGGGCTCATGGTGTTCTGTCAGAGGTTGCACTATACTCTTGAGGTTGGTACACAACCGTGGCAGTTTAGACAGACAGTATGTATAATCAGTAAGTAGTAGTGGTAGTTCACTACGCCCTTGGAAAATACTGAGTCACTATGCTTAAAACTTATGCATTAGATCTCACTCGCCCTTCATTTGATTGAATGTGTTATATTTTAGTGCCTCGAGCAATGCTTTCACGCAGAGGGAATCGGCCTTGCACTGGAAGACCTCCACACCAAAGACTACAAGGTACGTATTTAGGAGTTGCCCATCTACCATGTCCACTAAACCCAAGCAGGAGGTTTCAGTCTGTTGTCTCTCTTTCACTTGCAGAGACTGAAGGTTCAGTTGACACATAACTGCCTCAGCAGTCAGCAGCTCATAGAGAGATTCCTAGAGAAGAAAGTATGGGACCAGGTGAGGTTCATAATTCCTTATTCAAGAACAATAAACCCTGCTGTGGATGGATGCGTATTTTTGCTCATTCTTAACCTCTCAAACCAGATTTATACTTCACCGTGGCGCTGCCCTGCAAAGACAGTGGCACAACACGTGGGTTAACCTTGTCTTTTCACCCTCTATGCACGTGTGCTGTAGAAAGTGTATAATGGAGAGAAGTACGGTGCCGTCACACTCCTTACATCCTACAGAAGATCAGACCACAGACTGCGTGTTGAGGTCTTGAACGCAGCCAACCTCCTACCACTAGACTCCAATGGTGAGAATACACTGAAGCCAGAACACATACTGTATTATACTGTACATAACACTACTATACATAGTGTCTATTTGCCATTGCATCCACTTTCATGTTATATTATTTCTCATGCAGGTTCTAGTGATCCATTTGTGCAGTTGTCTTTGGAACCTCGGCACATATTCTTCGAGGTGGAGGCTCGCCGTACCCAGATCAAGACTTGTGACCTCAACCCCCTGTTTGAAGAGGCCTTTGAATTGTATGTTCTTAGTGTTTTGTCGCAGGCCAGATTCCCAACTGTCCTCTCCAATTGTTAACTGATTACCATAAATATCACTTACATTACCCCTTTTCTACTTACACCTCTGAGTCTTATTTACATTTATTCATCTTTGACAGGGAACAGGGCCAAATTGAAATTTCTGCAAATTCACAAAGTCGGCACCAGCCAACCAATTCCCCATTACAGCCACGTAATGCATTGTTCTCCCTTTCCATTCCTGGTATAACAGCCTAGTATCCCTGGAGCAGTGTCGGGCTCTGGGGGCATGCCTGGTGGTCACGGTGCTGGATCACGACACCCTAAGCTCAGATGATTTTGAGGGCGAAGCGTTCCTGGCCCTGAAGGCCGTGCCGGGAGTCGGCGGAGGCGATGAACTTGATGGCTCCCAGCCAGATGCCACCCCTGCTCAGATGCGCCTTCCTCTGATGCATCCCAAGCCCAATGGTATGTCATACTTCATGCAACAATCGGATAACCATGTTAAGGTAGAAGGAAGGCACAAGAGCGTTTAAATACTGTCACTCTGTTTGCCGGCACCTGTGAATAAAAGGCTTAAATTGTCCTGAGTTTGTTCCAGTGCCTTCCTTCGACTATATTATACCAGTGCTGCGCCTGAGATGCACTGGATTACCTTAAACCTGGTGCTGCAACTTGGCATTCCTGTTTTTGGCATGTCAAATAACTAGAACAACCGATCGACCTGACCGGAATGTAAAATTGTCAGCATTTAGATTAGTTAATATTACCATTTATGAAACAGAATTTAAAAGTGGTTAATTCATATTTTTGAATTCATTCATCCAATTTTGTAACTCCTGTTTAAGTAATATGGAAAATGCCTTCACTGTGAATCACAATATTTTCCTTTTTTTTTTTTTTTCATTTGTCAATTTTCCAGATGACAACTTGAAGTTGCTGGAGTCCAGGAAAGGTGACAAGGAAGGACAGGCCTTTGTGAAGAAGCGCAGATTGAGAGAGAAACAGTCCAAGGAAGGCATACATCTATAGTCTAAGAAAGACATACATTTACACACGTCACGCACACTTCGTCCAAAAATATAACTTTTGTTTTAATGATCTATATGAAAAAAGCCACACATAATTAAACTGGAGTTGGATATGTTGTGCAGCTTGTGTGGGCTGTGGACTGTATGATAAATGATTTGGGTACAAGAGACCATCACAGTGGTCATAAACTCATCTGCAATTAAGTCCTGTCCCAACACACACAAATACATAATATCCTTAAGCCTGATTTATACTTGGTTGCGCATCAATGTAAGCAACATCTGTAAGCTATCATGCCATCACGTATAGTATTGTTAGACTACGTTTGACACAATGAAATGTCAAAAAAGAAAACAAAAAACAAGATATGGCAGAGAAAACCGTAATACATTTGATTTTATAAAATACAAATAGGCTGGTTTTGACAAAGAAACTTGTATTTTTGAGTTAACATTAAAAAAGCGTTAAACTGCTAATGAAAAAATACTGTATATGCAATTTTAAAGTCTACACACATTGACAGAGTACAATTGTCTTGATTGTGTTAACATGCTCCCCTGTTCCAGTCGACATAGAGGAATATTACAGACAAAACCTGAGAGTCCCTCAACAGAGCCCATCTGTTGTCAATTACAAAAAAAGTCTTCCTAGGTTTTAAATATTTTATCATTATCATCAAACAGTAACCATTGATTTGTATCTTTGCTTTGCTAGAAACTTGAAAAATAGAGAATGAACAGAAAAGTCTTTACATGCACTACCAGCAGGCTGGTATCACGAGCATTCTGACATGGCTGTCTGGATTCATTCGGGGCAAGAGAATATCCTAAAATGTATTCGCTATAAGATAATAATATTAAGGGTTTATGAAATCCTAGGCTGATCTTGTAGTTTGTTTCTGGAGTAAAAATGCAGATGGGTTTTAAAAAATAAATAAATAAAAAAACAACAACATTGAAGGCTAAGGTAAAAAGAAATGTAGCTGCAACTATGTTGACAGTAAACATAGCATTGTCAATGCTTTCACTTTGGCACAACTAATTCTAACAAACAAACCCATTACTCACTATAACAGCTACAGTTGCTTTGCTTAGGCGGTGATTGTGAAACGTTTTCATGTATAAATTAAATTAATTTAGACTGTTATTTGTCAAATATTTTGTGCCAGGGATGGCACCTCATACAAGTGCCTGGGGTTTCAGAACCCCTGTAATAGACCAGGTGTTCTCAACCTGGGGTCCCAAATTATTCTGGGGGGTCCTCAAATTATAATATTAATAATTATTATTACCCCCAGACCCTCACCTTACATCCATTTGGTCCTTATTTGTGAACTCTGAGCAACAGCATTAGGCCCAATTGGATCCTAACTATCCAATTTCGGGGACCCACTGGAACCACTTCTAAACGTCAGACTCTGTAGTTTTTAACCTGAAACAAAAAACAAAATCAGCCTAGGGTATCATACTGATCCTGAATCATCATGTGTGAATACTTAGTATGTGTCGGTTTAAAGATGAAATAAAAAAGCTATTCTTTGGGTTCATTTTGCTACTCATGAGTCATGAACAGGGGTAGAGAACAGTGAGGCTGGTCAAGAGCATCATCGTGTCACACTTCTTGGACAATATCTAAAATTAAAGGTGAGATCTTGGGTAGGTGGTCTTGGAGAACAACCATGTTACCCACGACCGGTACATTAGTCTTCACATCGATCAGTATACAGACCTTGTATTCAAAATACAAAACTTTAAAGATCAGTGCTGCTCGTGCCATAGCAAAAGAAAATCACAAATGGACCCAGATTCAACTCGGATGAGCAATAATAAGCTGGTCTCTGTTCAGAATCAGGATTGACTGGTGTGGAATCAGTGTTCTGCCGGGGCTGGGGCTTTGATCAGGTCAGGAGAGTTGCTGGTCCAGGTTCTGTTCTGGGCAGAGGGGGCACTCTGTGGAGCTGGAGCAGCGCTCACACTGTAGTCCGTGGCCACAGGGCAGAGACATGGAGCCTTGTTCTCCACACGTCACACAGCACTGCCTCTGCTTCCTGTACAGTACCTTGAGGTGGAAAAAAGAGCAAACATTTAGACTTATTTAGAACTTATTAACATGATTCACTACCACCGTATTAATTCATTCTTACACCAGTGCCACAATATTTTCGGTGTGTGCTAAGAGTTTCCAGGCCATTAACCAGAAGTAAAAGTGTGTGTAAAGTTTTCCAGAAATATATAATTTAATTCACCTAAAACACATTTTGTTACTGTGCTTTAGTTATAGGGTGTGGATAAAGCTTGTTTTGGGAAAAAATAAAACGCAATCTGGGAAAACAGGCAAAGATAAATGCATTACAAAAACACGGTTTTCATTCATTGCCCACAGTAGCAATCGCGCAGCATAAATAAAATGGATATGATATGGGAAAGCAATATAATAGTTGTGCAACACAGTACAGTGCTTAAGTGGTTAATCTGTGTTGCTATTAAATGGGATTAACATCTTCACAAATGTATTTTGGAATGTTCCCGCCTGTAGCCTACAAGAAACACCATCATTCATGGGGGGTCATTGGCCTACCTGTTCTACAGTGTGTAGACAGGTACAGAGCTGGGCCTGCAAGCTGACAATCGACTCGAGGGGCAATCTGTGCAGTAGTTGCAGTTGGTGAAGTGCCAAGTGTGGGTTTTCTCCACTCCTCAGGCTGTCCAGGGCCTCCTGTAGGAGGGTGGCCTGCCTCTGTGTCTCCTCCTCAGCCTGCCTCGTCCTCTCTGCCTCCACAGCCAGCCGCCCTGCGTGTGCCCGAGACTCCTCTGCGTCGGCTTTCAGGGCCGCCCAGGTCTATGAAGATGAGTGGGCAAATGAATGGAATCAATGGAAACGTTAATATGAAATCATACTACTTGCAACAGCAGTACTGTATAATCAATCGTTTGATACATTATTTAGTACTACATTTCATCGTAGAAGCTCACAATACATTGTAGCATGATGTGCTATTCGTCTACTGGGTCTTATTTTGAGCATAAGAACCAGTTATTGAATGAGTCCACAAAATATGTGTGAAACCTATTTGCTTTGACACTACAACATAATAGGAATCCCCTATTACTACTAGTGCTTCTGAAATGCTTTATTTGCATGGACACCCATAACCCTGAGAGTGTAGAAATGGAACCAACCGGACTCTTATGGGTCAGTTTGCATCCATTTGTACACTCAGGGGCTTGTGCCAACTCGATCAGGCACATGATCACACACATATCACCACTACATACCTACCTGTGCAGTGTGTCTCCAGCTATGGTCCCAGTGTTTAAGGGTCCTATGAGCATCGTCCAGCTCTTGTTTGAGTCTTGTGGTGTCTGCGCTGTTCCCCGAGGGAAGCAGAGTGGGTGGGGTGCCTGGCGAACCCTGGCCTGAGGGGAAGTGTTCCCATATACTACTGTTCATACCGTTCAGACCTGCGAAGCGACAAGTTGGTGGATTAGGTGTTGGTCATCAGATTATACAGACCAGCAATAGTAGCATGTCAGCTCATATTCCCAGGCCTCCCCAAAAAAAACAACAACAAATATCCTAGTAACCTAAATAAAATGTCTTAAAGCAGCCATTGCGTTACAATGTTGCAGACTACAAGACTGTTGCCCATATGGGAAAATATCCAACCAAAAGGGGTGCTGTAAAGATGCAACATCTAGTGGCCAAATATTGTGATGTAGGTTGTGATGTAGGTTGTCTTGAGACAACCTGTTGTGATTTGACACTCAAATAAAATTGAATTGAATTGAATGTAGCGACACTTTTAAGTGATCTCTTGGTTAAGTTGAACAAACCTAAGGCGCTATGCGATGGTCCAAGGAAGCTGCTCTCTGATTGGCCTGGTTGTGACAGGTGAGTGGAGAAGAATGGAGAGGCGTGTGCTCTGATTGGGGGAGAGGGCGACGGGGAGCTGAAAGGTGCAGAGCTGCTAAGAGACCCCGGGATATTGACAGGTGCAGAGCTTTGAAGCTGGTTCCCTCCTAGAGTAAGAAAGGGTAATAAAAAGTAGTTACATTTTAAATGGCTGTCCATAGCATAGAGCTGTCACCTACATAGACTCCATCATACTCTTGAGTAGTGCATGGCAGTTCCCTTGTTTGTTCATGCCAAACGTAGACTTAACAGGATTAAACAAAAACAAACAAGAATAACTTTATAACATTGTCATGCTAGATTCAAGTTATGAATTATTGTTTTTTGTTTTTTTTGCTTGTAATAACTTGACAAAATATGGGGAATAGCCCTGAGCAGTGACCGCCCCCGTTCCAGAAGTGGATTCCCCATTCATTTTCCTCATAGAATTTTCGAAAATGTTTAATAAAAACACGAGTGCGCCTCAGACAAAATTCAGGTTGTGACAAATCATGACAACAAACACAATATTATCATAATATATCTAATTAGCAAGAAGTAGAAAGCGGCAGGATACACTTTTTGTTAGCAATTATTTGATTGTCCCAAAAGATTGTGTGTGTCATCATGATTTGTCACGACCCGAGGTGGCTTTGTACGCGGCGTTATTATTATGCTTCTTGCTTTGGCAATGTAAACATATGTTTTCTCATGCCAATAAAGATCACTGAAATTGAAAAATTACAATTATTATGCATCTCCAGACGATTTCAGACCACTCTCTCACTGCAATCACTTGTAGCAGGCAGCTTGTTAATTAAGGAAGCAATAGCTGGTAGTTAACCACCCACTGTGTGTAACTCCAGTCCCCCCACCCCCCGCCAGTCTGTCTCAGAGTATCCTCCGGAGCCACTCTCATGCTTCAGAGGTTTTTGCAAGTCTTTGAGTGTTGCTAATAGAAATAATTAGACGCTCAGGGCAATTGACCTTTACTTGTGAGATTTGAGTATGGTTGCCAGGCGTGTCCATAGCATCCACAGACAGTCAGACATGGAGGTATTCTGAATTTAACTATGCATAATTTATCAGATGTTGATTAATGTTACCTTTGGTTGAATAAATGCTTTGAAGCAGGTCAGTTGTAAATTACGGAAATACAGTGAGGCAGAAGAAGCTTTTCATGTAACCCTGCTGTATGCTGTATGCTGTAATCCCACAAGTAACATGTAATGTACATTTACTTTTGGTAAAATTGATTTAATTACTTGGAATCCAAATTAAGTATCAAAGTGAAGGTATCGAAACTACAAATGAGTCGTTAGATCTAGATTTGTCATTGTGTGTGTGTGTGTGTGTGCGCATGCACATGCATGCATGTTTCATTACCCAGTATCACTCCACCACTAGGCTGCGCTGAGCTGCTCTCCAGGCTCCTCTCCAAGGCTGACACACCAAAATCATTCAGGTCCAGATCATCCAGGGCTGACTCTATACCAACAAAAAGGAGCAACACAATGTTTTATATTTACAGTCACTGTAGTGACTTTTGCTGAATTCCCTCCATAGGAAAATAAAGGTAACAAGCATGTGCCGAAAGTAGCTGATCTACTGCCCATAACACGTCCCAAAGAAATCTGAGTGAAAAAAGCAGGCCAATAGTGTCAAGACTAGTCAAGAGACTAGTCATTTAAGTAGTATATAATGTATGGTTTAAGTGGTTGAACTCGGGTGGTGGAAAATCCCACCTCAATGCATGAGCAGTTGAATTTAAAGGAGGACTCCACACCAAAGCACATTGGGCATCCATCTACCATCAGAGTAAAACAGATGCATGAGTATCAGTATACTATTATGTGTTGGGAAAAAAAAGTCTGGAGCCCACAATGCCCACAGAATAAAGACAACCTGCACCAATGTAAACTGTTAAAAGTGAGGGGGACCTCAAGGGTAAAATGTACATCTATGACAAAAATCAAGTGCAATATATATAATGTCACAGCGATCAAGGTAGATGGATCCCAAATGTGTTTTGGTGGGGAATTCTCCTTTAAGGGTTCAGGTGACACCCTGCACCTACTGTACTTATTGACTTACCCACGACCGACTCCACAGTCTCACTGGTAGGGTAGAAGGGCAGGGCATTTGCGTTCATGCCTGAGGAGAGGCATGGTCCTGGGGGACCAGGAGGGGCAGGACTGGGCGGGGTGGCAGCCAGGCTTGAGGGGATACTGGAGGATAGACTTAAAGGGCTTCCCACTGGCAGAAACACTAACAAATCCTGTAGAAGGCAAGGTACATTGTTCGTATTGCATCCCTAATCCCTAAAATACATCTGCACATGATCCGCGTATGGATATATGAAATGAGTTCATGTCCAGAGAATGGTAATCATACCTGTTTGCTGTGAGCAGCTGACACCATTTCTCTGTTGCGCTGCTCCAGAGCAAAACTTCTTTGTTTTGCCTAAAAACGAGACAATAAAAACACACATCAGACTAGTACTTGCAGTTCATGGAGCCCTAGTTTACTCTAAAAGCTTTTTACGAGTTTGCTGCCATCTAGTGGTTCAAAATCATACAAACTGGGCTCACGTTGGTAAACTGTCTCAAACAACACTGGGGCTGGTATACATTCTGCTGGTATGCAGTCCATAATGCAGTCCATAATATGATGTATGATTTATAACAAAAGTTATAACAAATGCCAAGCACTGACAGAAGTCAAACTATTGTTAGTGTAAATGCTTGGCAGTTTTTTTTTTTTTCTTTTTTTTAACCACAATCTGTAGACAAAATCCCTTGGGCCACACAGACATGATACGAGCATTGTCTGTGGAAGAACCACCTTTAGTCCTACTTCACAATGCCATTTCTCACTCTCCAAAGTAAACAAAAGGTGTTAACAGCCCATTGCAAGCAACACGTCTAGTCGTCTACCTATTAACATGCATTGTCTGGTCAGGTTTAGCATACCAAAACAGGCTCTTCTTATCATATGCTTCATGCTTTGCATGCAATGTCTTGGATGGAAGCACTACCATGACCAGACAATGCATGATAATAGGCACCATGACACCTATATTTTTCCCTATGCATCACTCTTCTGGGCGTGTTGCTTATAGAATTAGGCTACAGTATAAGTTGATGTCAGGCAGTAACCTGATATCTCCATTTACTAACTTTTTGTGTTTGACCTACTTGATCATACATACAACCGTGTCACACAAAAGTAGCACATCCACAAGTTTGAAACATGGCACCAGGCAACATGTTTTTAATTAGATCTGCAACTTTTGCATTTAAATCCTAAAATGTCAAAGTTTTGGACATATGATGCTTCCACATGACAATATAGGAAGAGAGATTCATAATAATTTCCATGCCTGCAGGCTGTAATGGTCATGCCAAGTCAAAGTTAATATTAGAATTTCCACAATGACTGAATGAATGGAAAAAAAAAAAACAGAATTAGGCAAATGGGCAAATTTATAATGTTCACAAAATAATGGACCTGGACCATCGTTGTGTACAGTTTGGTTTTCATGCCGTTTCACTGGCCTCAATTAAAGTATGTTTACCAAAAGGTAAATGTAACCATTATTCACTTCTCTGAATCGCCCTGAAAGACAAATATGTGTGACTAGGTATTTCAAATGTATTAAATGAGTGGTTACATCAGTCCCCAATATTTGAAACTAATTTGTGATGGCATCCTTTTTGGTACTTCCACGCTTGTGTATTTTGTAATTGCAAAATTATGGGAACTTGTGTGAAAATTATATATAAATAATAAATAGGACATGATTTATTTAATGGAAACAAACCCTGGGGGCTTATCTTGGTTATCCTTTTGGCAATCTATTGTAGAAATGTGTACATCTCAATCTCATGTTATTCCCCAAAACAATTGACAGTCAGTTTCTCTCACCTGATCCTCCCTCTCGAACCCAGGGGCTCTGCCGTAGCCTCCCTCTCCAGCCCAGGGCGACAGAGGCTCTCCCACTCCGCCCATGTCTTCACACAGTGATAAAACCCTACCCAGCAGACCTTGTTCCGCTACACCTGCACTCCCAGAAGGGGAGAAAGCATCTGCCATAGACCCCGACCCATGCCCGAGCGCCAGGTTGGGCACACTGGGACTAGAGGGGGCCTCCTGGGCAGGATGAGGGTCTACTGGTCTGGGAGGAGGAGGCGAGCTGGGGGTTGGGAATGATGGCTCTTCGGAAACAAATGCTTCTAGAAACAAACGGTACACAGGAGGCAACATAGTTACTGTAAGCCAATTAAGCATTTCTGCTGGTTTATTGTCATTTTGCAAACAGGTACACATAAAGGGACACACACTAAAATGTTTAACCTGACAATAGGTGTAAAGTGAGCATTATTAAACAGATATAATATAAAGCCTTACTCTCAACATGTGCAAATGCACAAAAGGGCCCTCTTGGACAGCTGCCAGACTGCTGCATGTCATTGCACTTGGTGGATTTATAGATCTGTGGCAGAATAATAACAAGCCATTAATATCTGCCTTCAATGATCTCATTTCTAAAACGCATGTCGGTTTTTGGGTCAACATTGAAAATGACAGACCTCTGGGTGAAACTGTTGTTCTGTGCGTGTGTGGCAATACTGGCATCCCTCTGCCCCCTCACATTTACTGGGGTCTCCCCATTCTTCACTGTGCTTCACCGATGGACACGGCAGAGCTCTGTGTTTAGCAATGGCAAATCCCCAAACAATGATGTTAGATGTCAGAATCTTATTATATGCTTAGTTATCTCACTTGTGCATTCCTTTGTGGGTTACCTGTATTTATGTTTGTGTGGACTCCGTCTCCTGTCTTTACTGTTATGGTAGTATGGACAAGCGTAACCTTGGCGACACAAGCGAGGAGGCTTTTTACAGAGCTCGGTCTTGTAGTGGGACAGCACGTAGGTGTTATCTGAAGAGGAGAGCAGGAGAGACAGCACAGGGTTGGTTGGTTGTTTAAATACGTCACATGAAATCTGCCAGAAGCTTTTTACAGAAAGAAAGAATCAGAACACAAGTCAAGTTTTAACAAGCAGTATTTTTTTTACTGGGTGCACGCATTAGGAAGAAAAATACCAGCACTCAGGGAAATGTCCTTTTAAGCAGGTTTTAGTTTGGCAGGAAAAGGGAGGTGTGCCAACTATAATAGCGCACTATGGCAGCGGTACGTAAACAACAAGGACTTTTCCTGAGTCCTGGCCATTTCAGTTTTGTTTATATTTGACAGAAATGCCTGGTCCTATAGTTTTACGGTGATGCTATGGGCTTGCCTTGCCAGCGGGGCTCCTCACTCAGAATTTTCTCGATGAGGGCGGTACTGGCTGCCTGTCCTGACTGCCCATCACCACCACTTCCTCCCCCGCCATCTGTGGCCCCTGAGCCTCCCTGAGACTCAATCACCTGAACCTCTCTGTAATGGGAAAACAAAAACCAAACAAACAAGAGCACATTAACACACAGCAGAATCAGAATATGGGATATCTAAAATAAATAATAATTGTGATTATTGATAACATTCTGCAATAATATGCATACAAATTTAGGATTATGTCTTACTTAATTCGCAGATTAACAAAGATGAATTCAGTGTATGATGGAAATAAATTAGATGATTTTGTTGTTTTTTGTACACTAATACAATTGTCCTAACCCTAGACCTTCGAGTTGTGCTTTCTGTTGTACCTGATGTCATAAACAGGGCTGCGCAGGTCATGTGATCCATGTGCGAAAGCGCAGTGGGAGCCGTTCTTACTGCAGTGGCCTTTCGAGTCAGTTTCGTGGATGCACGACCCGGTCTTATAATAGCGGAGGTGATATCTGCGTTCTGTGTCTCCCGCTGTCCGATGTAGGAATGGACATCTGGAACACACAAAAAACACAATTGTATATTATTTATACAGTATGTATATTGTATTGTGAGATTTGTTTGAATTGATAAAAATGTTACATTAACATTGGTTTTAATAATAAAAGGATTCTCATTCTGTTCTGCACGTTAAAAACTGATTTTAACATACATTTCTACGCCTTTCAACACAAAATGTTGCAAATGCTGTGAACACTGCTTAGATTGTATGCATAAATAATCTGTGCTCTATCTCTGGCAGATTCACAATACTTTGTAGGAAACCATCTGAAACATTACTCCTTACAGCATCTTGTGAGATGGCACGGAAATTGTTTGTCACTATTGTGATTCACAACACTCACAGAAACAATACATAGCCAAAAAATGTACAAACATCACAATTTGTGATTACTTTACTTTTTCCATATGATGTGCAATTCTACAAATGTATTTCTTGACCGATCCAGTAATCTTGGCTCATTAGCATTATGTTAGAATTGTTTATCCTGGTGCTTGTTATTCCCGGTAAATCAAGGTGCTAAACGATTTAGCACATTTATATCTCCTTTCTCCACATGAGCCCAAGCAGCAGGAGAATAGTGTCTTCATTTGCTAATGCCATGAACAGAAAAATTTAACTATGAATGTTGTCAGTGAAACAGTGCTATGAGCTCCAACTTCTTGCCAGGCAATAGTGTGAAAAAGGAAACCTGTTTCTCCACATTAATGCAAATGAGTTTACATGTTTTATGAGGGCTACTGATCACAATCACAAAAGAAAAGAAAAACGCAGAAGAACTCAAGATTTAACGCCTATACAGTATATATATATATATATAAAATCTCTTGTGTGCCGCTTAAGACCCTGATGCTATTGTCTTAGTATTAGGGCTAGACCCCACACTTGCATCGCATTGTGCACTTCTACATTAAACAACCACACACACATGTTTTAGATTTAGTGCATTTTGTAGTTCAAAACTATGATCTTGGGAGCACTCACTCATCCCCATCTGGGCAGGTCCCCGTCCCCTCATCATATTTGGTGCAATAGATGTCCGGGCTGTAGTTAAAGGTCCCATCCCGCCTGCGAATGGGCCTGCGGCGCCTCTGGTTCAAGAAGTGCCAGTGGAAACAGGCAAAAGGCCGGTGCTGTGTGCACTTGTGCTGCACAAACAGGGGGCACTGCTCGGTTCTGAACTCCTTCAGGTATCTGTGGAGGGAAAACATACATAAGAGGTACAGCATGAGGTACAGCATGAATGTGGTGTGTGAAACACAAATAAACAGGTAACAACATACACAACAACTACAAATAAACACGCTGTCGGACTGTAAAAAAATAATAAGAGTAACATTAGGCCAGCTTAAAGAGTCAATCCAAACTTAATTGCTACACTACATCTTCTGGGACTACAGCACGTGTTTTAATCATCTTATCTTATCTTATACCAATTCAACAAGTGGTGTGCATGTGAGGTTGGTCCCTGAGTTGGTCCCAGGTGATCCCTAATCCCAATGCAGGTAAATGATGGAGAGTTGGTAACGAAATGGACCCCTAGAAAGATCTTCAACTCTTGAGAGCCTAAAATGAAACCAGGTGGTCCCGTATGGGTGCATTTGGTTTCATTTTACGCTCCAGGGTTACATTGCTTTTGAACATCTGCATTGCTTCATATACGGGAGATCTACACAAATTGTATAATGAAGAATAACTGTACTTATAAACGTTTTGCCAACAAACTGCAATGTCTGAGCGCTTAAATCTACTAAAATGGTGGTCCGTGGCTCAAATTAACAATACATAATGGGCCTTGATGCAAAAAGGGTTGAAAACCACTGCACTACAGCTTGTGTGTCTGGCTATAGCTGGCTTTAACAGCAGTGTTTCGGTGATCTTATCGTACCAAGCCAATGAGGCGTATTTTGTTGTATGCATAATAAATACACGTGAGGTTGGTTGTGTGTACACTTTAGCAAGCTAATCCTAGCTAGCCATTAGCTACGTACGTGTAATGTTGGGGTTTCTCGGGCTGTATGTTGAGCACGTTAGCGGGAGACGTGGAGCCGCCCGCCGGTGAGGACGAAGACGACGACGAGGAGGGTCCCTGCACCGCGGTGTTCGGAGCCCCCGGCGGTGCAGTGGGCTGTGTGGTGTGTGTTTTGGACATTATTTCCCCAGCGTTACATGAGACTGTCAAAACACTAGCTTGTTTTTAGCTTAGCCGTGGAGCTAGCTATTCTCGCTAGCAAGCTCCGAAATCCGCATTCTTGCAGCGCGCATGCGTAGGAGGGGGCGGAAGCATATGGACCGAGAGGAACTATGGGGCGTGAAGTTAATTTTACAGCAAAAGCAGCAGTCATCTAGTAGAAGAGTTGCGACATTGAGGGAGCATGTATTAAGCATGTGTGTAACATGTAATTTTTAAACTACTGTACAGCAACAAATAAAGTCTCTGTAATGTCTATGTTGGTGTACAAAACCATCTAAATAAGGAATTTAAGATCATTAAAACTGGACTGTTCCCTGAGTCCAATGCATTTCTGCCTACGACTACGGGGCTGGGATTGTCCCTATTTGCTGTCTCCATTCCCCATAGAATTCTATGTAGAAGAGCCGCCATTGGATTGGCCCCATGAGGTGAACGGAGTTTACGTAACTGTGTCTCCAAGGCTCTGAGTAAAAGGTTGTAGTTCATGAATATGGTCTTGCATTCATATTCTGTGTATTATTACATAAAACTCTTTTTTTTTTTATTGAAGCGAGCATGAATGTTTGAGTATAGTGTTTATCGTTTTGTTTTGTGTTTTTCCTTCGCCTATGCAAAAAACATGCAGAACCATTTCATTGGCTACAGGGCCAATGGGCGTTCCGATATTAATGAGTGACAGCGAGAGGACGCAATGAGAAGGCGTTCCCGAATGACGTCACGTTGAGTATTAATAATCGCACACATCCCCCTCTCGTCACCAAACACATCGACTGCCGACCGCGCTCTGAACTGCTGTTCCACTGCGACATCGTTACTAATAACATCGCTAATACAGGTATGTATTATTGCCGTTCGGTTTTGTCTAGATAAAAAGCGACAGCCCTGGTTTTCTTAGCCTTCGTGTTAGGATAGCAGTTCCGTATCTTGTATGCCGTGTTTCGTGTGGTTGTGTTTTCCTCGGGTCGTAACTCGGTGGGACGACGGCTTGTGTCGGGGCTAGCCTAGCCGCTAGCTAAAAATAGAACAATGGAATCTGGTCGTTCCGCCAGACAACCTTAGCGATTTTCTGCCATCGGCAAAACGTTAACGCTCTATAACCTCCGTTAGAGATTAAAAAAGATCCACAATCTAGATAATTCTACTTGACCTAAAACATTCTAGTTGTTAAATGTATGCCGTTTGTGTCAACTGGCTATGGGGGCGAGTCAACCGAGGGGAATAATGGCGATGTCGGCAAAGCAGCCCTGGTCGCTGCTGCCCTCTTTACGGAGACATTTATTTATTTATATTTTGTTGAAAGGTTACGTCATTTTCTTTAGCCTGGGTGACCAAGGGCGAATAAAATTCCCCATCCGTGTGTCATAACAACACTCACTGCTCGTCATGTAAACGGCGTGTGGTTTGTTTAACCTTGAAAACCCGCCTTGGTAAGAGATCCGAAGCTTGAATTTGTGATTGTGATCCGTTCGTTGCGTTTTTAATGCGCGCCAGGGGCGGATCTAGGCATGGGTATGGGGTGCAATGCCCGGTCTGCCCACCATAACACGATGGCAAGCAAAACAACACAAGATATTCTCTTTTTTTATCTTAAAGTGCTTATAGATAAAATGATTTGGAAATACTGCTACTTAATACAGTTCTCTCACCACTAAACCAACAGCATTTCATCATTGAAAACGGAAAACTCGGAGTCAGACATTTATGCATGCTGCGTGCCTGTTGCAACTAAAACTGATATTGATGCTTAACTTGACTAATAAACTAACTGAAGATGGTATGCCCGTGGCGCGAAGCGACACTGATGATGAAGCCGCCCCTTACCACTTTCTCCTGCCCCCGAATGCGGAATGTTATATCCGCCCCTGATGCGCGCTGGTATGGTAGGAAGGCGGGTTGTGTTGATCATGGAACCCACCAGACTCCTCCTCCCAGCGGCGGAGGCATGCTCGGAGGCTAACGTGCTAGATGTATTTGTTTTATTGTCGCTAGGCCGGCAACGTGGGGCCTTTAAGAGTTAAGACCCGATGCCGATTATCAAAATTCCTTCCGAATCAGTAGTTCGTACAATTGTCCCCCACTAGCATTTTTAAGCAAAAATGGCGTCGAGGAGACCAAAGAACTGAGATTAATCTGCGATCGCGGTGCCCGCCAAATCCGTTGTCACTCAGTGGGGATGTGTTTTTGTCTCTGTAGCTGCTGAGAGATGGCCCGTACCAAGCAGACCGCTCGTAAGTCCACTGGAGGAAAGGCGCCCAGGAAGCAGCTTGCCACCAAGGCTGCCAGGAAGAGTGCCCCCTCCACAGGAGGAGTGAAGAAGCCCCATCGTTATAGGTATGTCATCAGTGTCATGTAATAAACTTGTAGCAAGTTTCAGTTTGACTGCTGATCTTGGGTGATTTTGAAATCGTGTTCAAAAGTAATGCTAACAATTTTTCACCTTTTCAGGCCAGGAACTGTGGCTCTGAGGGAGATCCGTCGTTACCAGAAGTCCACAGAGTTGCTGATCCGCAAGCTGCCATTCCAGCGCTTGGTGAGAGAAATTGCCCAGGACTTCAAGACAGATCTGCGCTTCCAGAGTGCTGCCATTGGCGCCCTTCAGGTGAGTGAAGTGACTATTTTGTTTGTGTGAACAATAACTAACTACTACACAGGAATCCAGCTTGCTGTGTAAGCTAAGTAAGCTAATGATGTGCCTCTTTTTCCCTCACCCCTGTAACAGGAGGCCAGCGAGGCATACCTGGTGGGACTGTTCGAGGACACCAACCTGTGTGCCATCCATGCCAAGCGTGTCACCATCATGCCCAAAGACATCCAGCTGGCTCGTAGGATAAGGGGAGAGAGGGCCTAGGCAGCTTGTGACCGCATCAGCAAGACAAATAATCCTATTTATCGTACTTAGCGATTTTGTGGACTTAATTTCTGGGTTTTTTAAGTTTCTTTTTGGTTTTTGTATTGTATTTTAGATTGAGACAAATGGATCAGTCATTCCACAAACCTGAATTCAGATTTGGTTAGGCGAAGTTGTAACAGAACGTTGAGCGGGTTGCCAACTGTTAAGTTTTCAACAGGACAATGGGACGGCTGGATTTTCTTCCTTTGAATCCAAGAATTGGTGTTTAATGGCTGAATTCTTCACATCTTCCATGGGGGCACGGTCCTTCATACATTTCTACCCTCTGCAGTATGCCAGCATGTATTGCACAACAGGTTTCTGTAGTGTCAGTCAGGGTGTTGTGTTTAGTCACACCATACACAACAGCAAGGTGCATGACAGCCCCCTTGTATTTTTCTGGACCGCTTTTGACATGTTCTTTTTCCAACATAAATCTTGGCAGCTACATTTAATACTATTTATGAAGTGTTGTCACATGTCTTTCTATTAAAAGTCTTTAAGAATAAAACTTGTCCTGTGGTGAATACATTATTACACATGACACTCATTTACTGTATCATTTGTCTTTATACAGGAATCCAATGTGTCACAAATTACTTTAGTTGGGGTCATACAAACCACTCTGTATGTTTGAAGCCAGTAGCTGTAAGAGAATAAAGACAAATGTAAGTGGGGGTAGGGGGGTGTATATTGGCATCAATATATTTTAGCTGTCTCATTGTAATCCTCACCAATACGGCAGATAATCTCTTCACAGTCCTTGACTGTGCTTGCTTTTAGTACAACACAGTAGAATCCTGTGGCTCGGCGAGTTTCTGGGGAGTCTCTGTGAACACAGCCAATCACATGCTTGGTTGATGTCTAGATGTGACCAATGACAACAGGCCTTTGGGACTGCACCACTGCTATGCCTTCTTGAAGGAGGGGTACAACATGTAAATTCTAGATGCATTGCTAAATTTGCATGCTGGTTGCAGAAAATTGTCATAAGATCCATGAAGTCTTAATACAATTCATATATTTAGTATTCCACATGAACCGTCTTGAGATTTGTTAGCGGACACTTACGCCACGCAGAACGCCAATATAGTGTAGTCTGGCTGATTGTACCTCCCTACGCAGGAGATTTCTGGGTAGTGATGCTGGAATAATTCCTGTGGAAATGTACATATAAGCCAAACAAAACTAATCAGAACATTGGGCATGACATAACTAAGTTGCAATTTCTTTACCAATGGACAGTTAACACCGGACCGGGAATATAAAATTGAATTATGATAAAACATGCTCTTGTACTCACCTGCTTAGTGTTTTTTTCTGTGCACGTCAGGTGTGTTTCCTTCATGTCTAAAAGCACTTCCTACAGGACAAATGACTGTATAAGATTATATTGTGCAAAAGTCCATTGAAACAATTATATCCTGTTGGGATTCCTACCTTGCTGGGCAGTTTCTGCTGCAAGACTTGTGGTATTGCACACTGTAGCACCTCCTTGCCTCCAAACTGAGAAAAGAGTGTATCATTGATCAGTAGTTCTCCCCAAATATTACCGTCAGAAACAGTAAGAACATAAATTACGAATAATTTCCAAAGATAGTCAAAGTAACAAAGAATATAATTCAAGTTTAAACACAATGTGCACTTGATCAGTACCATCCCGACGTTTGTCTTTCCCAGATACTGGACGATGTATACAATCCTGTTGGATAGAATTGGTTTAGTGTCTCCATATACGTTTCTCAACTGTATCAGAAGCATTGGGTGTAACATGGCCAATCGTTGCTGCAAGATTTGAATTGAATCAGGATAAAGTTAAATAGTTGTTGGTAATTGACTTGCCTCCCCTCTTTGAGACACTGTGACGCAGATGGCCGCTGACTGGCCACATTTGTCTTATCAGAGGAACGTGGGCCAAGGTTGAGAGTGGGATTCTCCACTCTCAGAGCCCGCAGGTGTTTAATGAGAGGTCGATAGACACCGCCATCCCTATCCCTCCACCGCAGCACAAGGATGGACAGAGGACGCCCCTTTAGTTGTGAGAGAACCGTGCCAGCCTGGATAATTACAAGAAATGGAAGTTTAGGCTTGCAGAAAATCCTCAACAGAAGCATTTAATGTTCAGTCAACTTGTGTTTGTACCACATTGCTGTCAGGCACTGCTGGTCGAACATGATACAGAGGTTATATTTAGGGTTAGGGGATAGGGTTAGGTTTGGTAACAACCGGTGAAGAGCAATGGTCCATCAGCCCATCGGTCGCAACCATTTAATGGTCCATAAAACGGCCAACCATCAGTAGCGGCTGGTGGTAAATGATTTGTCTGTCTCTCCAAGTATGGTAAGTAGTGTGTATCTACACTATATGTATACATTTCTTGGTCTGAGAAAACACTCTCCATCGCACATGCTGTCTCAGACAAGCTCAAGCAGCACAAGCTCATTTTGACCTTGATGGGCTTTACTTGCCTGTCCGTTCCTAGAATTCCGCAGAGAGATTCCATTGATCTCATCGATAACGTCACCAGGAGAGATGAACTTGTCTACCTGAGCCTGGCTACCAGGCAACAGGTCTAAGACAAACACACGTCCACTAAGATACCTGAGAGAGAGAGAGAGAGAGAGAGAGAGAGAGAGAGAGAGAGAGAGAGAGAGAGAGAGAGAGAGAGAGAGAGAGAGAGAGAGAAAGAAAGGGAGACAGAGGGAGACAGAAAGAGAGATGCTGCAGAAGGTGTAGTACATCAGTGGTTCTCAACCTTTAAAGGCCACGGACCCCAAAATAATCATATCTGCGTTAAACGCCCACCTAGGAGTTGAAGCATTACATTTACGTTGTAGATTGACTTTAGTTAAAATAGGCTACTTTCACAACTTTTTTACAAAGTACGTTTGTATAAGTTTGTTGATGGTGCAGTAATGGTATTTTATTTTAAGTATTTATTCATGAAAGTCTATACATTGTTGGGGTTGAGAACCACTAGATTCGAAAATATGTGTACTGTACTGTGTAGTGGTGGATTGCTAACCTTAACACCATGCCTAACTCCCGACAAGGTACTACTTCATACATCTCACAAACCTGGGAACACAACGAGAACTCCATACAATACATCTCGTAAAATACTCTGCAGATTTACAGATTTGTAATTGCCATTAAAACCATAATAAAATTATTACAGCATAGCAATAATATCCTTGAGTCTTACCGGTAGGAGCCAACTCTCATCTAGAAAACTGCAAATCTGTGTTGAGAGAAAAGAGGCACTGTATTTTGTTGGCAGAGTGAAAAATGTATTATTGTATGTTTAGTGCAGTAGCAGGATGAATGCAGGCAGGAGGAATTGAGGCTTAATCTAACCTCCATGTCCAGTTTGAACTCCATTTGTGAGAGAACCAGCAGCAGAGACATGAAAGGTTCTGGAACCGGAAGGACATTTCATCATGGGCATTAGACATTGACCATATTTTGGCCATTTTGGGATGTGATGAAAATAATTAAGTCACAGTGTCTGCAGCAATCTGATAAGGTAAAAAGCCTCACCCACAAATTCCTCATTCCTAAAGATTGAGACAGCAGGGCTGTACCACTGGAAAACACAACGCAACATACCGGTTCTTCATTAACAAATTTTGGTCAAAATAACACATTTGTTTGTTTGTTTTTCTTTGTTTGTTTAAAACAAGATAAAGCTCTATGTTATGAATGTAGTCTTCTCAATGCTATAAAGTAGTTCAACAACTGAACACACAATCACTAAAATAATTGTTTGCCAATTTTAGCCCATCAGGAAATTCTACGCATTTATCAGCTTATCAAATATATAACATTAAATGCACACGCTGGTATGCACACACATACACATACAAACATAGTAATTAGAGCAGCATGCAATTGTATTTACTAATTGTGCATAAACTGACATTTTAAGGTCATACCTCTAATATTCTGGGTGTGTGCAGAAGGTGTGTGATGAACTGTTGCAGAACTTTGCGGTTAAGAGCCAGCCTGAGCAGGTACCGACCCCTGCCCTGGGGTGTCAGTAGCTTTCGACACGCTTTCGACTTCTCCACTGCCAGGGACACTGCACACACGCTATGCAAACATCAACAAGGAGCCCATTACAGTGTTGTACTGTATCATGTACAATATCTCCAGGCAGTTTGTCTTGTCAGTTAGTGAAACCGTATATCATGCATGTTACTTATTATACCTGCCACAGGTGTCCTGTTGTGAAAGCTGTTCAAAACACTGCCAGTAGTCTCTGTATACCAGACTTAGAACAGGTTCTGGGAACACGTGAGTGCAAGCACACACACACACACACACACACACACACACACACACACACACACACACACACACACACACACACACACACACACACACACACACACAGTGTTGACTGACAGATTTTGCAAGACAAATAAGCAAACAGGTCCATGGAAATAAGAAGCCACTATAGGCCAACGTTATATGCACCAGCTGTTTGAAAATAGAAGCACTACAAGCTCACAACGATAAGAAGCATTGTACACATGTATGATCTGATTTTTCCTTTGTTTTTTGTTGTTGCTTGTTTGTTTTTGAAAGATTCATTTTTTATTATTATTATAATAACAACACAAATCTGGTCCACTCTCAAGCTGCCACAAAACATTTGCAAATGTGCGGTCAATGGCGGTCATGGAGGTGGAGGGCACATGGTCACATAATTATAATAATAGGTTTAAACCGCATGAAAACAAGCATGTCTGTCAATAGTATCATCAAGATAAAAAGCCTGATTGACAACATAGCTTGTTATATGGCTTGACTTGCCTACTTACGGTTGATGCCTTTCCTCAAGATGAGCTCCAGCAGCTCACAGCAGGACGCAAGGTGAGGGTTGGTGTCTGTCACAATGTGACTGTCTGACTGCTGCAGGCTCAGGATACACACTGCATGGGGGGAACAGCATCCCATTATTAGAAATGTAGGCTATGTTAGATATGTTGCTTATCAAAACAGCCATAATGAGCTGTGGTGTTAAAGGGGAATTTGACCCATTTTCAAAATTTTCCTGAGAGGACAGAGGATACAAATGTGAACCAAATGGAAATCCATTTGGTTCCATTTGTACCCTCTCAGGAAAAGGGGGTCTGAAAAAATCATTAACATGGTGAAATACATCTTGATGATGTCATCAGATGTATTTTACCATGTTAATGATTTTTTTCAGACCTCCATTTTTAGGAAATACAGAATTGGGGGAACTTTTTTTTTATCATGTCCACACAACATCTCTAAGGTATATTAATGACATTAAAATGTTGAAAATGGGTGGAGTTCCCCTTTAAGCAGGGTCCCCCTAAATGCCCAGACTGCCCCACGTATGATATCAGGGAAATAACCCACATTTCAAAGGTATTTCAAATGAATGTGCTTACATGCTAATGAAAATGAAACTCATGTTATTACTAATGCTTACTTGCCTAATACAAATCATGTACATTATAAATCTTCTGGGTCACAGAACCAAAGAAAATATATAAAACAGAAGATATATTTTGTGTTATATGTAGCCATGCCAAACATACATAGTTATCTATTCAATGTGGGGTTTCCCCCAATTGGGAACAATTCCCCCAATTGGGAAATGTTACATCCGAGCCTGGTGTTAAGGATATATGGAAGTGTTCAAAATGATGATTATGACACGAATGCCTGTGTGGTCGATCCTAATTGAATTGTAGTAGCATAGGAGATTCTGAGTCGGTGAAAAACCCACACGGCGAACAACTATCTTCACAAGATTACAGGTAAAATAGCCAATTCAATTAACATGACAACATAATTGTGATATTAAGATGCAGCAGCGAGCATATTGTCCACAGATTGCATTAACCCAGACATAATATATTGAACGTTTTACCTTTGAGAGTCTGTAGTAGTGGTTCTTTGGGTGCCATATTCTATACTTGCCTCCTCTACGTTATCATCAGATCGGTATGGCTGGTGTGGAAAGGAGACGCACCTACTTCACCCAGACTTCACCGCGTCACACCCATACTTCCGTGTATACAGGGCTTAACATAGAGTAATGAAATACGGCTTAAGGGCTATATCAATAACCATTTAACATACCGGGGCACGATACAGGCATTTCCACAGCACATGATCAGTACATATATTGAGTAGTATCATCACTATATGAGCCAGCCAGGGTTGTTATTATTTTTAGCTCTCCTCCGGTGTGATCAGTAGGCTATATTAATAATGCAAACGGCCTATAATCAAAAAAATGCAATCTGTCTAGTGTGTTTCCATGTTTTGCCCAGCGAATCTCCGAGAGAGCCAGAAATAGTGAGTGAAATGGAGGCCTCTGGCGACCTCTCCTGGAGTGCTTTTCAAACTGCAGCTCCACGGAAACAGCCGATCGCAGTGGACACAGTGTGGTCGGGCTGCTGGGCAGCATACAGTAATATACATTACACCATACTGTACAGAGCGCGCACTCTGCAGCATTGTGGAGGAAGCTGTGCACCAGCGATGCTGAAGGAGTCACCTGCCAAATACGTAGCCTGGGAAAGACTTTAGGGAACCCTCCTCCAAGTGCGTTGCCCCAAAGGATATTACAACAAGGTAAGGCTTAATTTAAAACTTCACTAATAATAACTCAATCTACACTGCATGTGTTTTTAAAGTTTAGCCTATAGCCTATACTTTGAAGTGAATGTGGATGTTGGTTGGCTTTGGGTAATTAAGGACAATGTTATTATTTATTTATTTATTTGTTTGTTTGTTTATTTTCTTCTTGACAATCGTTAATAATTGTGCATGCGTACTCTAGCTGTAATGGTTATTTACAATAGAGTCTGAAAGACTGCATGCAAAATAATGTGCCAGTACAATGAACTGCAGTGGGTGGAAATGAATGAAATAGCTTACATTTACCCACCATTGATTTCCAAACGCTCTCGTTTTGATATTTGTGAACAGGCTTGCCTAGTATAGACTCACTATCTGCATTGTGTACAGTCAGTCAGTATACTACAGTGCAAGAACTCCCTAATCCCGGATTTTCTCTAGCCTAATCTGTACAACAGTTCTCTCTGTCCCAAGTTAGAAATTAGTCTCAAACATCACAGGTAATATGTAAACACAATCCTTTATGGGAGGTTTTTGGAGATGCTGTGGCCCCTTATATATTTGTTTGCTTTGCAATGTGTTGAAATAAACCCCATCCATCTCTCTTCTCTTCAGATTATTGGCATAGCACGGCTCAGCACGTCACTTTCTCTAGCACGTGTGTCGGGCAACCACCAAGTTAATCCCATCGTTGTTTTGATCATGTTGTTCTCTAACGTGTATGATGCTGCTGCCATGGTCCCCAGACATCACTTATACATATACAACTGAATGTATTGAAGCTTAGGCATTTTAACTGACGGTATTATACTTTTAATTAAAGTACATTAGACACTCGCCACATTGGACACTCGCCACAAATCACACTCCTTTTTGCACACACACAAACTCCTTTTTGCACACACACACACATGTGTGCGCGCGCGCGCGCACACACACACACACACACACACACACACACACACACACACACACACACACACACACACACACATACACAGAGAGAGAGAGAGAGAGAGAGAGAGAGAGAGCAGAAAATCCATTGTACTGTTCCACACATCAAAGTACTGTGCAGGGTGGGCTGCTGAATCAACAGCAATGTGCTCTGGGGATGCTGCCTCAGATCTCCTTGGAATTAATCTCAAAATTCAAGGCCATCCGTGATTGCATGTTGGCCCAAAAACAGAGAGAAAGAGTGCGTGCGTGTATGGATATGTGGGTGTGCCGTGCGTGTGGGTAATTGAGGAGGTCTAGTATACGTCACACTTCTCTTGTCTCAGGGGGGCATGGATTTAAACCTCTCTTTTGAACTATGGCATGCTTCCACTTTTCCCCTGCTCCTCCTCCTCATCCTCCTCCCCAGCTCCAGTCAGTGTTCAGCCTTAATGATTCCTCTGTGAGATTTCATTGCAGAGTTGTGATAAAAGTTCCGCAGTGCTCTCGCTCTGTCTCTCTCTCTTACCAACCCCCCCCCCCCCCCCCCCCCCCCCAACTCCACCCACAGCCAACTCCACCCGCACCCACATACACATGCACGCGCACACAAACACATAAACGCATACAGACACACACACACGCACATTATGCCGCCTCTCATAAATTACTGTTTTCTGCCCTCTCATCGATTCAGGCGTACTATAAGGAGTCCAGTCAGCTGCAGTTTGGGCCCAGCTCTGTCAGAGCGGGTGCCAGCGTACTAAAGCTTTTCATCACTGTATCTCTGAGTATTGCGCTCCCTCTCTCTCTTTCTCTCTCCCTCTCGTTCTCTCCAGCTGCCACCATGATGAAGGACTGCCTGCAGTTCCTCGTAGAGCCAGCTAAAAAGCTCAAGATCCGTCTCAAGGTATGTATGAAATCACATATGCAGTATGTGCACTCAAATCACCACTGTGCAGTTACTGCCTTGGCTCTTACCCACCACCCTCAGGCGACGATTGCTGAAGTACAAACTTTGGACATCACAAAATTCATGCAATGAACATTTTATGTTGTTTCTCTTTCCTCCAGGAGTCTCGTAAGAAAGTGAGGCATGAGAAGAAACCGGCCTTAGTTGAGAGCCAGTTATTCATAATGGAACTGGCTCGAGAACTCAACAAACTGTGCCAGGTAATATCTCTCCCTCTCTCTCTTTCTCTCTCTCTGGTCCCATTTATTACCTAATTATTCATGTATATGTCTCTCTTGCTCCATTTTGATCAATGGCCCTCTGTCATCACAGAGGTCAAATGTCCTCTGTCACATTTGGACCAGTGAGGATACATGGCCTCCCAGTGTGTGTCGGGACTTCATAGTGGAATGGTCTGCAGTGCTAGAGAGGAGATTACAGGTATGCGCACCCTATCTATTGCTGCGCATGGAGAAACAAACATAGCATTCGATGTATGGTCTGCTGCGAACAATGCAGCTACTCAACCCTTCACCACACTGCATTAAAAATGAACGAGTGGACACAAACCCATGGGAAATAATGTGGTGTTCCAGCAGTACTGGAATGTACTAAATTACTTGCACCTAAGTACAGATGTGACATATGTTTACGTTACTGGAGCATGTCAACATTTCCACACTTGTACTTCCAGTTTAGCTTTTTAGTTAACTTGTCGAATTTTGTTTATATTACAAAACAAACATTTACCATTTCAGACATTTTAGAAATGTATACATTTTAGGAATGTGATATCTTGTGAAAATTGAACATTCTACATATGACTACTTTTACCTTTGGGCTACTTTAAGTACATGTTCAAGTCAGTACTCACCAACCAAAGTTGTGGGATTGATGTGTTTGGGTTCTTCTGCATGCAGACCAGGACCATCCCAACAGAGTACTATTATGAGAGACCAGAGAAGAAAGACTGGAAAGGTCACCTCCTCTGCATGCTGGAGTCAGGGGGAGAGTATGACATGGGCCCCCACAAACGAGTCATCATGGAATGGGTGCGAGATATGAAGAGCAGGCCTGAGGTATGTATACATATAGTACAGGTACATAATATGTCAGCCCTGGCTCTATGCATACTTGTAAAGTCGTTCTGGATCTACTTATTCATCACCATGATTCACCTTTAATTCACTGCAATAAAAAAGTCAATTTTATTTTTTTATTTTTACATTAACATTAGAAAGCACCTTTTTCTTTTCTGCTTTATTGATAGATACCAGTAAGGATACACAGTAAATAGGGAGATAAGGGGAGAGACATCTAGCAAAGGTTGTCATGAATGGGGCTCGAACATGCTACACGCAGTCAGGCCAATAAGCCTCTATGTGGCATGCGCCTAGACCACTTGGCCAGTGGGCACCCTCTACTTTATATAGCTTTTATATTGATATCGATAAGTACATTTATGTGAGCTACCTTATGGTGTTTTTACTCAAAAGACACTGCTGGGTTACGTGTAACCTCGTGGTTCGATGCACCTGTGCGATTAAGCACTATCCAGCTGACCCAGTTTCCTTCTGATTAGAGAGATTAATCCAAACCCTGCCCCCTCTATACAGCGTCTTCCACTGTGTGTGTGATAAGTGGAGTTTTGAATGACAACAGCCCACAATAACATATGGACTGCCAGGCTGTCTTGCATGTCCAAAAACAGATACTAAAACAGGGAATAAAAGAAACTGTGTTGCAGCAGAGCAATGTATGGAGTCCCACGTTCTTGCCAGCAACCCTATACAGTATATTTCACTGAAATGTTGGCTCCATGCTGTTGGTGTATTTCTTCCTACATGCCATCAGTGCCCATGCCCGACGTTAACGAAAGCCTATCTGTGTGGAGTTTGCTAGTTCTCCCCATGGTAGGTGCCCTCACCAAAAACACACAGTAATCTGCCTTCCCCTGGTCAGCCGGGGCTGCTGATGGAGTAATAATAATAATATAACAATAATATCACCCTAACTTAGCTGATTCAAAATAATATAACCAAAATTTCAATTGTTAACCTAACTGAGAAAAGGTGAAACCAAAATATCTAACACCCACCCCTACCAAACCCAGGCTGTAGGGAGTTCAAGTTCTGCACACAATGCAATGAACAAACATGGGCTTGCTTGTTGACAATCACTTTGGGGGAGAGGAGAGAGCAGAACACAGATGCTCACCACCAGCCTCTTATACTCTCCCTGGTAGGCTGCAACCAATCATCTCATCTCCATGGGTGTTACATAATTTTCAATCATCCACTCAACTGATACACTCACTCACTCACTCACTCACTCACTCACTCACTCACTCACTCACTCACTCACTCACTCACACACACACCTTCCACACCACACACTGCACGAGAGAAGCACTGCAGAGAGAGAAGACCGAAGGGCCGTAACACAAGGGTTTGGGAAGAATGATTAAGTGCTGATCAATGATAAGGTCATATAATGCATTCCAAGCACAGCACATTTACATGACACGACTACCAATATCTTTGTTGTAAGTTGTTATGCATAATTATAAACTATGCAGTATACTGCATTATAAATGTCATTATGAGAAATTACAGGCCCATGCATGGATTATGTAATGTTTAATTATGTTGTTATTTTTCTTCTGGCTTCCTCCCTATAGCCCAGTATCTGGCCTGGGGAGCCTGTGCTGATGATGCTGGATGACCTGGAGTTCCAGTGGAAGAGAGGTCGTCTGCCCAACATGCTCCCAGCCATGGAGCTCGTCATGCTGGCCATTCTCAACTCTGCCGGCCCTGACCAGGTGTGACCGCTGCCTCTCTGGCTTCATGTGTGATGCTTCTGGAGGTGCACGTTTTCATAGGGCATCAAATTATGTCCAAGGGAGATTATTTCAACAAATAAGGAAAGGGTAGGCCTGTAGATCTTCCATTTTGAAGTTGGAGGGGAGCAGGCTGAGGCTGGTGGCCGACAGGCAAGGCAAGGGGGATGAATGTAGTCAATATACCGGTAGTCAGTTCTAGTTTCAAGAAACTAGAACTGAATTCTGCAGGGGCGAAGCAGTATTACCTCACAAAATGTTGAGCAACATTTGACTTGGAGGTGATGAGTTGATGCCAGGCAGGTGAGGTAGATGAGGGAACTGTTAAGATGTGCTGCCAAGCAGGATGCTGGAGTCATGCCTGCCCACACCCACTCACAATGATAGACACCACAAGGCCAGAGACTTGTGACAAACTCTGACAGTGTCCAAATGGATAATATGTCCACTGTTGATGAAAATAGAACATAATATGATGCCATCAGTAAAATGTCATGTGTGTGTGTGTGTGTGTGTGTGTGTGTGTGTGTGTGTGTGTGTGTGTGTGTGTGTGTGTGTGTGTGTGTGTGTGTGTGTGTGTTCGCATGTGCAGGAGGATGTGACCAAACAATGGCTGATCAGAAAGCAAAAGAGCCAGAGGATTGGTAGGTGGAGTGCTATATTACATATTTGTTGTTGTATTATTTGGATATATCCAACTATATACCTACCATCATCATTCTTTTTGCAATTTTACTAGTTTATTTTTAAACTAGTTACAAGGGCTGTTGTCACAGCCTTGCAGAAAATGTGTGAAATTGGAATCGATTCTATAACGTCATGTCATCGTGCTGGATTTAAGATCCATCAGCAGTTTCAATGTCAATCAACTGGTAAATGACTCAGCCACCCCTGTAGTGGCAGCGGGAAAGTCTCTCCACCCACATGCAATTAGTATTGATACCTTAATGAATAGTGCTGGTGAAGAAACATGTTGTAGATAGGGTGTTATGTATGGTCAATGAAATGCCCCTTGCGGCTACTTGTAACCACAGCGTTCACTTGTTCTTTCAGATGCAGCCCGCTACATCCCCCACAGTGGTAAGACACGAAACTGGGTTTGATTCCAGAACATGAAAATGCATTTTTTTAATTAATTCTCAAGTTGTACAAAATGCCTCTCTCTTAATTTCCTTCACAGTGTGGAACTGGATCTGTGATGCTGCAGGTATTTAAAACTGCAATCAGTATGCATCCATTCAGCATTAACATTCCAATTCAAAGCCACTTAAACTCTATAATACTCCAGTTGACCAGGGAACTGCACGTGTAGATTTTAAACGTTTCCCATCTTGATCTTCCAAACGCACAGAGGAAGTCACCCTGGACCGGGACACGGCCAACGCAGACCTGGTCGTCTCCAGCGACGAGAAGCGCATGCGCTGCGGCCTGGAGCGCCAGCAGGACCTCCCCAAGAGCACGCAGCGCTTCGACGGCTGGTGGTGCGCCCTGGCCAACGAGGGCTACGCCTCCGGACGCCACTACTGGGAGGTGGAGGTGGGAGCGCGGGACTGGCGGCTGGGCGTGGCCAAGGAGTCGGCCCTCCGGAAGGGCTACCGCTCCCTCAACACGGACACGGGCTACCTGACGCTGCGCCTGGAGAGGGGCACCGAGTTCAAGGCCCTGACGGTGCCCGCCACGCCGCTGCCGCTGCGCCTGGCGCCACGCAAGGTGGGCGTGTACCTGGACTACGAGCAGGGCCAGCTGTCCTTCTACGACGTGGAGAAGCGTGCCCATCTCTACACCTACAACGAGACGTTCACTGAGAAACTGTACCCCGTGTTCGGAACCGTGGAGGTGGTCAAAGACCTGGTGGTCAGGCCGGCGGACGCCAGGGAGCCCTGCCTTTGCCCCAGGTCCTGCCTATGGAACTGAACTGAACTGTTCTTCCTTTTCACAGGGCAGTGGTTCTCAACCTGCCACATTATTACAGTATAGGGGTCCTCCCACATGACCTGGGTCGGGGGGGGGGGGCAGGACAGGTGACAATTTAAGGACTTTTAATGCCTCAAAAAGTGTAAGGAGAAAGGCCATTTAACTGCTTCAAAAGTAACTACCGGTATTTAAGTAAAATATGAAAAGAGACAAAATAATTGAATATTGCAGACCTACAAGCTCGCAGTGCCCCAACTCTATTTTTGTCCATGCTAAACCCCTGGCCTTTTTTTCTCTTTTTACTATTTTGTAAAACATTTTTTGAATAGTTCAACTAGCAAATCCACAAGCTCATAACATATCAATGCAGATTGGCTAGTTGAACTATTCAAACATGTCTTTCAAAATAGTGAAAGACATTTAGGGATAAGTTTAGCATGGATACTTGAGCCCTGAGTCTCCTACAAAGTGCTTTTCAGTATTATTCTGGGGGCCCGAAAAGGTTGAGAACCACTGATATAGTGCAATAGGTCTCATCCTCAGGGGCTCAGTGGGTGGTTTCATGTTTTCTCACATTCTAATTGCTGGAGTTATCATATTTACGGTTGCTGGACTATATCTACAATGCTCTCCTCACAGGTTCCCTTGTGACACTAGGAGGAAAGACTCACACCACTATTTCTCTTATGTTGCCTTCATGGGTGATATATGCTTTGTTCTAAGGGTGGATATAGGGTGTTTGTTTTATTAAGGTTTCGTTTTAATGTTTTTTGAGATTCAAAACTAATGTACCTATATGATATGGAAATGCTTGCACCAAAACTAACATAAGCTAGCGTTGACTTGGAATAGTTTAATTACAGAGATGTACTGTAGCACTGCACCCCAGTCCAGTTTTAATCATGCTTTTTGGGTGATTTAGTGAATACAACAGCCAAGTGTTGGATTGGATTGGTTATTACCTAGACTGATGCATCCACTGTGCAGCTGTATTAACTAGGAAAATAAATGTGGGACTAGGTCTCGCTTTGGCACAAGCTGGAGTGAATATTAAATGATTTATGCATGCACTAATTCTAAATCTATAACTTAGTTCACTTATGCCTAGTACAGTTATCGATAATTAGTAAAACATCCATGTGTGCCTGGTCCCATCCTTCAAGGGTCCCAGCCCTTGAAGGATGTAAACAGTTAAATGAAAAGCTTCCCTGCGTTTAATTGATGGAGAACACACACACACGCACACACACACACGCACACGCACACACGCACACACACAGGGCGGATGTAAACTTAATTCACTCTGTTCTTCTCTCTGGCTTAAGCTTGCTGCAAGTATTTGCATCAGTCAGTAGCGTATTTTTTGGAAACCTGCATTCAATCATGTTAATGTAATATTGTAATGCAATGCTTTTTTTCTCCTTTACCCCCAAAAATCAATAAATTACAAAACAGTAATACCAGTGGTGGTTTCTGCCTTGCTTGGTTTGAAGCTCATCTAGAGATAAATGCACCTGCAATGACAATGATTATGTTGAGGATCTTTATTAAAGAGCAATACAACTGACATACCAGGTAGAATGAATTTAAGACAATGTGAAAAGGCCATTGTTGTTAGATGGATTTTCTTTATATGTATGATGTTGATCACAAGTACAGATATACCTGTACTGTATATTTCCGTTTGTTCATGGAGCATTTGATCCAGTTTCCCCCCTACAGAAATAAATCCTGCCACCGCATGTTTGACTAAATGTAAAGCATCTCTACAACATTTTGAGTAAAAATGCAATACGAATAGAATGCTACATGAAAAACAATATCATGTTTCTTTCTCAAACACTTTTCCTATATAGATCTTCTGGACCTTATCTTTTGATCTTTACAAAAATAAAAACAAAAAACATGTAAGAAATACATTTTAAACATATTACATTCACACAATACTTAAGGGCTTAACGGGATACTTAACATCACATAGTCTGAATTGGAATGCAACATATTTGAAAGTTTGAAGTGGAGCAAAACATTTTTGTAAAGGAATTTAGCTAAATGAAATTTTGGAAATGTAATGCAATGGATCTGAACATGTTTGGAGTGGAACATAAGACATTTAGATATGCAATATTGAAAGAGGGAATCTCCCCCTCCGCCACAAAATAAATCAAAGGAAAAAAATCAAATCAAAGAAGAAAAAAAAAAAAAACATGATCAGCTACTGCAGAAAGTGGGAGGAGTTAGAGAGGGGGTGATATTGTGATGTAACCATAACCAAAAATAAACAAGGAAGGCATATTTCAACATTCTAACCAAACATGGGGGTCGATTAGAGAAATGTTAGAGTAACTCCATAGGCACATAAAAAAGAGAATGTAAAAAACAATCACTCCGTCTTTACAATGATCAGTGTGTATTCTCAATTTCTCATTGTATGCCTTCTGTTTTATTGCAGTACGAAATAAGAAAATGGTAAAGCAATTCAAGCACAACCGTTCAATGTCATGTCCCGCTGACAGGCTTCGATTCTGAGCCTGCTTAGGTAAAAATCTGAAGAATTAAATAGACCCACTTTCATATAATACAAATCTATGAACAACAATCCCTATATAAACAATACATCATCTTTGAGTCATTAGTTTGGAGTCAGATAGGTCACAATGTTATATGTGCTTCTAACCTCTGCATGCCCTTGAACAAAATGTTACCTACCTACCTACCGGTATCTGTCTTTCTCTCTCTCTCTCTCGCACGCGCGCGCATGCGCGCGATAAATCATATGATTTATCATATGATCAATTCTCTTTGGTTCAACTCTCTTGCCAATGGGTGCATCTCAACAGTCTGAGGTGGATTACTCCCTTTCCAGGCAGTCTACACCTGGACCCTCTCCTTTATTTCCTGTATACCGTGTCTCAGTCAAAATAGCTGATGTAGAAGCTCACAATGTGTCAAAAACCGCATTTGTGAGTCCACAGATTGACAAGTATTTCATCACTCACTATCATTTCACCTGAAATGATTCTGTCGGTTTGGTCAGCTCTCAGCTGAACATATTTTATCAAATTTTGTGTTGTTGCAATGTTTCAAAAAGATTCCAAAAACTTTGTAAAGAAGATCTAATATTAAACTGGTTGAACTGATGCTACGTATACTGTATTAATTTATTTGGAAACCCCTCGAGGGCTGCCTGGGAGTCCCTGAACCACTGATATAAAACCATACAGTACGCCTGTTCCAAGGGGTGTATTGGTGGAGAAAGATGAGGGCGTGGATGTCACTTTGGATTATTGAAGCACAGATTAAGGTCCAGGAGGCTCAAGATGTTTTACCACATAATAACCAACAGAGGGAGTGACATTTAATAAAAACGTTTTTTTTGGTAGTCAATACGTAAAAAAAGGAGCAGCGAACAGTATTCCCATGAAAAAACAGAGAGGAATGCAAATGCTAAAAGGAACTTCAGCTTAAGCACGTCGGGGCAGCGGCTGCAATTTGTAACAGATTGAGAGTCTAGCAGCCATCTTCTTTTCTCCGCATTTATCACATGAGATGCAGAACTCTTTCTCATCCCTTGCAGAATGTCACTCACAGACGGATTAAAGCTTGCATATTTTCCTCTGCGAATCCTCTCCATGCTTTACACAGAGGCTCTTGCCAAGTGGGTTCCTCGCCCCGGTGGATTGTTTGATGCCATATACTGTCCAAATGTCTTGCATATAATAGTTAAATAAGTGTTGACCTTTTTTTAGGCTTCGTAGAACCTCTCGACCTTCTTGGTGACAGTGGTGCCCCCCACCACGCTCCTCTGGACCAGCTCTTTGGTGATGTGGCGAGTCACCATGCCACTGGTCTCTGTGTGCTGTGTGGTCATCATCATTCCATCTCCTGCAGGGAAAGAGGACAGTGCTGCTGTGTGAGACCTGAGGCGGATTCTTACAATGTTTCTAGGTCAGTGGGTCAAGGACCCCTACAATTATTTGTATTTGGCCGCAGACCACTGTCTGAAAATATGTTCTTCCAGATACTCCACAGAAGCACGGATTTAAGTTAAAACCGGTTGCTATGAAAGAATATGTATTAAAAGATTTGCCTAAAATTTCAAAAGTAGAAGATCTACAAGCTCGTAGTGTGGCGCTGTGTGTTGCGCTACAAGCTTGGAGTTCTCTATTTTCAATAGCTAAAGTGTAACATCATTTTGTTATGCTTTAGCTAAGGTGTTACTGTCCGGAATGTGTACACATACATTAGTATCTGTACTTTTATGAATAAATATGGTGAAAACAGCAAATCTACAAGCTCGGTAGTGATGCACAATGTGAAATTTGTTTTCTGCATTGAACCTTTAAATTCTAAATGTTATAGAACCAGTGGGTATCAATAATACAGCACCCGGGGATGGTGGTGGCGCTCAGTGACATTACAACACACAGTGCATAGTAGTGGCATACATGGTATTACATGCCCAAGATGGGGACACCAGGTTGAAAGTACCGTAGTTAAAACCTTCCACAAGTGCCATAACTGATTGTATGTAAGGTGATTTGCTGTACCTGAGAAGTAGGGGTCATTGAACGTAGTGTGGGAGACGTTGGTGCGTGTGGTGACCTCTGTGGGCAGGTGAAAACACATCTCTCCTCGCCATTGACTGACTGCTGCTGTACTGAGAAACAGCACCTACACAGCAGATGAAAAGAAAACAGAGTTAGCATATAAAACATTTGAAACATAAATAATGGCCCAAATAATACTTTTAATATCATCACTTACTTGTCTTGTTTATTATAACTATAAGAAAACTTATATTAGAGGTGGCAAATAAGCCTGCATGGCTTTAACCCCCACATACAGTGCAATGCAACTTTTTTTTTTTTTTAACTTGATACATTGTTTTTGTAATGTCCCTGACAAAGAAACATGTACATAAAAATAAATACAATAAAAATACTATTTTCAAGGACAAAATGACTATATAAATTAATTCTACAAGATATCCAGTATAGTTTTGGTACTGGTTTAACACTCACCTCCGTCCTGAGACTCTATGGTAATGATTCCCTCCCTCTCGGGTCCAAAGCCCTGCGTGGTCCTGGCTTGGACCTTGAACTTGTAGGGAACGTTCTCATTTAGGTCTGGTACTGTCAGGCTGGTCTCAGCGTTGTCCCCACTCACCTGGAAGGAACGCTGTTCACCTGGGGGAGAGACATGATGGTCATGAAATGCTTCCCTACTGTCAACACCATTGGCACCATTTTAGAAAGGTGCCAGGGGGGCAGTTGCCCCCCTAGTGGCAAAAACCCAATAATAATTAACAAAAAGAGGGATACGATAAAAAAAAAAAAACAGATAAAAAACAGAATCCATTGGGAACGAATGCAAACAACGGCCACGAGGTTGTCACAGAGAAACATTCATGTTAAAAAAATCATGACAACTAATAATAAAGAAAGAAGCGGGAGACATGCACAACGGAAATAGTGCAAAAACGTTCCTTCTCACCTCCACATGGAGCTGTTCACAGGTGACCACATAGCCCAGGATGTCTCCGTTGGGTTTGCGAGGTTTGTCCCAGCTCAGCTGTAGAGCCTCTGGGCTCAGGGCTGTGAACACTAGTGGTCCAGGAGCACTGGGGGTGCTCAGGGTGAACGGAGAACCTAGCAATAAATCACCAAATTGAAAGTCTTTGATGCAACATTGCGATTTCTATTGTATTTATTTAGGTCAAGGCCATGAATAAGCCTCAGGGTTTACTATACCATATTTTTTATTTTTTATATAATTTACTTGTGTTTGTCTAAAACACAAATGTCAAAAAATGAAACAGGATAAATCTCAGTCTTGAGTACACGGTTTTCCTTCATCTCATTCAGTAGACATCAGGTGTACTTTGACTCATAAAATGGACAGAAAAAGTGTGTGTGATAATAAATAAAATGCATGCCTGGCATGGGGCTGAGTGGACTGTTGGGGTCCACGGCAGACTCGATGGTAATGACCCCCTCTCTCTCCGGGCCCCAGCCCTCCTCGCTCTGACCCTTGACCTTGAACAAGTAGGAGTGGTTGGGCAGCAGATCCTGGACGATCACAGAGTTCTCGCTGGGCTGGTGACGTTGATGCGCTTCACCTCCCCTGGAAAGGAGAGGAAACGAAACGCTCTCATTCTCTGCTGCCGTTTGTTTGAGCTACAGTATGTGTATTGTAAGGGTTGTACTAAAACTACTGGCAAACATGCAAAACCAGTGATACACCAACATGGAAGCTTGCCCTCCCTTTTCCAGATACCATACGCCCAACAGACTCTCAAGTACAGTGTAGTTACAAATCATTTGATTCCAACTATCATTTAGCGGTACACTACCCCTCAAGGATAAAAGACACCCAAAGATTATTAAACATTACCTCCATTCAGCAGCTGGTAGAGGACACAGTAGCCAGGATGTCCTT